>CM024709.1:14579636-15169636 GCA_014182895.1 Angophora floribunda | reverse complement strand
AAAAAACTCTTAAAACCCTTTAAGTGATAAATAATTGAAATACATACATTATATTTCCCTCATGACAATGATTTTTTTTTATCTCAATAGTGTCAAGAATGGATATGTCATCTTTCATGTCAAAAAATGTCTTTTTCAAAATTTTCTTGTAATATATAACTATGCTAATATTTTTTTTTCATGAAAATAATTGTTTGTAGAGTATATTGTGCTTGCTCTGACAAAGCTTCTTCTACTTGGCTTGCTTCATAGAATATATTCTGTTTTCAAATTAAATTGCAAATTTTAGTTTTATGTTAGAGTAATCAAAATAATCAAGTTGTACTATATTGCCCACAATGAAGTCCCTGTGCAGCACTAGATGTAATTTTCTGATCACATTAATTATGATTAACAATGCTTTGGAATTAATTGAAATAGTCATCCGACATTAATTAAAAAATTTGAATGCAATGATATTTTTTTTTCTATGTTGCAAATATTAGCTTTGTCTAATTATAAATGACGATTCACTTATGCAAAATAGAGAAAATGCTTCTCTAAGAGAGATAATCTACCCAATTGAGAGGTAAAGTATTTAATCTATGGATCTTATTGATCCAATTTGTCACTCTATTACACTCTTTTGAGAGATTACTGAAGTAATATTCTTGAATCTGCCCATAACCTTGCAGGCTTCCATGATAAGGAATTGAGAGAGATAATCTACCCAATTAGGAGGTGAAGTTTTTAATCTATGAGCCTTATTGATCTAATCAGCCACTCTATTATACTCTTTTGAGAAGTCTACTAAAATAATATTCTTGAATCGGCCCATAATCTTGTGGGCTTCCATGATAAGGGCGTTTGTTTCCCACGAAAACTAATCTGAGCTATTAACCGTATTCACTAAGGTCAAACAATTAGACTCCAGTATGATTACTTCCGTCTTCTTTGGTGTAATCTATATGTAATGTAATAAGAAGAAATCCTTCGCCATGAAGCATTTTCGCAGCCACCGCCATTGTCACTTGCCACCTTAACTATAGAACGTTCACCGTGTCAAAAACAACTCCAAGAGCAATTGCCGCCCCTAGAAAATCAAAGGATGCCAACTCGATACTCCCTTGAATGCGCAATGCATCAATGCAACCATTGTTATAGATCGATTGACGACTACCGTGCCGATGAAACAAAGTGTTCAGCATGGAATTGCCCCTACAATTGTCACCTCATTTCGTGAAGACTAGTGTAATGCAAGACGACTCTTTTTCTTGGCAGCGATCATTAACAAAAGTGACATTTGTCTCAAGTTTCCTCTTTCTTCCATTTCCCCCATCTTTCCCTTCTCATTAGCAAAAGAGACATATGTCTCAGCAATCGCTACATCGAATTCAGCTGCTGGTTTGCCTTCCTCCTGCAGCCGTTCATTATCATCTTCACCCCAGCATCCACCCACGACACATTCTCTTTGCTTCCCGCGTTGTTAACCATCGGATAATCTATGCAGTCAGGAGCAAGCTTCTTATTATTCTTCGTTGCACTGTATAAACAGCTCAATTTGCCTTTCTCCAGATTTTCGTCACGCTCGCTCCCCAGCACAGACTCTTCTGTGCTCAAGTGTTCCGATGTGTACGCAACAAAATCCTCATCATTGCTGTCATCAGCCTCACTTGAGCTCTCGGTTGAAGAGGACAATGCATCTGAGCTAAGATCAGCCTCAGAATCTTTGGTCACTAGTGGAGTGTTCTTCCGGGACACATTCTGCGCATAATCGTCCGAAATTTCCGCCATTTCCCTCACCCTGTTTGCCAAACTTCTCACTTCACCACAGCCTACCAAGTCATCATTAGACTGAACGTCTGTGCTCTCTTCTTTGTCAGAGTCACCACACACCAACGTCAACAACTATATTCTCACCTTTACGACAAACCTGGCTAGGCTCGAACTGAAGTCCGTAATCGCAGGGCTCTTCTTCCTCCTCAACACTACTTCCACTCACTGAAATCACTTCATCACTACCGTCTTCATTGTCGGTAATGATGATGACCTCATGGCCGTCATCACTGGCCACGGCTCCGGTTCCCCAACCACCCGAAACAGAGGAGGCTCTTTGTCGCACATCACAGCCACTGATCCCCGCTCCTGAACCGCCTTTCCTTCTACCAAGCTCCGCCTTGGAAAACATCTGGCGAAGGGATCTCTTTTCTTTGTCCGAGCTCGGGTTCTTGATTTTACAGGAAACCGAGGAGCCATGATAAACAGCAAGAACCTTGAAGAGGGTGGAAAAACAGAGAGAAGACTCTTTGTTCTCTCTGGGAATGGAGGACGCTCCTCAGGCAAGAAGGGAAGAAGACGGAGACTTCAAAGAGTAACTAAGCACCTAAGCTTCTCTGCATTTCTTTTCCTTCTTGCTGTACCGAAGAAGGAGAGAGAGAGAGAGAGAGGAAAACGAGAGGAATCGGCTGGGGGAGATGAACGGCATGGGTCGCGATGAACAGAGGAGCATCTCTTGTTGTACTTTTACCCCGAATTATGGAAATTAAAGTTAGACTACTATAAGTAGAGCCAAAGGACAAGTTGATTTACTTTATGGACTTCAGACTTTGTCCGACGAAATCTCGTAGGATTGTCGATTAAATTTCGATATGGCATGAGGGGAAAATCAGTATAATCAGCTAGAAAGATCAATTTCTTAAGCTAGAAAAGGAAAAATCAAAAAGCATATGTCACCTGTCCTATCTAATCAGTGTTCTATTTCGGGTAAATGACATAAATAATTAATGAACTTTGACTCAACGTACAATGTGGCCTTTAAACTATAGCCCAACGTGTAATATTGTTTTTGAACATTTTGTTTGTTTAATATGGTCTTTGGAATTTCAGCACAATTACAATTTCATCAATGGATAGTATGAAAAGGTTCAATGTTGTCCCTGAAATTGAATTAATTGAATGACAATATTGAATATTTTTATAATGTCTGGGACTAAATTGAACATGTATAAAAAAGTTATGGAGCACATTGAATTAGTTACAAATTTAAAGACAACATTATATTGGCTAAAGTTTAGGGACCACGTTATATATTAAATCACAATTTAAGGCTTCTTTGTAATATTATCACTTTCATTTTTGCGCTTGAGACAGGTGAAGTGGTCCTCATCCCAGCACATGACCCATTTGCTAAAATGGATAAAAGCATTAGAACGCGTCCTTGAAATGAATGTGTGCTGGGAAGTGGTCCGAACCTTGCTTTTGAAGAAAAATAGGAATGGTTGCAGTCAAATCAGAAACCAAACCATGATGAATATTTGATCTGGTTTAGCTTGAGGATGAGATAGGAATAGATGAAACTTTTTACGTTGATATTTCTATGTCATTTCATCCCATGCTTTTCGACTTGTTATTCTGATTTCGCGAGATCGAACGGAATTTGAATTGCACGTAAGTGCTAATGCGTTGAAGAGTTGGAAGTCTTAAAGTGTATGCTTATGCATCACTATGTATCGAGCAGCTTTCTTTACGTATTGCGTATGTCATCTGCGACATTGCTTTGTTGTTTTGCAACCTTTCTTTCTCAATTGATTGTCGTCTCTCGATATGTTTTTTGTATGGCGACCCTCATGATGCACTTTCTTACCATCTGCTTGGTAGGCAAGGGAGTCACGAGAGATGGTCGAACAAATTGCAATGCCGACCCGACATTACGATTCATGAAAGCGGCACACCGAATTCTTGAATCGACTAAGTCCGCAGCTCCAACAAGGAAGAAATCGACCTTTTCCGCCAATCGATTGGGGTAAGGAATAAGAGAGCACGTGAATTCGGAGACAATGAATTGTTGAGTTCCTTTCTGTAGTTTGTCACCACATTTTTTTTTTTTTTTTTGCACGAAACGTTGGATCACTCCTTCACAATGGCGAAGTTTGTAAAGGCTTTCCCATCTCATGCTGAGTGACATTATTTTTGTGTTAATTGAATATTACAGCAGGAATAATAAGCTCCTTTTCTGTTTGCTCTTTGTTCTTATTTTGGGTTTTTCAAATTTAGTGATGAGAACGTAAACGATAATAGCTAAAAAAGAAGCAAGGTGCATTAACAGATGAAAGTGTATAAGTAGGCAATGCGCTGGCCATACTCATTATTACTGTAGATGCACTTGCATATCTCCATTTAATACTCATTTCCATACCAGCAGATATCATAAATGGCAGGTCTGGTCAGAATTCTTCAATCATATAACAAGGTTGCACATTAGTTCATAGATAATTATTCAAGATTTTATGGAAATTTGACTACTAACTTAAAGATTCTGAGAAATACTATCAACATGGGAATTTAGTGATATTCGATATGGTTGATGAGATGTACCGAAATCATGTTTAAAAGCGTCTTCTTCACTTAAGGGGTGCTACATGCTGCTAAAAGTCTTAAAAGGTTATTCTTTGTTAAACTCAATATTTCTTTTCAATTATATACATAAATACCAACTAATTAAACTAGATGCGCTTGCAATGTTGATCAAAGTCATCTATCTCGCATCAATATTATAATTTGCTGTTACTAGTCTAACGATGTAGACATTCATGTTAGAGCACAATCACAATCTAACTCCGAGATGAGTGGTGAATCGCCCGAACTTCGCATAAGAATAATAGTTTATGTCATCTCTGTTCTACTTCTTATGTATTTTCTTCTATCTACCAAAATTGTATGTACTAAGAGTAATTCCATATTGTTGTATGGATTGTATCTACCTATAACATCCCGAATTTTGGTAAGCTGAGAATTTTCGGAAAAAGGGTTTAATGGGCCGAAAAATTGGAACCAAGAGGAATTGGACCGATTGGAGGCCCAATGGGCCTTGCGCCTTTGAGGAGTTGGCCACGTGGGCCCAAGCTAGCCAAGTGGGCCCAAGGAAGCCCAACTTCAAGCCTTTGAGCCCGTTAGATTTTTCAAGCCCGTTTCCCTTCAATTTGAGCCCGAATCGATTTTCTTCTAGCCCGTATAAATTTTTGGTCCGTGTACACGTATAGTAAGGTATACTATACTTTGAGGAATTACCATTTTATCCCTTCTAGAAGTGGCATTCAATGTTGGAGGACAAAGAGAAGAAAAGTCAAGGAATGGGATATTTTGGGACAAGTTGATGAAGAGAAGTTTGACTTGGTCTCTTGCTTGGCTTCTTGCTTGCTCTCTCTCTCTCTCTCTCTCTCTCTTTCCTCAAGTTTCAGCAGCCCCTTCCCCACGTTGCTTTTTCTTCCTCCCCACTCTCCCAAGTTTCCTTCTTTTCTCTTTCTCTTGAGTTCTTTTCTGGTTTTTCTCCAAAAACAGCAGCTGTGCTGCTGTGTTTCCCGAACCAGCCACCATTAGCTGTTGTCCTTGCTGCCTTGCCGTCGCCGAGGAGCCGCCCAACCATCACCGGACCGCCACCCCCTTCCTCTCTCTTTTCTCTTCCTTTTTCTTCCTTTTCTTGCTGTGTTTTCTGTTTTCCGCCGGAATCCAGCCTTGCCGGCGTTGCCGGAGCCGCCACCACCGCCCAAAGTGTAGCCACGGAAGTCAGGGAGCCAGCCGCACACTGCCGGCCGCCCCTGGTTGCCATTAGCCGTTCGTTTCGGCCATTTCCACCCAATAGCTCTCTTCCGCGTGAACAGTAATCCGGGGGCTGTTTTGGCCCGTTTCGGCCACCGTTTGTCGTCCGTTGTCGTCCCCGAGCTTACCCCTCGTAGCCCTCGTCCCCCTCTATGCGCCGGTGTCGCCGGATTTCCGATCCAAGTAAGTTAAGTTCCTAATCCTTGTTTAGGGATTAATCTTGCTTAGGGGTTAATTAGTATATTTGTGTGTTTGTGATTAATTAAGGTTGATTGGTTAATTAGTCTGGTTAATTAATTCTGACTAGGGTTAGTTAATTGACCATAGTTAGTATTAAAGTAACCTAGGTTAATTAATTAAAGTAACTAAGGTTAGTTCTAAAGTAACTATGGTTAATTATTGATCATGGTTGAGTTAATTAACCCTAGTTAGGTTAAATTTAGTAACCATGGTTAAGTTTAATATTATTTTATTAATTTTGGATTAGTTATTGTTCACTAATCACTATTCACGGATTACTGTTCACTAATCACTGTTTCACAGATTACTGTTCACGGATTACTGTTCACGGCACTGTTCATGCAGAAGCTAATTTTTGGCTTATTGAAGTGCCGATTGTCAATTATACTTGTGAATATTGATGAAACGCGTAATCGAATGCTGATTGGAAATTAGATTTTTGGAATTGTCGAGTGAAATTGCATGACATATTGCGTGGGTTATCAAAAATGGTATGTCGCATGGGCATGAGCGATGTGCATTCACGACAGAGCAAAGAAAAGAACGAATTGATTGATGATGTGTTGCATGGTCACATTAAGAGGAGAACCCGGCATTGCCGGAAGACCGCCAATCCCTATGGGGTTGTGCCGTGGCCAGTGGGTCGCCTGACTTCGGTCGGATGCCTGACAAGGAGGGGTTCTATGTGGGATCGCGGTATGGGGGCGGGTCCCGGGCCTCTGTTAGTAGCGGGACTGCGGTAGTGGGCGGGTCTTGTGCTCCTTCGGGAATGCCATCTTGGGAGTGAGCCCTTGACGTCGCCGTGCCTTGAGGTAAAGAGGACGAAGCTGGTTTAGCCAGGAACCGCTAACCATAAGGTTGTGCCGTGGCCCAGGAGGAGGGGTCGTAATAATCGGAGCATGTGTGGGTGTAAGACATGAGAAAGTTGTGTGAGATGCTCTGATTATTCGCATGTTCTTAATATTGTGATGGTTGAAATGACAGTTTCTGCAGGTTGCGTGTGCCAATGCTAGGTAGGGTCGCTTGTGTTTGCATCTGCTTATTGAACTACCGTCTGATAATGTTGCTTGAGGTGCGGTATGTGTTGTTTGTCGGAACTAGGTTGCATGGTTAGACTACCCTCGAGGCCCGGGGATTGTGTTTCGCTTCCGATGATTTTGCAACTGAGTGTTTGATATGCTAATCCCATGAAATTTTGAGATTAGAAAAAATAAGAACCCGCAGAAAATTGTTGTCTTCAAATTTAAAAGGAATGTCAACGCTGATTTATAATTAATATCGAGACTCATTTTCTACCTAAGGCTCTAATCGTGGCTGTTGGAAGTACAAGGATGGCAAGCATATGCTTGAATTTTCTTATATGAGGTTCAAATTTGGAAGACCTAAATAACTAGTGTAAAGCCAAAGGTTTGAAATCGAAATGAAAACATACAGGAATAGCCTCTAACGTTTATCCAATTTTTCAAACTCGATGCTAAACGTTCAAAAGTCCACAATTAAGCAATTGAAGTATATTGTACATTAAGATTACATCGATAAATACATATCTTTCATTGGTTGTCGAATTAAGAGAAAATTTACCATGGTTTGAATTTGGGTGTTCCTTGGTTGAAATAATTAATGTAAGAGAAACATCATGTTTGCAATTTTTTGTGGAATGACCATTGTTTATGTTTTTTAAGATCAACTATTCAGATAATATTGAAGAAAGCTCTCACACACAATATTCAAAACGATTGGCTCTCGTATAATTTTACATAAGAAACAAGAAATGTTGAAACCTATTGACCATTTAACTTGTTCCCATCTTCTATTACATAAGATACATGAGATGTCGAAACCATTGACCATTTAACTTGTTCCCATCTTCCATGAGGAGGGAGAATGGTAGCTTGCTACCATGAGACACGAGCATCCGTTGTAGACAATAGCACAGCAACCTAGGTTAGGCCTCAAGGAATCTCCCTCATTCTTGGCTTCATGTGCGTTTGGCTGCAGAGGATGGCGAGTATAGCAGCTGCATGAGATCATATTGGAATGTCCTGCACCTACCAACAGCAAAGTCGCCCTTCCTTTTGCCGGAGAAATTGCTCTTGCAAGAGCTCTCTACCCTCCTTGCCCTATATCAATGCCTTACGCTGTCATTCAGGAAAAGGGATCTAGGATATCAGAATCATCATTTGAGATCGTACCAGGTATGAAGCATTCTTTTTGGTAAAGGGGGGAGAGATCGTACCAGGTATGAAGCATTCTTTTTGGTAAATCATTGATCCAAAACTTATGTACATGTGAGGTCGGAGTATGTGAGACACGATTATTGGATGCATGTCAAAAGAGTCTTTTGAAGATGTGAGGGAGATATGATCCTTGATGCTGTGTTTTGTCGGCATCACTATGATCTTCCTTTGAAGCATGAGAAGGACGAGTAAGAAAGAAGAAGAAATTTTGTTGGCTATGGGTGAGGAGCACTAAAGATGAAGGGCTCTATAAATGGGTAAATACTTAGGCATGCTCATTATTGTTGTGGATAGACTTGAAGGATTTGCATTTAACATATTCCCATACAAAGAAATCATATCTATGGCGGGTTTTGTTTTTCCTATGAGTGCGACTAGGTAAACCCTCTTGATTAATTAACTATTTGAGAAAACTCAAATCTAAACCGTTAGATTGTCCATTGATGTGATGGACGGGAACATCAATAGCAGTTTCACGATATGAAAAATACCTATTACATGTGTGATAAATTCTTAAATAAGGAAGATTGCTAAAAATGTCCACTATTTATTGCTAAAATTATTGTTTGTTGGTATCATAACTGCATTTACCGTTGATTGGAAAGACCTCCAACAATGTCCATTGATGTGATGGACTCGCCGGGAAGGGCCGGCGACGATGGGGGGGTCGGCCGGGGTCGCCGGGCCCGGCCAGTGGTCGGCGACCCCGGCCGACCCTCGCCACCCTTGCCGGCCCTTCCCGGCGAGGAACATCATTATGCATGTGAATATTACATTTTACAGATTTAACGGCTGACTTTTAAAGAAAATATGCGAGTCTTATGTGGATGGATATATCGTTTCACCATTAAAGATTATCCTTAACAAGAAGACATAGTTATATTAATTAGCTTTGAAACGCATTAGTTTATAATAGCAAAAGATGCAAATATATATATATGTCTTTATAGTTAATTAATAGGCAATCACGTTGTACAATCTTCATGTGAGCAATGTCAAAGTTTTAAAGAAAATCAATACAAAATCGAAGTTGTACGTGCATGTACAGTTTTATTCCATTTATAATATAGAGTGATGAATTATTTACGAGTTGTTTTTATTTGTAATGCAAAATATTGTATTATCGAAGCGCATATGATGTAATAGTATTCCTCAAATTAGATTTATTAGGCTAGTAAAATATTGAATGCAACGCTCTTTTTCTATCTTGCACACATAACTTCAAACTCAAGTTTTGTTTGTTTTGCTAAAAATGAATGATTTAGTAAATTTTAGAAATGACCTTCAAATCACAATTAAAAAATTAAAATGCAGCAATTCTTTTTTCTATCTTGCAAATATAAGCTCCATCTAATTATAAACACCGATTCACTTATACAAAATATAAGACGGCTTTCTATTGTTATGGGTTTAGCTTCCAGAGTTAGTTCTATGGTGAAGTTTGTTCTATAGCGTTTTCTTTTGCTGTGGTCATGCTTGAGTGCATTGTTAGTGTAGAATGATATGACAATCGACTTGAAATTGTTTTTTCCTGTCGAAGTTCTTGCTATTTTGGTCTAGGATAAACAATTTGCTGGATATATAGTCCTACATTGAAGGTTCGCTAAAAAAATCGAACATCTAACATTCAACTAAAGACTCGACTATTCGAGTTCTGCTTCTAAATTGAATATCTATTGTTCGGATGAAGACTCGACAAGTGATGCTCTTTTGTAGTTCTTATTTTTCCTTTCATGTTTGAATTTGCATGTTTGAATTTGCGCCGTCTCCACATGCCGGTCGTTGTCCTCTCGGTTGTTCACCAAGAGCAAAGCGAAAGGAAACTTCTCTGTCAAAGCTTCTAGGGAATGCAAACGCTCGTACAAGTAGAAATCAAGCCCAGGAATTAACCCATTTCTGGATATGCCAATCCGTGGAAAGCCCTTTCAGTCCTTTTCTTTTGAAACAGCAATAATACCAAGAGAGATCCAGCTACTTCAAACCTTTAAACTGAAGGGGACTCTGCTACAACTCCCTTACTCTTACCTTCACTTTTATGACCCAACTGATCCGCATAGAATCTCAAAATTTTGTTAAGTGGTTTTCCACAATTACCTTCCCCGTTTTACTCACCCTTCTTCTAATGAGAAATGGAAGTAACTCTTACCGAAATTTTTTATTTGGATTCCGTCAGCTGCTGGTGTTGCTTCTACGGGCATGCTTGTGTAAGAGATGTTCAGAAGGCTGCAACTTGGAAGGTATGAGTGATGGAAAGGGCGAGCAAGAGATTAATTTTTGAACAGAAGCTAGAGTACACAAGGGAATCAGCAAGTTGTAGGGTGAGGAAAATAGCTTCAATTTACTTTATGGTTTTATGTAAAGGGATGCATGTATTTGCTGCACATATATAATCTTTGTTGGTTTTTAACTTAGACTTACAATTGAGCAACGGTTTGCAAATCACACGTTGGAATGATTGTAACTGGGTATATTGCTGGTACGTCGGTTTATGGATGGATGCTGCCTTGCCTAGGAGCTGAAATCTACTTCCACTTTATTTTTGCCATAAGAGTTTACTGCCAATTCTTTTAAAAATCGATGAATCTTTCTTCCCTTAGTAGCTGGGACTCCGTGCAGCTTGATCCACTGAGAGTTATGAAAGAAATGCGGTTGTATCTCCTATTTATACTATCTGTTCATCTTATGTGGAATGATGCCCAAACTTGTAGTCCTAGAACAAGCCACTAGCAGTTTTATTTTTTCTGAGTTCTTGCTACTTTGCAGGTTTCTCTCGTGGTTGCAACAAACTCAATAGTTGGTTCTGTATTTATTTTGGTCAGCTGGGATCCTTTAGAAGAATGTGTTTTCTGTGTATATCAATATGCTTTTGCCCATTATTTTGTATTGTAGCGACTCCTTTAAACCACCTAGCAATCATGGTCTGCAAAGATACGGTCCATATTCTCTACTGTCCACATCTAATCTGCTTTAAATCCCATGAGATCTTACTGAGGAAAATAAAGATGCGTAGCTCGGAGTGGCGATATGAGTAGGGGAGTATTGTTGGAGTAATGTATGATAGCTCCTTCCATTTCGGGGTTCTAGGATGAAAAATTTGACCGATGTCAAATGCTGTACACTTCATAATGTCTCGCCGCAAGCTGTTACTGCATTTTTGCAACACAAAATCACAGAAACACCGCTTTGAAAGCTTTTGTTCTTCCTGGACATGGGGCGGTCGTTGCCGAATCAAAAACTGGAGTTACTGTAAAATACTTTGTTACCAGTGGCTTTGCATTTGTTCATGCGAATTCATATACAGATGTTTTCACTGTTGAGGCCGTACTGCTCGATCGAATTGGTGCAAGCCTAGTCCGAAAGGAGCTCGCCGAGTTCACCCAGAAGCTGAGCTCGGCCTCCACTGACTTTGAAAAAGCTGAAGCGCAGATTGGAGTGGATGTGCATGGTGCTCTCAACTCAGCTCAAACCGGCTAGGGCTTCAGTCCTCATAGCCGTTCTACTTTCTTACATATTTTCTTCTATCTACCAGAATCGTATGTACTACGAATGACTCCATATCAGTGCATGGATAATCCTCTTCCATGATTTTGCAACTGAGTGTTTGATATGTTAAACCCACAAAATTTTGCAATTGGAAAAAATAAGAACCCACAGTAAATTTTTGTCTTCAAATTTGGAAAGGAATATCAACACTGATCTATAATAAATATCGAAAGTCATGTTCTACCTGAGGCTCTAACCGTGGCTATTGGATCTACAAGGATGGCAAGCATCTGCTTGTATTTTCTTGTATGAAGTTCAAATTCGGAGGACCAAAACAACTTCTGTAGTGCCAGAGGTTTGAAATCGAAATGAAAATATACCTGATCAGCTTCTGACGTTATGCCCAAATTTCAAACTCAATACTAAACGTTCAAAAGTCCACTTTTAAGCAATTGAAGTATATTGTACATTAAGATTACACCAAGATTGCAAACCTTTGATTAGTTGTCAAATTAAGAGAAAATTTACAATAATTTGAATTCAGATGTTCTTTGGTTAAATAATATTTACATAACAGCATCATCACATCATGGATTTTTTTGAATTACTTCATTGGAGTTGAAAGTAGAGTTGCATATCATTGAAGGCACTCTAATTGAGTTACCATTGCTTATCTTTTTTAAGATAAACGATTTTGCATAATATTGAGGAAAGCTCTCTCTCTCATACACAATACTCAAATTGACCGGCTCTTGTACAATTTTACATAAAATACATGTAATGCCAAACTTATTGGTCATTTAACTTGTTCCCATCTTCTCATCCTTTGTGATTTTATGAGGAGGGAGAACAGCAGCTTGCTATCATGAGGCAAAGTATTCCATGCAGACAACAGCATGGCAACCTAGGTTAGGCCTCATGACATCTCCCTCATTCTTGGCTTCACATGCATACAATCACAGAGGGTGGTAGGTATTACGACTGCTCGCAATCGAATTGGACTCTACTGCATCCACCTCCAGCAAAGCAGCGCTTCTTGTTTCCAGAGACATTGCTTTGGCAAGAGTCCTCTGCCTTCCACTTACTAGTTAAGTGCCTCATGCTGTCATTCAGAAAAAGGGATTCAAGGATCTAGGATATTAGAATCAGAGAGAGAGAGAGAGAGAGAGAGAGAGAGAGAGAGAGAGAGAGAGAGAGAGAGAGAGAGAGAGAGAGAGAGAGAGAGAGAGAGAGAGAGAGATCTTACCATGACGGAAGCATTGTTTTTGGTAAATCATTGATCCGAAACTTATTTAAATGCATGGTCGGGGTATGTGAGACATGCTTAGTGGATGCATGTCAAAAGAGTTCTTTGAAGATGCTAGGGTCTTGCTTTGAAGCGCAAGGACTAGCAAGAAAGAAGAAGAAGAAATTCTATTGGCTAAGGCTGAGGAACACCAAAGATGAAGGGCTCTATAAATAGGTAAATACTTAGGTATGCTCATTATTATTGTGGATAGACTTGAACGATTTGTATATAATGCATTCCCATACAAGGAAATATTATTCATGGCAGCTTTTGTTAGAATTGATTTTCTCTAGAATCCTGGCCATGTACATCCCCTCCTAATTACTTGACTATTTGAAAAAACTCATATCTAGACCATTGGACTGTTGATCGTTGATCGTTGCGATGGATGGGAACATTGATAGCAATTTCACAATATCAAAAGTACTTATCACATGTGTGTGATAAAATCTTAAACTACAAAAATAATCCGCTATTTATTGCTAAAAATTATAGTTTGTTGACATTCTAGCTTCATTTAACATTGATCGGAAAGATCTCCGACAATAGTTAAACTCATCATGCATGTGAATTATGTTTTCCATAATTAACGACTGACTTTTAAAGAAAATATGCAACTCTTATATGAATGGGTATACCGTTTCACTATTAAATATTATCCTTACCAAGAAGACATAGTTAGATTAATTAACTTTGAAATGCATTGGTTTATAATAGCAAAAGATGTAAAGATATAAATCTGTATTTATAGTTAATTAATAGGTAACCACGTTGTACAATCTTCATTTGAGCAATGTCAATTTTTTTTTTTTTTTAAAAATTAATGGAAAATCTATGCTGTGCGTGCGTGGTGGAGTTTTATTCTATTTATATTATAGAGTGATGAAATATATATGAGTTATTTTTATTTTAATGGAAAAATATTATATTATTGAATCACATGATGATGTAAAAGTACTCCTCAAATTAAATTTACCATGCTAGTGAAATATTGAATGCAATGCTCTTTTTTTCTATCTTGTGCGGTTGATTTCTATCTTAGGTTATGTTTGTTTCGTCTAAAGTAAATGATTTGAAAAATATTTTCCAAAAAAATACTTACTCATATCATTTTGGAAAATTAGTCAATAGAAAATATTTTTGGTACCTTTATTATTGGTAATAATTTATATCGAAACATTTTCTTAGATGAAAAAAATATTTTTCATTTTTTCATTTTTATAAGTGATACGAGTGCTCGTTGTTAGGAAAATATTTCTTAAATTATTATTTTTTGTGAAACAAATACAGCCTAATTATGACAATCAAAGTAATCTTCTGGATAATAAGAAGAGAGCTTCCTACTAAGATATTTATTTAAGATTTTTGTCAATACAAATATAGGCAGAATTTAAAATTTTTTTGAATAGATTAAGAAAGACAAAAAAGGTCAATAATATTTTTAATAGTACACTCTCTTGTTTTATTCATAGATATGTGTACAAATTCATAACGATATATTAGTTTTAGAAACTATTTTTTTAATATGAAAAGAAGTACATTGATATCACCTTAATAAGAATTATAGCTAATATTTGACATTTCCAAAAAAAAAAAAAACCCTTTAAAACCCTTTAAGTGATAAATAGTTGACATACATACACTATTTTTCCCTCATGACAATAATTTTTTTTTCTCAATAGTGTCAAGAATAGACATGTCATCTTTCATGTCAAAAAATGTCTTTTTAAAAATTTTCTTGTCATATATAACTATGGTAATTTTTTTTTTCATGAAAATAATTGTTTGTAGAGTATATTGTGCTTGCCTTGGCAAAGCTTCTTCTACTTTGCTTGCTTCATAGAATATATTCTATTTGCAAATTAAATTGCAAATTTCAGTTTTATGTTAGAGTAATCAAAATAATCAAGTTATACTTTAATGCCCACAATGGAGTTCCTGTACAACACTATATGTAATTTTCTGATCACATTAATTATGATTAACAATGCTTTGTAACTGATTGAAATAGTCATCCAACAACAATTAAAATGCATTGGTTTATAATAGCCAAAGATGCAAAATATATATATATATATATATATATATATATGTATCCGTCTTTATAGTTAATTAATAGGTAATCACGTTTTACAATGTTCATGTGAGCAATGTCAAAATTTTAAAGAAAATCAATACAAAATCGAAGTTGTACGTGCATGTACAGTTTTATTCTATTTATATTATAGAGATCTACGAGTTGTTTTTATTTGTAAGGAAAAATATTATATTATTGAAGCACATGATGATGTAATTGTATTCCTCAAATTAGATTTGTTATGCTAGTGAAATATTGAATGCAACGCTGTTTTTTCTATGTTGCACACATAATTTCAAACTTAAGCTCCATTTGTTTCACAAAAAATAAAATGATTCAGTAAATTTTCGAAATGGCCTTCGGACCAAAAATTAAAAATTCAAATGTGGCAATTTTTTTCCTATCTTGCAAATATAAGCTCCATCTAATTATAAACAACAATTCACTTATACAAAGTATAAGACGGCTTTCTATTTTTATGGGTTGAGCTTTTGGAGTTAGTTCTACAGTGAAGTTTGTTCTGCAGTGTTTCCGATGCCCATGGTCATGCTTTGGTGCATTGTTAGTGTAGAATGATATGACATGAACACGAGTAGCATGAACTTGAAAGTTTGCAGAATCGACTTTAAAGTTGTTTTTTCCTGTCGAAGTTCTTGCTATTCTGGTCTAGGATGAGCGATTTGCTTGATATAACAGTGCTACATTGAAGGTTTGCTAAAAAAATCGAACATCTAACATCCGACTAGAGACTCAACTATTCAAGTTATGCTTCTAAATTGAACATCCATTGTTCGGATGAAGACTTGGCGACAAGTGATGCTCTTTTGTAGTTCTTGTTTTCCCTTTCATGTTTGAATTTGCGAAGTCTCCACATGCCAGCCCTTGTCCTCTCGGTTGTTCACCAAGAGCAAAGCGAAAGGAAACTTCTCTGTCAAAGGTTCTAGGGAATGCAAATACTCACACAACTAGAAATCAAGCCCAGGAAATAGCACATTTCTGGATGTACCAATCCGTCGAAAGCCCTTTCAGTCTTTTCTTTCGAAACTAGCAAATAATACGAAGAGAGATCCAGCTACTTCAGACCTTTAAACGGAAGGGGACTCTGCTACAACTCTCTTACTCTTACTTATACTTTTATGACCCAATTGGTCCGCATAGGATCTCGAAATTCTGTTGAGTTGGGTTTCCACAATTACTTTCGCCGTTTTACTCACCCTTCTTCTAATGAGAAATGTAAGTAACTCTTATCGAAAATTTTCATTTGGATTCGGTCAACTGCTGGTGTTGCTGATACGGGCATGCTTGTGTAAGAGATGTTCAGAAGGCTGCAACTTGGAAGCCATAAGTGATGGAAAAGGCGATCGAGAGATTAATTCTTGAACAGAAGCTAGAGTACATAAGGGAGTCAGCTAGTTGTAGGGCGAGGAAAATAGCTCCAATTTACCTTTTGTTTTTATCTAAAGGGATGCATGTATTTGCCGCACATATATTATCTTTGTTGGTTTTCAACTTAGACTTACAATTCAGCAATGGTTTGCAAGTCACACGTTCGGATGCTTGTAACTGGCTATATTGCTGGTAGGTCGGTTTATGGATGGATGCTGCCTTGTCTAGAAGCTGACATCTGCTTCCACTGTATTTTTGCCATAATAGTTTACTACCATCTCCTTTAACAATCGATGAATGTTTCTTCCCTTAGTAGCTGGAACTCCGTGCAGCTCAATCCACCGAGAGCTATGAAAGAAATGCGGTTGTATCTGCTATTCATACTATCTGTTCATCTTATGTGAGATGATGCCCAAACTTGTTGTTGGAAAAATATTAGAATATCTAATATGAAAAATAACAATAATTGTTGGAAATATAATAAAAAGAATAGAAAATAAAATGAACTATCCAAGCCATGCAATAGCACTATCCTTAAGGATAATTCGGCCCCTCGGAGTACAAGACTTGGTGTGATAGGCTCTAGTGGCTATCCAACATATCGTCTTCTATATTATGCACTTAATATTAGAAGGAAACCGAACAACTTTAAGTGTATAACCCGGCAAAAAGAAAATGAAATATATGAGAACTATGCGTATCTTTTTTTAAAATGGTGGTTTGAAGTTTAATTTATAATTTAAACAAGAGAGAGAGAATCGTTAAGAAATAGCCGTTAGGAAAGAGCCGTTAGGAAACCATCATAAAACAATTGTTAATTAATACATGACCATTACAAATAATGGGGTTTTAAAAATAAATAAATCAAGCTTTATAAAGTCGTTATACAACTGTTAGAAAACCGTTATACAATGTTACAAAACCATTTTATATTAATGGTAGACAAAAATCGTTATAAATTGACAACAGTAAAAATTCGTTACAAAAATTATTAACTGTCAATTTTTCAAAACTTCTGAAATATCCAACAATCCCCACATATCTCAAAAAGTTTTGAAAGGAAAAATTAGAATAATGTTGGGTTATTGGAGAATAATGCATCGGAACTAGTGCTTGTTAGGCTATGAACTAGCCCTAGAAAGTATGAAATACAATTCACGAAATCTTGGTGAAGTTTGAAACTTCTATGAACCAAGTATTTCTTTTTGTGAATTATCATTTTCACCAATTGCATTGCACTCTCACAAACTTTGTTGTTCAATGCAGTTTTGCGTTGATATACCATGTGCGTGCTTAGTTTATTCTCAAGTGCTCTAGAGATTATGCCAATAATCTCATAGGAGCGGCCCCACTCCACACTTGTATAGGTGATTCTATCAAGTATATTTTGCAGCTTAATACACCACCAATAATGGCTATGGAATTTCATTAAGAGCTTAGCTCAACCTCTTTTTCTTTGCAGTTTTGCACTATTCTCACCTTAGGAAGGACAGTAATTTTTAATAGTGCATCACTAGATCAACAAGTGAATTATTATTACCCATATGAACCTAATTCATGTGATCGCCAATCACATGGGTTGGGTTACCATCACCGTTGATTCTTCAATTGGCTTGTCCCATTCCCCTCGATGTATAGTCAGAGGATCGGCCAAAATCTATTTCTAACTTCATATAATTAATGGACGTAATTTCATCATTAAGCAGCTACTTTACCATGTCATCCCTTATTTGGATGTGTCGGTTTTTACCATTGAAAGTTTATCTTTGCAATGGTTATTGCCTCTTGGCAATCATAATGTATAAACACAAAATGTGTCATTTATTCCCAAAGGAATTTACGTTAAGAGTTTTTCAACTACTCAACCTCATTTTCATCTATGAGTTAGAGAAGAATTTCCATTTTCCAAGAACTTGAGTAGTCCTTGAATCATCAAAATAAATATTTTCTTCTCCTTCTCCTACTAGAGTGTAGGAAGATAAACACTATTTTTTAAAGATATGCCTTGTAACACCAGAGTTTGTCACACATTATTTCTCATTGGCCACAATATTGGCCTGGAAAATGACCAAAGCAATTATGTTATCAAATCATCTGCTTTCAACCTAGTTGACTTTTGGTTTGGCAGAATTGTCATTTCCCCCACATTTTTGCGGTTGATTTCCAAACGCCAGTATTTTGGCCATGGTTGAACATGAGAATGCATGAATAGAGGGAAACCCACCCTCGTACAAAACTAAATTGATCACCCTCTAAAATCTCTCTAGGTAAAAATTGCCGAGGCATCTCTAAATTTCTTTAATAGTGCACAAAACAAGATAAATTAATTACCCTCTAAAATCTCTCCTCGTAAAAATTGCCGAGGCATCTCTAAATTTCTTTAATAGTGCACAAAACAAGATAAGAAGGCCGATAAAAAGAGCGAAGTCCATCCATCAAAGTGAATGTTGAAAGATGATAATTTCAAAATGTACTTTCTAATGAAAATGAAATAAGATAAATAAAATGCAAGCAGCTACCTGCAATATCATCATTGAAAGATGATAATTTAATGCAGGTAAAATTAATTGTGTAAACTGCAGCAAAACGAAATATCTTCCCTGACTTCCTTAGTGGCTTTTGATGAGCCACTGGCTTCAAGCAATCATCAATGTCCCTGCCGCCTAGGACAGAATCTGAATTGAAAGGCTTGACCGGTTTGGCGGGATTGTTAAAATCATCCTCCTTGCGGCGTGAGAAGATTTGCTTGTGCGCGCACAATAGCATTGTTGTAGCAATCAAATTTATTGCCCAACAGAATGACCTAATTCACTTATAGAAGAATTTCTATTTCCACAACTTCCTGAAGAAGATCACAGCTGGAGTCGACCAGATTCAACATGTCTAAATAATTTCATGTCCTCGAGATGTCACCTGTGTTCTACAAGAAATTGGATTACAGCGAACAACAATAGAAGGACAAATTGGTCTCGAGGGTGATGAGTGATTCAATGATGCCAGGTTCGGTAATTTTCCTCCAGGTGGAACAACGTCCTCTGCCTAGGGCCTTCTCCAAGCTTCCACTTTTGGGGGACAAGCTCTCGCTCGATAATTGATCCAAAGATTGAGGACACCAATATCCAGCCACACCCCATACATAGCAATGACATTTCAGAGTTATATATGATATAAATTAAGGAAAATGAGAAATCAGATAAATCTGAGCATAGAAGCAACAACTCGAACAATCAACTCTGTTCGTATAAAAGATTCAACTCAAACCAAAGAAAACAGTAGAGACCATAAGACAGAATTTCCATGTCATGCGTTTGAGTAAACAAACAATGAGAATCATGACACTTAATTCAATAAAAAATTAGCAATACGTTCCAGCTATATCGATCACGATGAGGCTCCAGTAAGTCAAGAACCAATTGTATTGATGAAAAATCTGATCTAGCAGTGATTCGGTGTACTAAAAAAATTAGAAATAAGCTTCCATAGAAATGGAAACACAATGGATTTCAGAGGAATTTTTGGTGTGTCTATTGCAAAAATCATAGTTGATGGACAGACCAAAACCCAGCGATGAATAGCAATAAGTCCAAACCAAATGATAAACTCACGGCAATGCGAATTAGGCTGAACACTCCAGTGGGTGGGAATTGAGAAGATGCCATTTTTGAAAACACATGAACAATTCAGATGAAGACGAAATCAGCACTTTTACATCAAGCACATTTATTTAACCTACTTTGTACTCAACAACTTTTACATGCAATATTTGTTCTTCACCATCTCTAAATCCTTGTTCAATTCCAACATCGGTGATCAAGGCAATAATGTAGTAACATCGCACAAGTGGATTTTTGTTTGACTTGGCTGGAGGATTCTGTGAAAGCGATCGATGACGGCGCCTCAAAAACCTGGATGCATTTTTATTCCGACGATGATGACGCTAGCCCAATCACTGATCCGTAGCAGAGAAACATGTATTGACACTATAGGCAACTATGACACTATTGAATTGGATGGAGCCAACGCCTCTGAGAATCAAAAAGATGGTAAATTGTTTAGAGCTGCATTAAATCAGAAAGAAGAAAATCATTGCTTGACTTAGCTTATCATTTGGAGTTGAAATCCTTTAAACGAGATGAGCGTGATCCTCCACACACGTGGACCAATGTTCAAGCTGACCGCATCACTTCCCCAATTGCGTGTTGCCAAATCACGTCGCAGCTCACGTTGTACCAAAGAAGCATTATCCTTGAGATTGTTGGAAAAATAACAATAATTATTGAAATGAATTATTTGAGACATGCAAGAGTACTGTCCTTAAGGATAATTCTGCCCTTTGGAGTACAAGACTTGGTGCGATAGGCTCTAATGATTATCCTCCCAAGATACAATAGACTGTCTTCTACATTCCGCATTGAATATTAAAAGGAGACTAAACAACTTTATGTGTATAACCCAGCAAAAAGAAAATGAAATATATGAGAACTAAGCGTATCTTTTTTAAAACGGTGGTTTGAAGTTTAATTTATATTTAAACAAGAGGAAGAGAGAATCGTTAAGAAATAGCCGTTAGGAAAAACCGTCATAAAACAATTGATAATTAATACATGACCGTTACAAATAATGGGGTTTTAAAAAGAAATAAATCAAGCTTTATAAAGTCGTTATACGACTATTAGGAAGCCATTATACAACGTTACAAAACCGTTTTATATTAATGGTAGACAAAAATCGTTATAAATTGACAACTGTAAAAAATTGCAACAAAAGTTAATAGCTTTCAATTTTTCAAAACTTTTGATATATCCAACACTAATAGCCCTAGAACAAGCCACTAGCAGTTTTATTTTTTCAGAGTTCTTGCTACTTCGCTGGTTTCTCTCGTGGTTGCGACAAACTTAATAGTTGGTTCTGTATTTATTTTGTTCAGCTGGGATCCTTTCGAAGAATGTGTTTTCTGTGTATATCAATATGCTTTTGCCCATTATTTTGTATTGTAGCAACTCCTTTAAACCAGCTAGCAATCATGGTCTGCAAAGATATAGTTCATATTCTCTACTGTCCACATTTAATCTGCTTTGAATCCGATGACATCATACTGAGGAAAATAAAGATGCGTAGCTCGGAGTGTCAATACGAGTAGGGGGGGTATTGTCGAAGGAGCGTATGGTAGTTCGTTCTATTTCAGGGTTCCAGGATGAAAAATTTGACTGACGTCGAATGCTGTACACTTCATAATGTCTTGCTGTGAGCTGTTACTGCATTTTTGAAACACAAATCACGAAAGCACTGCTTCGAAAGCTTTTGTTGCTGCCGCATGCGTGAAGTCTCTAATGTTTCATTAACTGTTCTAATAATCTCCTTTCCCCATCCTTCTTTGCAGGTGGACGTGGTCCTAGTAACAGGACAATTTGGTGTTCTTCATGGACATGGGGCGGCCATTGCCAAACTAAGTGGCTTTGCATTTGTTCAGGCGAATTCACATGCAGATGTTTTCGCTGATGAGGCTGTACCGCTCGATCGAATTGACGCAAGCCTGGTCTGAAAGGGGCTCACCGAGTTTGCCCAGAAGCTGAGCTCAGACTCTGCTGACTTGGAAAAAGCTGAAGCGCAGATTGGAGTGGATGTGCATAGTTCTCTCAACTCAGCTCAAACCGGCTAGAGCTTCAGCCTCATAGCCGTTTTGCTTCTTACATATTTTCTTCTGTCTACCAGGATCGTATGTGCTAAGAGTAACTCCACATCGGTGCATGGATAATCCTCTTCCATGATTTTGCAACTGAGTGTTTGATATGTTAAACCCGCAAAATTTTGCAATTAGAAAAAATAAGAATCCATAGTAAATTTTGTCTTCAGATTTGGAAAGGAATATCAACCCTCATTTATAATAAATATCGAAATTCATGTTCTACCTGAGGCTCCAACCGTGGCCATTGGATCTGCAAGGATGGCAAGCATCTGCTTGTATTTTCTTGTATGGACTTCAAATTTGGAGGACCAAAACGACTTCTATAGAGCCCGAGGTTTGAAATTGAAATGAAGTTATACCTGAACAGCCTCCGACGTGTTGCCCAATTTTCAAATTCAATACTAAACATTCAAAAGTCCACATTTAAGAAATTGAAGTATATTGGGCATTAAGATTACACCAATCATTGCAAAACTTTGATTAGTTGTTGATTTAACAGAAAATTTATGATAATTTGAATTCAGGGGCTCTTTGGTAAAATAATATTTACGTAACATCATCATCACATCAAGAATTTTTGCGAGTTACTTCATTAGAGGGAAAGTAGAGTTGCATATCATTGAAGGCATTTTGATGGAATTACTATTGCTTATCTTTTTTAATATCAACTGTATTGTATAATATCAAGGAAAGCTCTCTCTCACACACATTATACTCAAATTGACTACTCTCATACAATTTTACATAAAATACATGGAACGCCAAACTTATCAACCATTTAACTTGTTCCCATCTTCTCATCCTTTTTAATTTTCTGAGGAGGGAGAACGGTAGCCTGCTACCATGAGGCAAAGTATCTCATGGCGAAAACATCATGGCAACCTTGGCTAGGCCTCATCACATCTTCCTCATTCTTGACTTCACATGTGTATGGTCACAGAGGATGACGGAAATTGCGACTACTTGCAATTGAATTAGATTCTACTGCATCCACCTCCAGCGAAGCAGTGCTTCGTATTGCTAGAGACATTTCTCACGCTGTCATTCAGAAAAAGGGATCCCGGGATCCAAAATATTAGAATCATCATGAGAGAGAGAGAGAGAGAGAGAGAGAGAGAGAGAGAGAGAGAGAGAGAGAGAGAGAGAGAGAGAGAGAGAGAGAGAGAGAGAGAGTTACCATGATGGAGCAATCTTTTTGGTAAATCATTGATCCAAAGCTTATTTAAATGCACAGTCGGAGTATGTGAGACATGATTAGTGGATGCATGTCAAAAGCGTTCTTCGAAGATGCTAGGGTCTTGCTTTGAAACGCAAGGACTAGGAAGAAAGAAGAAAAAATTCTATTGGCTAAGGCTGAGGAACACCAAAGATGAAGGGCTCTATAAATAGGTAGATACTTAGGTATGCTCATTATTATTGTGGATAGACTCGAACGATTTGCATTTAATGCATTCCCATACAAGGCTATATTATTCATGGCAGGCTTTGTTAGAATTGGTTTTCTCTAGAATCCCAGCCATGTACATTCCCTCCTAATTACTTAACTATTTGAGAAAATTCAAATCTAGACCAATGGACTCTTGATCGTTGTGACAGATGGGAACATTGATAGCAATTTCACGATATCAAAGGTACTCATTACATGTGTGATGAAATCTTAAATTACAAAAATAATCTGCTATTTATTGCTAAAAATTATAGTTTGTTGACATCGTAGCTTCATTTAACATTAATCGGAAAGATCTCCGACAACAGTTAAACTCATCATGAACATGAATTATGTTTTCCATAATTAACGACTGACTTTTAAAGAAAATATGTGACTCTTATATGAATGGATATACCGTTTCAAGATTAAATATTATCCTTACCAAGAAGACATAGTTTTATTAATTAACTTTGAAACGCATTGGTTTATAATAGCAAAAGATGCAAAGATATAAATCTGTATTTTGAGTTAATTAATTGGTAACCACATTGTACAATCTTCATTTGAGCAATGTCAAAATTTTAAAAAAATTAATGCAAAATCTATGTTGTGTGTGCGTGGTGGAGTTCTATTCTATTTATATTATAGAGTGATGAAATATTTATGAAATATTTTTATTTTAATGGAAAAGTATTATATTATTGAAGCACATGATGAGGTAAAGTACTCCTCAAATTAAATTTACCATGCAAGTGAAATATTGAATGCAATGCTCTTTTTCTATCTTGAGTAGTTGATTTCTATCTTAGGTTATGTTTGTTTTGTTTAAAGTGAACGATTTTGAAAATTAGTCAACAGAAAATATTTTTGATACATTTATTTTTGACAATAATTTATATTGAAACATTTTCTTAGATGAAAAAATATTTTTCATTTTTTCATTTTTATAAGTGATACGAGTGCTCGTCATTAGGAAAATATTTATTAAATTATTTATTTTTTGTGAAACAAATACAGCCTAATTGTGACAATCAAAGTAATCTTCTGTATAATAAGAAGAGAGCTTCCTACTAAGATATTTACTTAAGATTTTTGTCAATACAAATATAGGCGGAATTTAATTTCTTTTGAATAAATTAAACAAGACAAAAAAGGTAATAATACTTTTTGATAATACACTCTCTTGTTTTATTCATAGAAAGTGTACAAATTCATAACGATATATTAGTTTTAGAAATTAATTTTTTAATATGAAAAGAAGTACATTGATATTACCTTAATAAGAATTATAGCTAATATTTGACATTTCCAAAAAAAAACTCTTTAAAACCCTTTAAGTGATAAATAGTTGAAATACATACATTATTTTTCCCTCATGACAATAATTTTTTATATCTCAATAGTTTCAAGAATAAAAATGTCATCTTTCATGTCAAAAAATGTCTTTTTCAAAATTTTCTTGTTATATATAACTATGCTAATTTTTTTTTTCATGAAAATAATTGTTTGTAGAGTAGATTGTGCTTGTTCTGGCAAAGCTTTTTCTACTTTGCTTGCTTCATAGAATATATTCTATTTGCAAATTAAATTGCAAAGTTCAATTTTATGTTAGAGTAATCAAAATAATCAAGTTGTACTTTATTGCCCACAATGAAGTCCCTGTACAACACTATATGTAATTTTCTGATCACATTAATTATGATTAACAATGCTTTGGAACTAATTGAAATAGTCATCTGACAACAATTATAAATTTGAATGCAACAATTTTTTTTTATGTCGCAAATATTAGCTCTGTCTAATTATAAACAACGATTCACTTATGCAATATAGAGAAAATGCTTCATTAAGAATGAGATAATCTACCATATTAAGAGGTAAAGTATTTAATCTATGGACCTTATTGATCCAGTCCGTCACTCTATTAGACTCTTTTGAGAAATTTACTAAAGTAATATGCTTGAATCTGCCCATGACCTTGTAGGCTTCCATGATAAGGAATTGAGAGAGATAATCTACCCAATTAGGAGGTGAAGTTTTTAATCTATGAGCCATATTCATCCAGTCTGCCACTCTACCAAACTCTTTTGAAAAGTCTACTAAAGTAATATGCTTAAACCAGCCCATAACCTTGCGGGCTTCCATGATAAGAGCGTTTGCTTCCCCCAAAAACTAATATGAGCTATCAACCAGACTTCAGTAGGATTACTTCTGTATTCTTTGGTGTAATCTAAATGTAATGTTATAACAAGAAATCCTTCACCATGAAGCATTTTTGCCGCCACTACCATTGCCGCTCGCAACCTCAACTGTAGAACGTTCACCGTGTCAAAAACAACTCCAGGTGGAACAACGTCCTCTGCCTAGGGCTTTCTCCAAGCTTCCACTTTCGGGGGACAAGCTCTCGCTCGATAATTGATCCAAAGATTGAGGTCACCAATATCCAGCCACACCCCATAGATGGCAATGACATTTCAGAATTATATATGATATAAATTAAGGAAAATGAGATATCAGATAAATCTGAGCATATAAGCAATAACTCGAACAATCAACTCTGTTTGTATAAAAGTTCAACTTAAACCAAAGAAAACAGCAAGCCATAAGACAGAATTTCCATGTCATGCGTTTGAGTAAACAAACAATGAGAATCATAACACTTAATTCAATAAAAAATTAGCAATACATTCCAGCTATATCGATCACGATGAGGCTCCAGTAAGTCAAGAACCAATTGTATGGATGAAAAATCTGATCTAGCAGTGATTCGGTGTACTAAAAAAAAATTAGAAATAAGCTTCTATAGAAATGGAAACACAATGGATTTCAGAGGAATTTTTGGTGTGTCTATTGCAAAAATCATAGTTGATGGACAGACCAAAACTCAGCGATGAATAGCAATAAGTCCAAACCAAATGATAAAATCACAGCAATGCGAATTAGGTAGAACACTCCAGTGGGTGGGAACTCAGAAGATGCCATTTTTGAAGCCACGTGAACAATTCAGATGAAGACGAAATCAGCACTTTTACATCAACCACATTTATTTAACCTACTTTGTACAAAACAACTTATGGACCTTTTCCTTATGCTCAAGAATACGTATCTTATGGGGAACAACAACATATATAGAACAAATGAGACATTGCACAGCCACATGAGAACATCCGCTAACACGTGTTCTACAAATTCGAAATCGGAATGCACATAAACCTTACCGACGACCAAGATACACATGCCTTATGCAGAGAACAACCACATATGCTATTTCTTTCCTCATCCATCTTTTTTTTTTTTAATAATTTACCACCACAAAATCCACAATTCGAACATATCCATTAAAACCAAAAACTCAACATGGAATCAAACACGTCATCACTAAAATCAAAGCGAAAAACAAACATAGGTTTCGAAGACCCAAGCAACGATTTTACCTGCACTCAATAACCTTACCGAAATGTCCACAAATTGTTTTGTGCTAATACTCGGTAATGTCTCACGAGAACCGCCCACGAACATGCAATATTTGTTCTTCACCATCTCTAAATCCTTGTTCAGTTCCAACATCGGCGATCAAGGCAATAATGTAGTAACATCGCACAAGTGGATTTTTGTTTGACTTGGCCGGAGGATTCTGTGAAAGCGAACGATGACGGCGACTCAAAAACCTGGATGCATTTTTATTCCGACGATGATGACGCTAGCCCAACCACTGATCCGTAGCACAGAAACATGTATTGACGCTATAGGCAACTATGTCACTATTGAATTGGATGGAGCCAACACCTCTGAGAATCAAAAGATGGTAAATTGTTTAGAGGCGCATTAAATCAGAAAGAAGAAACTCATTGCTTGACTTAGCTTATCATTTGGAGTTGAAATCCTTTAAACGAGATGAGCGTGATCCTCCACACACATGGACCAATGTTCAAGCTCACCGCATCACTTCCCCAATTGCGTGTTACCAAATCACGTCGCAGCTCACGTCGTACCAAAGAAGCATTATCCTTAAGGTCGTTGGAAAAATATTAGAATATCTAATATGAAAAATAACAATAATTGTTGAAAATACAATAAAAAGAATATAAAATAAAATGAATTGTCTAAGACATGCAAGAACACTGTCCTTAAGGATAATTCTACCCTTTGGAGTACAAGACTCGATGCGATAGGCTCTAGCGATTATCCTCCTAAGATACAACAGACTATCTTCTATATTCCGCATTGAATATTAGAAGGAGACCGAACAACTTTGGCTACGTTTGGTTCAGCATTTGCAAGGGGCTTTGAGTCCAATGCAAATGTTGAAAGCCCAAATCTACTTGGGGCAATGTAATTGTGTTTGGTAAAAAATTTTTGCAAATGGACTTTGAGTTGATTGTGCATTTGGTTAAAAAACTTTCGCAATAGGCTTTTGAGGGGTATTATATGGTTAAAATATATATATATATTTTTGGAAAATTGGTTTAAACCCTTCGCTGGACAGGCGAAGGACTACGGCTGCTGGTGAGCCAGATCTGGTGTCGGTGGCTGTTGGCCGAGGTCACTCGACCTCCGGTGAGGGTCGTGTGACCCAGCCGAGGGCCATCGGAGGTTGCCCGACCTCGGGCAACCCTTGGCGAGGGTTGCTCAACCCAACTGAGGGCCGCCGGCACCAGATCTAGCTCTCGGTAGCCGAAGCCCTTTGTCGAACCGGCAAAGGGTTGCCCCTTTCTCAATAAAAAGAAAACCAGGCGTAAAATTGGAAATATTAAGAACTAGTGAGGATAGTTTTGAAAGGGAAAAATTAATATTAGCCTTCAGTTGAATGCTGAAAGCCCAATGCTAGTCCCTACTAGCTTTGGGCTGTCAGCATTTTGAAGACCATTTAAAAGTTGAAAGCTAGCTTCAAAGTTGAATTAACTGGATCAGCATTCCCCAAGGGGCTTTCATGCCTAAAAGTCCTTTGGGAATGCTGAACCAAACACACTCTTTATTTGTATAACCCAGCTAAAAGAAAATGAAATATATGATAACTAAGCGTATCTTTTTTAAAATGGTGGTTTGAAGTTTAATTTATATTTAAACAAGAGGAAGAGAGAATCGTTAAGAAATAGCCGTTAGGAAAAACTGTCATAAAAAATTGATAATTAATACATGACCGTTACAAATAATGGGGTTTTAAAAAGAAATAACTCGAGCTTTATAAAGTCGTTATACGACCGTTAGAAAGCCATTATACAACGTTACAAAACCGTTTTATATTAACGGAAGACAAAAATCGTTAAATTGACAGCAGTAAAAAATCGTAACAAAAGTTAATAGCTTTCAATTTTTCAAAACGTCTGATATATCCAACACTAATATCCCTAGAACAAGCCACTAGCAGTTTTATTTTTTCAGAGTTCTTGCTACTTCGCAGGTTTCTCTCGTGGTTGCGACAAGCTTAATAGTTGGTTCTGTATTTATTTTGTTCAGCTGGGATCCTTTAGAAGAATGTGTTTTCTGTGTATATCAATATGCTTTTGCCCATTATTTTGTATTGTAGCGACTCCTTTAAACCAACTAGCAATCATGGTCTGCAAAGATATAGTTCATATTCTCTACTGTCCACATTTAATCTGCTTTGAATCCGATGACATCATACTGAGGAAAATAAAGATGCGTAGCTCGGAGCGTCAATACGAGTAGGGGGGTATTGTCGAAGGAGCGTATGGTAGCTCATTCTATTTCAGGTTTCTAGGATGAAAAATTTGACCAATGTCGAATGCTGTACGCTTCGTAATGTCTCGCTGTGAGCTGTTACTGCATTTTTGAAACACAAATCACGAAAACACTGCTTCGGAAGCTTTTGTTGCTGTCGCATGCGTGAAGGCTCTAATGTTTCATTAACTGTTCTAATAATCTCCTTTCCTCATCCTTTTTTGCAGGTGGACATGGTCCTAGTAACAGGACAATTCGGTGTTCTTCATAGACATGGGGCGGCCATTGCCCAACTAAGTGGCTTTGCATTTGTTCATGCGAATTCACATGCAGATTTTTTCGCTGATGAGGCTGTACCACTCGATCGAATTGACGCAAGCCTGGTCTGAAAGGGGCTCGCCGAGTTTGCCCAGAAGCTGAGCTCAGACTCTGCTGACTTGGAAAAAGCTGAAGCGCAGATTGGAGTGGATGTGCATAGTTCTCTCAACTCAGCTCAAACCGGCTAGAGCTTCAGTCTCATAGCCGTTTTGCTTCTTACATACTTTCTTCTATCTACCAGAATCGTACGTGCTAAGAGTAACTCCACATCGGTGCATGGATAATCCTCTTCCATGATTTTGCAACTGAGTGTTTGATATGTTAAATCCGCAAAATTTTGCGATTATAAAAAATAAGAACCCACAGTAAATTTTGTCTTCAGATTTGGAAAGGAATATCAACCCTGATTTATAATAAATATTGAAAGTCATGTTCTACCTGAGGCTCTAACCGTGGCTATTGGATCTACAAGGATGGCAAGCATCTGCTTGTATTTTCTTGTATGGAGTTCAAATTTGGAGGACCAAAACAAGTTCTATAGAGCCAGAGGTTTGAAATCGAAATGAAGGTATACCTGAACAGCCTCCGATGTTTTGCCCAATTTTCAAATTCAATACTAAACGTTCAAAAGTCCACATTTAAGAAATTGAAGTATATTGGGCATTAAGATTACACAGATCATTGCAAAACTTTGATTAGTTGTTGATTTAACAGAAAATTTATGATAATTTCAATTCAGGAACTCTTTGGTTAAATAATATTTACGTAACATCATCATCACGACAAGAATTTTTGCGAGTTACTTCATTAGAGTCGAAAATGGAGTTGCATATCATTGAAGGCATTATGATGGAATTACTATTGCTTATCTTTTTTAATATCAACTATTTTGTATAATATCAAGGAAAGCTCTCTCTCACACACATTATACTCAAATTGACTATTCTCATACAATTTTACATAAAATACATGGAACACCAAACTTATCAACCATTTAACTTGTTCCCATCTTCTCATCCTTTGTAATTTTCTGAGGAGGGAGAATGGTAGCTTGCTACCATGAGGCAAAGTATCTCATGGCGAAAACAGCATGGCAACCTTGGCTAGGCCTCATCACATCTTCCTCATTCTTGACTTCACATGCGTACGGTCACAGAGGATGACGGAAATTGCGACTGCTTGCACTTGAATTGGATTCTACTGCATCCACCTCCAGCGAAGTAGCGCTTCCCCTTACTAGCTCAGTGGGTCACACTGTCATTCAAAAAAAGGGATCCCAAGATCCAGAATATTAGAATCATCACAGAGTGAGGGAGAGAGAGAGGGAGGGAGGGAGAGAGAGAGATCTTACCATGATAGAGCATTCTTTTTGGTAAATCATTGATCCAAAGCTTATTTAAATGCACAGTCGGAGTATGTGAGACATGATTAGTGGATGCATGTCAAAAGAGTTCTTCGAAGATGTTAGGGTCTTGCTTTGAAGCGCAAGGACTAGCAAGAAAGAAGAAGAAGTTCTATTGGCTAAGGCTGAGGAACACCAAAGATGAAGGGCTCTATAAATAGGTAAATACTTAGGTATGCTCATTATTATTGTGGATAGACTTGAACGATTTGCATTTAATGCATTCCCATACAAGGAAATATTATTCATGGTAGATTTGCATTTAATGCATTCCCATACAAGGAAATATTATTCATGGCAGGTTTTGTTAGAATTGTTTTCTCTAGAATTCTAACCATGTACATTCCCTCCTAATTACTTAACTATTTGAGAAAACTCAAATTTAGACCACTGGACTGTTGATTGTCGGACGGATGGGAACATTGATAGCAATTTCACAATATTAAAGGTACTTATTACATGTGTGATAAAATCTTAAATTACGAAAATAATCTACTATTTATTGCTAAAAATTATAGTCTATTGACATCATAGCTTCATTTAACATTAATCGGAAAGATCTCCGACAACAATTAAACTCATAATGCTCATGAATTATGTTTTCCATAATTAACGACTGACTTTTAAAGAAAATACGCGACTCTTATATGAATGGATATACCGTTTCACTATTAAATATTATCCTTAAATATGCTTTCTGGAGAGTTCGAGATGAAAAACCTAGGAGAACTGATGTATTTTTTGGGAATAGAGGTATTAAGATCAAAAGGGGGAATATTCCTATCTCAAAGGAAGTATGTATTAGATTTGTTGGCAAAAGTAGGGATGCTAGATTGTAAGCCAGCGGATACCCCAATCGTGGAAAATCATAAACTTAGAGAGTATCTCGATCAAGTACCTACAAACAAGGAGAGATACCAAAGGTTAGTGGGGAAGTTGATCTACTTATCGCATACGCATCCAGACATTACATACGCGATAAGTATCGTAAGTCAATTTATGCATGCTCCTAGTGAAGACCATATGAATACTATGGTGAGAATAATTCGGTATTTGAAAGCATCTCCAAGGAGAGGGTTAAAATTCTTGAGGAATGGTCATCTTGGAATTGAAGGTTACACAGACGCAAACTGGGCAGGGAGTGTGTACGACAGGAGGTCAACTTCAGGGTATTTTACATTTGTGGGGGGAATCTGGTCACTTGGAGAAGTAAGAAACAAAAAGTGGTGGCTTTGTCGAGTGCAGAGGTAGAGTTTAGAGGGATGGCCAAAGGGCTATATGAGCTTTTGTGGCTTAGAAAGCTAATGTCCAAATTGGGATTTCCTCCTAGATTCGAGATGAAGCTCTTTTGTGATAACAAGGCAGCTATTGACATTTCACATAATCTTGTGCAGCATGATCGGACTAAACACATTGAGGTTGATCGTCATTTTATTAAGCAAAATTTGGATGCAAAGACAGTTCAATTCCCGTTTGTGAGGTCTAAAGATTAGCTAGCAGATATATTGACAAAGGCAGTCTCAAGCAGAGCCTTCTATAGCTCACTTGACAAGTTGGGCATTAACGACATTTATGTACCAACTTGAGGGGGAGTGTTGGCGTGAGCTGATTTGTAGGAGTGATATGTATAGAAAAAAATATTTATATTTGCGTGAGTTGATTTGTGGGAGTAATGCATATAGAAAGCGAATATTTTACTTAATAGGCGTTTGTTACCCTAGCAGTACTTGTATGTATATATATAGCATTGTAAAGGAAAAAATATTCTGAAATAATAGTGATCTATTTTTCAACGGATATAAATTAAGGAAAATGAGATATCAGATAAATTTGAGCATATAAGCAATAACACTAACAATCAACTCTGTTCGTATAAAAGATTCAACTCAAAGCAAAGAAAACAGTAAAGACCATAAGACATAATTTCCATGTCATGCGTTTGAGTAAACAAACAATGAGAATCATAACACTTAATTCAATAAAAAATTAGCAATACGTTCCAGCTATGTCGATCACGATGAGGCTCAGTCAAGAACCAATTGTATCGATGAAAAATCTGATCTAGCAGTGATTCGGTATACTAAAAAAAATTGGAAATAAGCTTCCATAGAAATGGAAACACAAAGGATTTCAGAGGAATTTTTGGTGTGTCTATTGCAAAAATCATAGTTGATGGACAGACCAAAACCCAGCGATGAATAGCAATAAGTCCAAACCAAATGATAAACTCACGGCAATGCGAATTAGGTTGAACACTCCAGTGGGTGGGAGCTGCGAAGATGCCATTTTTGAAGCCACATGAACAATTCAGATGAAGACGAAATCAGCACTTTTACATCAAGCGCATTTATTTAACCTACTTTGTACTAAACAACTTATGGACCTTTTCCTTATGCTCAAGAATACGTATCTTATGGGGAACAACCACATATATAGAACAAACGAGACATTGCACAGCCACATGAGAACATCCGCTAACACGTATTCTGCAAATTCGAAATCGGAATGCACATAAACCTTACCGACGACCAAGATACACATGCCTTATGCAGAGAACAACCACATATGCTATTTCTTTCCTCATCCATCTTTTTTTTATTTTTAATAATTTACCACCACAAAATCCACAATTCGAACATATCCATTAAAACCAAAAACTCTACATGAAATCAAACACGTCATCACTAAAATCAAAGCGAAAAACAAACATAGGTTTCGAAGCCCCAAGCAACGATTTTACCTGCACTCAATAACCTTACCGAAATGTCCACAAATTGTTGTGTGCTAATACTCGGTAATGTCTCACGAGAACCGCCCACGAACATGCAATATTTGTTCTTCACCATCTCTAAATCCTTGTTCAATTCCAACATCGGTGATCAAGGCAATAATGTAGTAACATCGCACAAGTGGATTTTTGTTTGACTTGGCCGGAGGATTCTGTGAAAGCGAACGATGACGGCGACTCAAAAACCTGGATGCATTTTTATTCCGACGATGATGACGCTAGCCCAATCACTGATCCGTAGCAGAGAAACATGTATAGGCAACTATGACACTATTGAATTGGATGGAGCCAACACCTCTGAGAATCAAAAGGATGGTAAATTGTTTAGAGCCGCATTAAATCAGAAAGAAGAAAATCATTGCTTGACTTAGCTTATCATTTGGAGTTGAAATCCTTTAAACGAGATGAGCGTGATCCTCCACACACATGGACCAATGTTCAAGCTCACCGCATCACTTCGCCAATTGCGTGTTACCAAATCACGTCGCAGCTCACGTCGTACCAAAGAAGCATTATCCTTAAGGTCATTGGAAAAATAGTAGAATATCTAATATGAAAAATAATGATAATTGTTGAAAATACAATAAAAAGAATATAAAATAAAATGAATTGTCTGAGACATGCAAGAGCACTGTCCTTAAGGATAATTCTGCCCCTTAGAGTACAAGACTCGGTGCGATAGGCTCTAGCGATTATCCTCCTAAGATACAACAGACTATCTTCTATATTCCGCATTGAATATTAGAAGGAGACCAAACAACTTTGGCTACGTTTGGTTCAGTATTTGCAAGGGGCTTTGAGTCCAATGCAAATGTTGAAAGCCCAAAGCTACTTGGGGCAATGTAATTGTGTTTGGTAAAAAAATTTTGCAAATGGACTTTGAGTTGATTGTGCATTTGGTTAAAAAACTTTCGCAATAGGCTTTTGAGGGGTATTATATATATTTTATTTTATTTGGAAAATTGGATTAAACCCTTCGCTGGACAGGCAAAGGACTATGGCCGCTGGTGAGCTAGATCTGGTGTCGGCGGCCGTTGGCCAAGGTCACTCGACCATCAGTGAGGGTCGCGCGACCAAGCCGAGGGCCATTGGAGGTTGCCCGGCCTCGGGCAACCCTCGGCGAGGGTTGCTTGACCCAACTGAGGGCTACCGGCACCAGATCTGGCTCATCGGCAACCGTAGCCCTTTGCTGGACTGGCGAAGGGTTGCCCCTTTCTCAATAAAAAGAAAACCAGGGGTAAAATCGGAAATATTAAGAACTAGTGAGGATAGTTTTGGAAGGGAAAAATTAATATTAGCCTTCAGTTGAATGCTGAAAGCCCAAAGCTAGTCCCTACTAGCTTTGGGCTTTCAGCATTTCGAAGACTATTTAAAAGCTGAAAGCCAGCTTCAAAGTTGAATTAAATGGTTCACCATTTCCCAAAGGGGCTTTCATGCCTAAAAGTCCTTTGGGAATGCTGAACCAAACGCACTCTTTATTTGGATAACCCAGCTAAAAGAAAATGAAATATATGAGAACTAAGTGTATCTTTTTTAAAATGGTGGTTTGAAGTTTAATTTATATTTAAACAAGAGGAAGAGAGAATAGTTAAGAATAGCCGTTAGGAAAAACGTTCATAAAAAAATTGATAATTAATAGATGACCGTTACAAATAATGGGGTTTTAAAAAGAAACAACTCAAGCTTTATAAAGTCGTTATACGACGTTAGAAAGCCGTTATACAAAGTTACAAAACCGTTTCATATTAACGGCAGAAAAAAATCGTTAAATTGACCGTCGTAAAAAATCGTAACAAAAGTTAATAGCTTTCAATTTTTCAAAACTTCTGAAATATCCAACACTAATAGCCCTAGAACAAGCCACTAGCAGTTTTATTTTTTCGGAGTTCTTGCTACTTCGTAGGTTTCTCACGTGGTTGCGACAAACTTAATAGTTGGTTCTGTATTTATTTTGTTCAGCTGGGATCCTTTAGAAGAATATGTTTTCTGTGTATATCAATATGCTTTTTCCCATTATTTTGTATTGTAGCGACTCCTTTAAACCAGCTAGCAATCATGGTCTGCAAAGATATAGTTCATATTCTCTGCTGTCCACATTTAATCTGCATTGAATCCGATGACATCATACTGAGGAAAATAAAGATGCGTAGCTCGGGGCGTCAATACGAGTAGGGGGGGTATTGTCGAAGGAGCGTATTGTAGCTCGTTCTATTTCAGGTTTCTAGGATGAAAAATTTGACCAATGTCGAATGCTGTACGCTTCATAATCTCTCGCTGTGAGCTGTTACTGCATTTTTGAAACACAAATCACGAAAGCACTGCTTCGAAAGCTTTTGTTGCTGCCGCATGCGTGAAGTCTCTAATGTTTCTTTAACTGTTCTAATAATCTCCTTTCCCCATCCATTTTTGCGGGTGGACATGGTCCTAGTAACAGGACAATTTGGTGTTCTTCATGGACATGGGGCGGCCATTGCCAAACTAAGTGGCTTTGCATTTGTTCATGCGAATTCACATGCAGATTTTTTTGCTGATGAGGCCGTACCGCTCGATCGAATTGAGGCAAGCCTGGTCTGAAAGGGGTTCGCCGAGTTTGCCCAGAAGCTGAGCTGAGACTCTGCTGACTTGGAAAAAGCTGAAGCGCAGATTGGAGTGGATGTGCATAGTTCTCTCAACTCAGCTCAAACCGGCTAGAGCTTCAGCCTCATAGCCGTTCTGCTTCTTACATATTTTCTTCTATCTACCAGAATCGTATGTGCTAAGCGTAACTCCACATCGGTGCATGGATTATCCTCTTCCATGATTTTGCAACTGTGTTTGATGTGTTAAACCCCCAAAATTTTGCGATTAGAAAAAATAAGAACCCACAATAAATTTTGTCTTCAGATTTGGAAAGGTATATCAACCCTGATTTATAATAAATATCGAAAGTCATGTTCTACCTGAGGCTCTAACCGTGGTTATTGGATCTACAAGGATGGCAAGCATCTGCTTGTATTTCTTGTATGGAGTTCAAATTTGGAGGACCAAAACAACTTCTATAGAGCCAGAGGTTTGAAATCGAAATGAAGATATACCTGAACAGCCTCTGATGTTTTGCCCAATTTTCAAATTCGATACTAAACGTTCAAAAGTCCACATTTAAGAAATTGAAGTATATTGGGCATTAACATTACATCGATCATTGCAAAACTTTGATTAGTTGTTGATTTAACAGAAAATTTATGATAATTTGAATTCAGGGGCTCTTTGGTTAAATAATATTTACGTAACATCATCATCACGTCGAGAATTTTTGCGAGTTACTTCATTAGAGTCGAAAGTAGAGTTGCATATCATTGAAGGCATTCTGATGGAATTACTATTGCTTATCTTTCTTAATATCAACTATTTGTATAATATCAAGGAAAGCTCTCTCTCACACACATTATACTCAAATTGACTACTCTCATACAATTTTACATAAAATACATGGAACGCGGAACTTATCAACCATTTAACTTGTTCCCATCTTCTCATGCTTTGTAATTTTATGAGGGAGAACGGTAGCTTGCTACTATGAGGCAAAGTATCTCATGGCGAAAACAGCATGGCAACCTTGGCTAGGCCTCATCATATCTTCCTCATTCTTGACTTCACATGTGTACGGTCACAAAGGATAACGGATATTGCGACTGCTTTGTAACATCCTGAAATTTGAGCCCTTTAAGGGAGGAATGAACGTGAATTTCGCTAATGCGTTGTTGGCTGATCTCGCTCGGAACTGATCACTCCTGAGATACTGACCTTGAGGGGAAATGCTAATGAGGACAGAACTCGTGCGACTAAAGAACTTGACCTGGGAAAACGACTCGACCGTGAGAATTGCATAAGGACGATCCTGTAGATATGCAGGCCGATTCCAGGGACGAATAGAAGTCGATTCGCGGACAGAAATAATGGGACGACGGGTGATTCCGTTTACTGTTATCGAACCCGTGAACGGCCCTATGTCGATCTTTGATAATCATGTACTTTGAAATAAGAATCAATCCTTCGCAATTTCATACAGTCAAGGACGTCCATGTGTTGAGAAGTCTTGAACGTGAATTGGCACGAGTCGGTTACGCGTGAATCCTCAAAGCCGCCTGTCAGTCTGAGTAGTACCAAAATGGCATTCGTGCGAAATTGACAAGGCATGTGAATCCAATATTGGACTTCGAATTTTCGGGAACGTTCGAGACGGACTTTTGGACGATGCTTCTTAGTTAGTCGACGGTGTCAGTTAAGCCGAATAATTGGAAAAGGGACTTTTGGACCGAGGACACGAGCCTACGAGGACGTGGGCCGGGCAAGATCAGTGTGGGCCTCACGCCCAAGGTGGGACAGCCACCATGGAAGGCCCAAGGCAAGCAAGTGAGCCCGTTGGACCCAACCGACCATTTTCCCTTCCGAGCCTGTTGTCTAACCTTGAGCCAATTCGAGCCCAATAAATTCCCGAGCCCATTCCTATTCATTTCTGGCCCATTTCCTAGGCCCGCCCTTCATTTTCAGCCCAAGGGCACATTGGGAAATGTGCAAAGTGGAAATGACCAAAATGCCCTTGGATATTTTGAAGAAAAGTCAAAAAGGAAGAGAGAGAAGATGATGTCATGTTTTTGGGAACTTGAGCCAAGCATTAATGGCTTTAATGAAGCCTATCTCCAGCCCTCACTTCACTCTCTCTCTCCTCTTCATCTTCTCCAAAAATCGCACCCTTCTCTCCCCTTGCTTCCCTTCCTTCCTTCAGTTTTTCAGTTCTGACCTTTCACCGAAAATCGAGTTGTTCATTGCCTTCCCGTTGGAATCTCGTCTCGTGCCACCCGCCGTTGTGTTCGGAATAGAATTTCCGTTCAGATAGCGTCGTAAAATCTCCGGAAAGAGACGCCGAACGATCCGTACGGCCGCCGGAAGTCGGCTGTTGCCGGACCGTCACTGTTTCGCCTGTCCCTGCTTTGTTCCGCCTTTTCCCCTGTTTTTCTCCCATTCCAGCCAAACCACCACCCATACCAGCCACAAGAAGTTCCCCCTTAACCCCCTGGAGCCGCTGGTCGTCGGCCCACTGCTCGCCGGAGCTTCGGCCAAGCAGTTTTGCTCCGATCAGCCCCTGTCCTCCTCTGCAGTCTTTGTTTTCTGAAGTTCGGTGGGGATTCCGAGTTGTTGCTGCTGTGTTGAGCCCGAGACCACCTTGGATCGTCGTGGTAGAGGTCCCCGGGTGTCGGGTTCGTTGCCGCCGCCGCGTCCGTGTCGCCGGCCCGCTTAATGGGTGAGTTTAGCTCCTAATCCCTATTTAGTGCCTAAACTTGCATAGGGTTGGTTAGTTAGTGTTAATCTTGGTTTAAGAGGTTTAATTAAGTTGTATTAGCTCTAAGATAGGTGGTTAGATAGATGGTTAAGATTAGATTAGCTTAATTTTGCTTATTAAGATTAATTGTGCTTAATAAGGGATTAATTGTGCTTATGTGTTTAATTAAGCATGATTTGCGTAAATTGGTTGATTAATTGTTTTAATTAATGTTTTGTTTAATTTCTGGATTAAATGTTTTAATTAATTGAATTTCGAAAAAATCACTGTTCATAATTTACGTTTCACGAGCAGCATTCACGATTCGCATTCACGGCCTTTGTTCATCCGGAAGCTAATTTTTGTCTGAATTTGATGTGCTATTGATTGGTATGATTAATTGAAGTGCCGATTGTTAATTATACTCATGATTGATGATGAAATGCGTGATCGAGTGTTGGTTGGATTTGGATTTTGGAATTGTTGAGTGAGATCGCATGACATATTGCATGGGTTATCTGAAATGGCATATCGCATGAGCATGGGTGATGTTGCATTCACGACAGAGCAAAGATATAAATGGATTGTTTGATGATGTATTGCATGATCACATTAAGAGAGGGAACCCGGCGTTGCCGGAAGACCGCCAATCCTTATGAGGTTGTGCCGTGGCCGTTTGGTCGCCTGACTTCGGTCAGATGCCTGACGGGGGACATGTGACGGGACTGCGGTAGTGGGCGGGTCCTGTGCTCCTTCGGGAATGCCGTCAGAGGGAAGGGATGACCCCTGACGTCGCCGTGCCTCGAGGTAAAGAGGACGAAGCTGGTTTAGCCATGAACCGCTAACCATAAGGTTGTGCCGTTGGCCCAGGAGGGGGCGTTAATAATCGGAGCATGTGTGAGTGTGAGACATAAGAAAGTTGTGTGAGATGCTCTAATTATTCGCATGCTCTTAATGTCGTGATGATTTGTGGTACGCACGCATGAGTTGTCATCGTGCAGGGTGTGGCAATGGCCAGGTGAGATCGCTTGTGACGCGATTTGCATGTGAGTGATGAATGTATCATCTAACGGCCATGTGCCTTGCTTGCATTGTATGAGATTGAACGTGCAGGGTATGGCATACCGGGTAAGGTTGCATGCGAATCGAATATTGCTATGTTAGTTGCCCTGTCTGTTGTTTGGCCCGCTGTTTGCTAGTTGTGGGTTGTTGGGTTGAGTGAGGGGTGGTTCTGGAGAGATACCCCGGGTTGAGTTGGCATATTAACCGGGCTTAGGGGGAAGAACTCGCTGAGATTTTATCTCAACCCATCGTGGTTAAACATTTTCAGGTCTTTAGAATGGCGTACCCGCAATGAAGAATCCTGCCCCCGCTTCTCCAGTGATCGACTCGACGGAGCTTGAGTCCGATGGGTCCAAGTGACCGTGGTGCTGAACCTAAGGGTTCTTCTTGTTTAATTGAATTAGCCTAGTTCTTTTTGGTTTGGCTTAGAGGATGGATCGGCCCTTTTTGTTGGGCTTGTAATTCGAGAAAACGATCCTCCATTGGTTAATCCAGTAAATTGAATAATTGAGTAGTTGATGTTGTTCTTACTGTTTATCACTCTATCCCTGTTTGATTGTATGTTTGTCTGGGGATGGTTCGTCTTCCGCTTGCGCATAATCAAAGATAAAATGAATGGTCGTCGATGGGTCCTGGGACGTTGCTTTCAATCGACCAAGAGAAGGGGTTGCCGCGAGCTCGAGAGTCGGGGCGTGACATGCTTGCAATTGAATTGGATTCTACTGCATCCACCTCCAGCGAAGCAGCACTTCCTATTCCCAGAGACATTTCTCACGCTGTCATTCAGAAAAAGGGATCCCGGGATCCAAAATATTAGAATCATTATAGATGGAGAGAGAGAGAGAGAGAGAGAGAGGGGGGGGGGAGGGAGAGAGAGAGAGATCTTACCATGATGGAGCATTCTTTTTGGTAAATCATTGATCCGAAGCTTATTTAATTGCACGGTCGGAGTATGTGAGACATGATTAGTGGATGCATGTCAAAAGCGTTCTTCGAAGATGCTAGGGTCTTGCTTTGAAGCACAAGGACTAGCAAGAAAGAAGAAGATATTCTATTGGCTAAGGTTGAGGAACACCATAGATGAAGGGCTCTATAAATAGGTAAATACTTAGGTATGCTCATTATTATTGTGGATAGACTCGAACGATTTGCATTTAATGCATTCCCATACAAGGCTATATAATTCATGGCAGGTTTTGTTAGAATTGGTTTTCTCTAGAATCCCAGCCATGTACATTCCCTCCTAATTACTTAACTGATTGAGAAAATTCAAATCTAGACCAATGGACTCTTGATCGTTGCGACAGATGGGAACATTGATAGCAATTTCACAATATCAAAGGTACTCATTACATGTGTGATAAAATCTTAAATTACGAAAATAATCTGCTATTTATTGCTAAAAATTATAGTTTGTTGACATCATAGCTCCATATAACATTAATCGGAAATATCTCCGACAATGGTTAAACTCATCATGCACGTGAATTATGTTTTCCATAATTAACGATTGACTTTTAAAGAAAATATGTGACTCTTATATGAATGGATATATCGTTTCACGATTAAATATTATCCTTACCAAGAAGACATAGTTATATTAATTAACTTTGAAATGCATTGGTTTATAATAGCAAAAGATGCAAAGATATAAATCTGTATTTATAGCTAATTAATAGGTAACCACTTTGTGCAATCTTCATTTGAGCAATGTCAAAATTTTAAAAAAATTAATGCAAAATCTATGCTGTGCATGCGTGGTGGAGTTCTATTCTATTTATATTATAGAGTGATGAAATATTTATGAGATATTTTTATTTTAATGGAAAAATATTATATTATTGAAGCACATGATGATGTAAAGTACTCCTCAAATTAAATTTACCGTGCTAGTGAAATATTGAATGCAACACTCTTTTTTCTATCTGCGTAGTTGATTTCTATCTTAGGTTACGTTCATTTTTATAAAGTGAACAATTTGGAAAATTAATCAATAAAAAATATTTTTGATACATTTATTATAGACAAAATTTATATCGAAACATTTTCTTAGACGATAAAAATATTTTTCATTTTTTTATTTTTATAAGCGATACAAGTGCTCGTCTAGGAAAATATTTATTAAATTATTCATTTTTTGTGAAACAAATACAGCCTAATTGTGACAATCAAAGCAATCTTCTTTATAATAAGAAGAGAGCTTCCTACTAAGATATTTACTTAAGATTTTTGTCAATACAAATATAGGCAGAATTTAGCTTTTTTTAATAAATTAAACAAGAAAAAAAAAGGTCAATAATATTTTTTAATAGTACACTCTCTTACTTTATTCATAGATATGTGTACAAATTCATAACGATATATTAGTTTTAGAAATTAATTTTTTAATATGAAAAGAAGTACGTTGATATTACCTTAATAAGAATTATAGCTAATATTTGACATTTCCCAAAAAAAAAAAACTCTTTAAAACCCTTAAGTGATAAATAGTTGAAATACATACATTATTTTTCCCTCATGACAATAATTTTTTATATCTCAATAGTTTCAAGAATAGATATGTCATCTTTCATGTCAAAAAATGTCTTTTTCAAAATTTTCTTGTTATATATAACTATGCTAATTTTTTTTTTTTTTTCATGAAAATAATTGTTTATAGAGTATATTGTGCTTGTTCTGGCAAAGCTTCTTCTACTTTGCTTGCTTCATAGAATATATTCTATGTGCAAATTAAATTGCAAATTTCACTTTATATTAGAGTAATCAAAATAATCAAGTTGTACTTTAATGCCCACAGTGGAGTTCCTGTACAAAACTATATGTAATTTTCGGATCACATTAATTATGATTAACAATGCTTTGTAACTTATTGAAATAGTCATTCGACAGCAATTAAAATGCATTGGTTTATAATAGACAAAGATGCAAATATATATCCGTCTTTAGAGTTAATTAATAGGTAATCACGTTTTACAATGTTCATGTGAGCGATGTCAAAGTTTTAAAGAAAATCAATACAAAATCGAAGTTGTACGTGCATGTACAGTTTTATTCTATTTATATTATAGAGATCTTCAAGTTGTTTTCATTTGTAAGGCAAAATATTATATCATTGAAGCACATGATGATGTAATTGTATTCCTCAAATTAGATTTATTATGCTAACGAAATATTGAATGCAGCGCTGTTTTTTCTATGTTGCACACATAATTTCGAACTTAAGCTCCGTCTATTTCACAAAAAATAATATAATTCAGTAAATTTTCGAAATGGCCTTCGGACCGAAAATTAAAAAATTCAAATGCGGCAATTTTTTTCCTATCTTGCAAATATAAGCTTCATCTAATTATAAACGATGATTCACTTATACAAAGTATAAGACGGCTTTCTATTTTTATGGGTTGAGCTTCCGGAGTTAGTTCTACAGTGAAGTTTGTTCTGCAGCGTTTCCGATGCCCGTGGTCATGCTTTGGTGCATTGTTAGTGTAGAATGATATGACATGAACACGAGTAGCACGAATTTGAAAGTCTGCAGAATCGACTTTAAAATTGTTTTTTCCTGTCGAAGTTCTTGCTATTCTGGTCTAGGATGAGCGAATTGCTGGATATAACAGTGCTACATTGAAGGTTTGCTAAAAAAATCGAACATCTAACATTCGACTAGAGACTCAACTATTCGAGTTCTGCTTCTAAATTGAACATCCATTGTTCGGATGAAGACTTGGCGACAAGTGATGCTCTTTTGTAGTTCTTGTTTTCCCTTTCATGTTTGAATTTGCGAAGTCTCCACATGCCAGCCCTTGTCCTCTCGGTTGTTCACCAAGAGCAAAGCGAAAGGAAACTTCTCTGTCAAAGGTTCTAGGGAATGCAAATACTCACCCAACTAGAAATCAAGCCCAGGAAATAGCACATTTCTGGATGTACCAATCCGTGGAAAGCCCTTTCAGTCTTTTCTTTCGAAACTAGCAAATAATACGAAGAGAGATCCAGCTACTTCAGACCTTTAAACGGAAGGGGACTCTGCTACAACTCTCTTACTCTTTCTTATACTTTTATGACCCAATTGGTCCGCATAGGATCTCGAAATTCTGTTGAGTTGGGTCTCCACAATTACTTTCGCCGTTTTACTCACCCATCTTCTAATGAGAAATGTAAGTAACTCTTATCGAAAATTTTCATTTGGATTCGGTCAACTGCTGGTGTTGCTGATACGGGCATGCTTGTGTAAGAGATGTTCAGAAGGCTGCAACTTGGAAGGCATAAGTGATGGAAAAGGCGATCGAGAGATTAATTCTTGAACAGAAGCTAGAGTACATAAGGGAGTCACCTAGTTGTAGGGTGAGGAAAATAGCTCCAATTTACTGTTTGGTTTTATCTAAAGGGATGCATGTATTTGCCGCACATATATAATCTTTGTTGGTTTTCAACTTAGGCTTACAATTTAGCAATGGTTTGCAAGTCACACGTTCGAATGCTTGTAACTGGCTATATTGCTGGTAGGTCGGTTTATGGATGGATGCTGCCTTGTCTAGAAGCTGACATCTGCTTCCACTGCATTTTTGCCATAACAGTTTACTACCATCTCTTTTAACAATCGATGAATCTTTCTTCCCTTAGTAGCTGGAACTCCGTGCAGCTCAATCCACCGAGAGCTCTGAAAGAAATGCGGTTGTATCTGCGATTTATACTATCTGTTCATCTTATGTGAGATGATGCCCAAACTTGTTGTTGGAAAAATATTAGAATATCTAATATGAAAAATAACAATAATTATTGTAAATACAATAAAAAGAATAGAAAATAAAATGAATTATCCAAGGCATGCAATAGCACTATCCTTAAGGATAATTCCGTCCCTCGGAGTACAAGACTTGGTGCGATAGGCTCTAGCAGCTATCCAACAGATCGTCTTCTATATTCCGCACTGAATATTAGAAGGAAATTGAACAACTTTATGTGTTTAACCTGGCAAAAAGAAAATGAAATATATGAGAACTAAGTGTATCTTTTTTAAAACGGTGGTTTGAAGTTTAATTTATATTTAAACAAGAGAAAGAGAGAATCGTTAAGAAAAAGCCGTTAGGAAAGAGCCGTTAGGAAACCATCATAAAAAAACTGTTAATTAATAAATGACCGTTACAAATAATGGGGTTTTAAAAAAAATCAAGCTTTATAAAGTCGTTATACAACTATTAGAAAGCCGTTATACGATGTTACAAAACCATTTTATATTAATGGTAGACAAAAATCGTTATAAATTGACAACAATAAAAATTCGTAACAAAAGTTAATAGCTTTCAATTTTTCAAAACTTCTGATATATCCAACACTAATAGCCCTAGAACAAGCCACTAGTAGTTTTATTTTTTCGGAGTTCTTGCTACTTCGCAGGTTTCTCTCGTGGTTGCGACAAACTTAATAGTTGGTTCTGTATTTATTTTGTTCAGCTGGTATCCTTTAGAAGAATGTGTTTTCTGTGTATATCAATATGCTTTTGCTCATTATTTTGTATTGTAGCGACTCCTTTAAACCACCTGGCAATCATGGTCTGCAAAGATACGGACCATATTCTCTACTGTCCACATCTAATCTGCTTTAAATCCCATGAGATCTTACTGAGGAAAATAAAGATGCGTAGCTCGGAGTGTCGATATGAGTAGGGGGTATTGTTGGAGTAATGTATGATAGCTCCTTCCATTTCGGGGTTCTAGGATGAAAAATTCGACCGATGTCAAATGCTGTACACTTCATAATGTCTCGCCGCGAGCTGTTACTGCATTTTTGCAACACAAAATCACAGAAACACCGCTTTGAAAGCTTTTGTTCTTCCTGGACATGGGGCAGTCGTTGCCGAATCAAAAACTGGAGTTACTGTAAAATACTTTGTTACCAGTGGCTTTGCATTTGTTCATGCGAATTCATATACAGATGTTTTCACCGTTGAGGCCATACTGCTCGATCGAATTGGTGCAAGCCTAGTCCGAAAGGGGCTCACCAAGTTCACCCAGAAGCTGAGCTCGGCCTCCACTGACTTTGAAAAAGCTGAAGCGCAGATTGGAGTGGATGTGCATAATGCTCTCAACTCAGCTCAAACCGGCTAGGGCTTCAGTCCTCATAGCCGTTCTACTTTCTTACATATTTTCTTCTATCTACCAGAATCGTATGTACTACGAATGACTCCATATCAGTGCATGGATAATCCTCTTCCATGATTTCGCAACTGAGTGTTTGATATGTCAAACCCGCAAAATTTTGCGATTTGAAAAAATAAGAACCCACAATAAATTTTGTCTTCAGATTTGGAAAGGAATATCAACCCTGATTTATAATAAATATCGAAAGTCATGTTCTACCCAAGGCTCTAACCGTGGCTATTGGATCTACAAGGATGGCAAGCATCTGCTTGTATTTTCTTGTATGGAGTTCAAATTTGGAGGACCAAAACAACTTCTATAGAGCCAGAGGTTTGAAATCGAAATGAAGATACACCTGAAAAGCCTCCGATGTTTTGCCCAATTTTCAAATTTGATACTAAACGTCCAAAAGTCCACATTTAAGAAATTGAAGTATATTGGGCATTAAGATTACACAGATCATTGCAAAACTTTGATTAGTTGTTGATTTAAGAGAAAATTTATGATAATTTGAATTCAGGGGCTCTTTGATTAAATAATATTTACGTAACATCATCATCACGTCAAGAATTTTTGCGAGTTACTTCATTAGAGTCAAAAGCAGAGTTGCATATCATTGAAGGCACTTTAATGGAATTATTATTGCTTATCTTTTTTAATATCAACTATTTTGTATATTATCAAGGAAATCTCTCTCACACACACATTATACAGAAAATGACTACTCTCATACAATTTTACATAAAATACATGGACGCCGAACTTATCAACCATTTAACTTGTTCCCATCTTCTCATCCTTTGTAATTTTATAAGGAGGGAGAACGGTAGCTTGCTACCATGAGGCAAAGTATCCCGTTCAGAAAACAGCATGGCAACCTTGGCTAGGCCTCATCACATCTTCCTCAATCTTAACTTCACATGCGTACGGTCAAAGGGGATGGCGAATATTGCAACTGCTTGCAATTGGATTGGATTCTACTGCATCCACCTCCAGCGAAGCAGCGCTTCCTTTTCCCAGAGACATTTCTCACGCTGTCATTCAGAAAAAGGGATCCCGGGATCCAAAATATTAGAATCATCATGAGAGAGAGAGAGAGAGAGAGAGAGAGAGAGAGAGAGAGAGAGAGAGAGAGAGAGAGAGAGAGAGAGAGAGATCTTACCATGATGGAGCATTCTTTTTGGTAAATCATTGATCCGAAGCTTATTTAAATGCACGGTCGGAGTATGTGAGACATGATTAGTGGATGCATGTCAAAAGAGTTCTTCGAAGATGCTAGGGTCTTGCTTTGAAGCGCAAGGACTAGCAAGAAAGAAGAATAAATTCTATTGGCTAAGGCTGAGGAACACCAAAGATGAAGGGCTCTATAAATAGGTAAATACTTAGGTATGCTCATTATTATTGTGGATAGACTTGAACGATTTGCATTTAATGCATTCCCATACAAGGCTGTATAATTCATGGCAGGTTTTGTTAGAATTTGTTTTCTCTAGAATCCCAGCCATGTACATTCCCTCCTAATTACTTAACTATTTGAGAAATTCAAATCTAGACCAATGGACTCTTGATCGTTGTGACAGATGGGAACATTGATAGCAATTTCACAATATCAAAGGTACTCATTACATGTGTGATAAAATCTTAAATTACGAAAATAATCTGCTATTTATTGCTAAAAATTATAGTTTATTCACATCATAGCTTCATTTAACATTAATCAGAAATATCTCCAACAATGGTTAAACTCATCATGCACGTGAATTATGTTTTCCATAATTAACAATTGACTTTTAAAGAAAATATGCGACTCTTATATGAATGGATATACCGTTTCACGATTAAATATTATCCTTACCAAGAAGACATAGTTATATTAATTAACTTTGAAATGCATTGGTTTATAATAGCAAAAGATGCAAAGATATAAATCTGTATTTATAGTTAATTAATAGGTAACCACTTTGTGCAATCTTCATTTGAGCAATGTCAAAATTTTAAAAAAATTAATGCAAAATCTATGCTGTGCGTGCGTGGTGGAGTTCTATTCTATTTATATTATAGAGTGATGAAATATTTATGAAATATTTTTATTTTAATGGCAAACTATTATATTATTGAAGCACATGATGATGTAAAGTACTCCTCAAATTAAATTTACCGTGCTAGTGAAATATTGAATCCAACACTCTTTTTCTATCTTGCGTAGTTGATTTCTATCTTAGGTTATGTTCGTTTTGTATAAAGTGAAAGATTTGGAAAATTAGTCAATAAAAAATATTTTTGATACATTTATTATTGACAAAATTTATATCGAAACATTGTCTTAGACGATAAAAATATTTTTCATTTTTTTTATTTTTATAAGCGATACAAGTGCTCGTCATTAGTAAAATATTTATTAAATTATTCATTATTTTTTAAACAAATACAGCCTAATTGTGACAATCAAAGCAATCTTCTGTATAATAAGAAGAGAGCTTCCTACTAAGATATTTACTTAAGATTTTTGTCAATACAAATATAGGCAGAATTTAGCTTTTTTTTTTATAATAAATTAAACAAGAAGAAAAGGTCAATAATATTTTTTAATAGTACACTCTCTTATTTTATTCATAGATATGTGTACAAATTCATAACGATAAATTAGTTTTGGAAATTAATTTTTTAATATGAAAAGAAGTACGTTGATATTACCTTAATAAGAATTATAGCTAATATTTGACATTTCCCAAAAAAAAAAACTCTTTAAAACCCTTTAAGTGATAAATAGTTGAAATACATACATTATTTTTCCCTCATGACAATAATTTTTTATATCTCAACAGTGTCAAGTATAGATATGTCATCTTTCATGTCAAAAAATGTCTTTTCCAAAATTTTCTTGTTATATATGACTATGCTAATATTTTTTTCATGAAAATAATTGTTTGTAGAGTATATTGTGCTTGTTCTGGCAAGGCTTCTTCTACTTTGCTTGCTTCATAGAATATATTATATTTGCAAATTAAATTGCAAATTTCAGTTTTATGTTAGAGCAATCAAAATAATCAAGTTGTACTTTAATGCCCACAATCAAGTTCCTGTACAACACTATATGTAATTTTCTTATCACATTAATTATGATTAACAATGCTTTGTAACTTATTGAAATAGTCATCCGACAGCAATTAAAAAATTTGAATGCAACAATATTTTTTTTCTATGTCGCAAATATTAGCTCTGTCTAATTATAAACAACGATTCACTTATGCAAAATAGAGAAAATGCTTCACTAAGAGAGAGATAATCTACCCAATTATGAGGTAAAGTTTTTAATCTATGGACCTTATTGATCCAATCCATCACTCTATTAGACTTTTGAGAAGTTTACTAAAGTAATATGCTTGAATCTGCCCATGACCTTGTAGGCTTCCATGATAAGGAATTGAGAGAGATAATCTACCCAATTAGGAGGTGAAGTTTTTAATCTATGAGCCATATTCATCCAATCCGCCACTCTACCAAACTCTTTTGAAAAGTCTACTAAAGTAATATGCTTAAACCGGCCCATAACTTTATGGGCTTCCATGATAAGAGCGTTTGCTTCCCAAAAAACTAATATGAGCTATCAACTATATTTACTAAGGTCAAACAATCAGACTTCGGTAGGATTACTTCTGTATTCTTTGGTGTAATCTAAATGTAATGTGATAACAAGAAATCCTTCGTCATGAAGCATTTTTGCCGCCACTACCATTGCCACTCGCCACCTCAACTGTAGAACGTTCACCGTGTCAAAAACAACTCCAGGTGGAACAACGTCCTCTGCCTAGGGCCTTCTCCAAGCTTCCACTTTCGGGGGACAAGCTCTCGTTCGATAATTGATCCAAAGATTGAGGTCACCAATATCCAGCCACACCCCATAGATGGCAATGACATTTCAGAATTATATATGATAAAAATTAAGGAAAATGAGATATCAGATAAATCTGAGCATATAAGCAATAACTCGAACAATCAACTCTGTTCGTATAAAAGTTCAACTCAAACCAAAGAAAACAGCAAGCCATAAGACATAATTTCCATGTCATGCGTTTGAGTAAACAAACAATGAGAATCATAACACTTTATTCAATAAAAAAATTAGCAATACCTTCCAGCTATATCGATCACGATGAGGCTCCAGTAAGTCAAGAACCAATTGTATTGATGAAAAATCTGATCTAGCAGTGATTCAGTGTACTAAAAAAAATTAGAAATAAGCTTCCATAGAAATGGAAACACAATGGATTTCAGAGGAATTTTTGGTATGTCTATTGCAAAAATCATAGTTGATGGACAGACCAAAACTCAGCGATGAATAGCAATAAGTCCAAACCAAATGATAAAATCACGGCAATGCGAATTAGGTAGAACACTCCAGTGGGTGGGAACTCAGAAGATGCCATTTTTGAAGCCACGTGAACAATTCAGATGAAGACGAAATCAGCACTTTTACATCAACCACATTTATTTAACCTACTTTGTACAAAACAACTTATGGACCTTTTCCTTATGCTCAAGAATACGTATCTTATGGGGAACAACAACATATATAGAACAAATGAGACATTGCACAGCCACATGAGAACATCCGCTAACACGTGTTCTACAAATTCGAAATCGGAATGCACATAAACCTTACCGACGACCAAGATACACATGCCTTATGCAGAGAACAATCACATATGCTATTTCTTTCCTCATCCATCTTTTTTTTTTTAATAATTTACCACCACAAAATCCACAATTCGAACATATCCATTAAAACCAAAAACTCTACAAGGAATCAAACACGTCATCACTAAAATCAAAGCGAAAAACAAACATAGGTTTCGAAGCCCAAAGCAACGATTTTATCTGCACTCAATAACCTTACCGAAATGTCCACAAATTGTTTTGTGCTAATACTCGGTAATGTCTCACGAGAACCGCCCACGAACATGCAATATTTGTTCTTCACCATCACTAAATCCTTGTTCAATTCCAACATCGGTGATCAAGGCAATAATGTAGTAACATCGCACAAGTGGATTTTTGTTTGACTTGGCTGGAGGATTCTGTGAAAGCGATCGATGACGGCGACTCAAAAACCTGGATGCATTTTTATTCCGACGATGATGACGCTAGCCCAATCACTGATCCGTAGCAGAGAAACATGTATTGACACAATAGGCAACTATGACACTATTGAATTGGATGGAGCCAACACCTCTGAGAATCAAAAAGATGGTAAATTGTTTAGAGCCACATTAAATCAGAAAGAAGAAAATCATTGCTTGACTTAGCTTATCATTTGGAGTTGAAATCCTTTAAACGAGATGAGCGTGATCCTCCACACACATGGACCAATGTTCAAGCTCACCGCATCACTTCCCCAATTGCGTGTTACCATATCACGTCGCAGCTCACGTCGTACCAAAGAAGCATTATCCTTAAGGTGGTTGGAAAAATATTAGAATATCTAATATGAAAAATAACAATAATTGTTGAAAATACAATAAAAAGAATATAAAATAAAATGAATTGTCTAAGACATGCAAGAGCACTGTCCTTAAGGATAATTCTACCCCTTGGAGTACAAGACTCGGTGCGATAGGCTCTAGCGATTATCCTCCTAAGATACAACAGACTATCTTCTATATTCCGCATTGAATATTAGAAGGAGACCGAACAACTTTGGCTATGTTTGGTTCAGCATTTGCAAGGGGCTTTGAGTCCAATGCAAATGTTGAAAGCCCAAAGCTACTTGGGGCAATGTAATTGTGTTTAGTAAAAAAAATTTGCAAATGAACTTTGAGTTGATTGTGCATTTGGTTAAAAAACTTTCGCAATAGGCTTTTGAGGGGCATTATATGTATGTATATATATATATTATTTTTTTTTGGAAATTTGGATTAAACCCTTCGCTAGATAGGTGAAGGACTACGGCCGCTGGTGAGCCAGATCTGGTGTCGACGGCCGCTGGCTGAGGTCACTTGACCTTCGATGAGGGTTGCGCGACCCAGCTGAGAGCCATCGGAGGTTGCCCGGCCTCGGGCCAGTTGAGGGCCGCCGGCGCTAGATCTGGCTCATCGGTAGTCGTAGTCCTTTGCCGGATCGGCGAAGGGTTGCCCCTTTCTAAATAAAAAGAAAACCAGGGGTAAAATCAGAAATATTAATAACTAGTGAGGATAGTTTTGGAAGGGAAAAATTAATATTAGCCTTCAGTTGAATGCTGAAAGCCCAAAGCTAATCCCTACTAGCTTTGGGCTTTTAGCATTTTGAAGACCATTTAAAAGCTGAAAGCCAGCTTCAAAGTTGATTTAAATGGTTTAGCATTTCCCCAAGGGGCTTTCATGCCTAAAAGTCCTTTGGGAATGCTGAACCGAACGCACTCTTTATTTGTATAACCCAGCTAAAAGAAAATGAAATATATGAGAACTAAGCGTATCTTTTTTAAACGGTGGTTTGAAGTTTAATTTATATTTAAACAAGAGAAAGAGAGAATAGTTAAGAAATAGCCGTTAGGAAAAACTGTCATAAAAAAATTGATAATTAATACATGACCGTTACAAATAATGGGGTTTTAAAAAGAAATAACTCAAGCTTTATAAAGTCGTTATACGCCGTTAGAAAGCCGTTATACAACGTTACAAAACCGTTTTATATTAACGGCAAACAAAAATCGTTAAATTGACAGCAGTAAAAAATCGTAACAAAAGTTAATAGCTTTCAATTTTTCAAAACTTCTAATATATCCAACACTAATAGCCCTAGAATAAGCCACTAGCAGTTTTACTTTTTCGGAGTTCTTGCTACTTCGCAGGTTTCTCTCGTGGTTGCGACAAACTTAATAGTTGGTTCTGTATTTATTTTGTTCAGCTGGGATCCTTTAGAAGAATGTGTTTTCTGTGTATATCAATATGCTTTTTCCCATTATTTTGTATTGTAGCGACTCCTTTAAACCAGCTAGCAATCATGGTCTGCAAAGATATAGTTCATATTCTCTACTGTCCACATTTAATCTGCATTGAATCCGATGAGATCATACTGAGGAAAATAAAGATGCGTAGCTCGGAGCGTCAATACGAGTAGGGGGGGGGGGTATTGTCGAAGGAGCGTATGGTAGCTCGTTCTATTTCAGGTTTCTAGGATGAAAAATTTGACCAATGTCGAATGCTGTACGCTTCATAATGTCTCGCTGTGAGCTGTTACTGCATTTTTGAAACACAAATCACGAAAACACTGCTTCGGAAGCTTTTTTTGCGGTCGCATGCGTGAAGGCTCTAATGTTTCATTAACTGTTCTAATAATCTCCTTTCCCCATCCTTTTTTGCAGGTGGACATGGTCCTAGTAACAGGACAATTCGGTGTTCTTCGTGGACATGGGGCGGCCATTGCCAAACTAAGTGGCTTTGCATTTGTTCATGCGAATTCACATGCAGATTTTTTCGCTGATGAGGCTGTACCGCTTGATCGAATTGACGCAAGCCTGGTCTGAAAGGGGCTCGCCGAGTTTGCCCAGAAGCTGAGCTCAGACTCTGCTGACTTGGAAAAAGCTGAAGCGCAGATTGGAGTGGATGTGCATAGTTCTCTCAACTCAGCTCAAACCGGCTAGAGCTTCAGCCTCATAGCCGTTCTGCTTCTTACATATTTTCTTCTATCTACCAGAATCGTATGTGCTAAGAGTAACTCCACATCGGTGCATGGATAATCCTCTTCCATGATTTTGCAACTGAGTGTTTGATATGTCAAACCCGCAAAATTTTGCGATTTGAAAAAATAAGAACCCACAGTAAATTTTGTCTTCAGATTTGGAAAGGAATATCAACCCCGATTTATAATAAATATCGAAAGGCATGTTCTACCGGAGGCTCTAACCGTGGCTATTGGGTCTCAAGGACGGCAAGCATCTGCTTGTATTTTCTCGTATGGAGTTCAAATTTTGGGGACCAAAACAACTTCTATAGAGCCAGAGGTTTGAAATCGAAATGAAGATGCACCTGAACAGCCTCCGATGTTTTGCCCAATTTTCAAATTTGATACTAAACGTTCAAAAGTCCACATTTAAGAAATTGAAGTATATTGGGCATTAAGATTACACAGATCATTGCAAAACTTTGATTAATTGTTGATTTAAAAGAAAATTTATGATAATTTGAATTCAGGGGCTCTTTGGTTAAATAATAATTACGTAACATCATCATCACGTCAAGAATTTTTGCAAGTTACTTCATTAGAGTCAAAAGTAGAGTTGCATATCATTGAAGGCATTCTGATGGAATTACTATTGCTTATCTTTTTTAATATCAACTATTTTGTATAATATCAAGGAAAGCTCTCTCACACACACATTATACTCAAATTGACTACTCTCATACAATTTTATATAAAATACATGGAACGCCGAATTTATCAACCATTTAACTTGTTCCCATCTTCTCATCCTTTGTAATTTTATGAGGAGGGAGAACGGTAGCTTGCTACTGTGAGGCAAAGTATCTCATGGCGAAAACAGCATGGCAACCTTGGCTAGGCCTCATCACATCTTCCTCATTCTTGACTTCACATGTGTACGGTTACAAAGAGGATAATGGATATTGCAACTGCTTGCAATTGAATTGGATTCTACTGCATCCACCTCCAGCGAAGCAGCGCTTCCTATTCCCAGAGACATTTCTCACGCTGTCATTCAGAAAAAGGGATCCCGAGATCCAAAATATTAGAATCATCACAAGAGAGAGAGAGAGAGAGAGAGAGAGAGAGAGAGATCTTACCATGATGGAGCAATCTTTTTGGTAAATCATTGATCCGAAGCTTATTTAAATGCACGGTCGGAGTATGTGAGACATGATTAGTGGATGCATGTCAAAAGAGTTCTTCGAAGATGCTAGGGTCTTGCTTTGAAGCACAAAGACTAGCAAGAAAGAAGAAGAAATTCTATTGGCTAAGGCTGAGGAACACCAAAGATGAAGGGCTCTATAAATAGGTAAATACTTAGGTATGCTCATTATTATTGTGGATAGACTTGAACGATTTGCATTTAATGCATTCCCATACAAGGCTATATTATTCATGGCAGGTTTTGTTAGAATTTGTTTTCTCTAGAATCCCAGCCATGTATATTCCCTCCTAATTACTTAACTATTTGAGAAAATTCAAATCTAGACCAATGGACTCTTGATTGTTGCAATAGATGGGAACATTGATAGCAATTTCACAATATCAAAGGTACTTATTACATGTGTGATAAAATCTTAAATTACAAAAATGATCTGCTATTTATTGCTAAAAATTATAGTTTGTTGACATCATAGCTTCATTTAACATTAATCGGAAATATCTCCAACAATAGTTAAACTCATCACGCACGTGAATTATGTTTTCCATCATTAACGACTGACTTTTAAAGAAAATATGCGACTCTTATATGAATGGATATACCATTTCACTATTAAATATTATCCTTATCAAGAAGACATAGTTATATTAATTAACTTTGAAACGCATTGGTTAATAATAGCAAAAGATGCAAAGATATAAATCTGTATTTATAGTTAATTAATAGGTAACCACTTTGTGCAATCTTCATTTGAGCAATGTCAAAATTTTCAAAAAATTAATGCAAAATCTATGCTGTTCGTGCGTGGTGGAGTTCTATTCTATTTATATTATAGAGTGATGAAATATTTATGAAATATTTTTATTTTAATGGAAAATTATTATATTATTGAAGCACATGATGATGTAAAGTACTCCTCAAATTAAATTTACCCTGCTAGTGAAATATTGAATGCAACACTCTTTTTTTTCTATCTTGCGTAGTTGATTTCTATCTTAGGTTACATTCGTTTCGTATAAAGTGAACGATTTGGAAAATTAGTCAATAAAAAATATTTTTGATACATTTATTATTGACAATAATTTATATCGAAACATTTTCTTAGACGTAAATATATTTTTCATTTTTTTTATTTTTATAAGCAATACGAGTGCTCGTCATTAGGAAAATATTTATTAAATTATTCATTTTTTGTGAAACAAATACAGCCTAATTGTGACAATCAAAGCAATCTTCTGTATAATAAGAAGAGAGCTTCCTACTAAGACATTTATTAAGATTTTTGTCAATACAAATATAGGCAGAATTTAGCCTTTTTTTTAATAAATTAAACAAGACAAAAAAGGTCAATAATATTTTTTTAATAGTACACTCTCTTATTTTATTCATAGATAAGTGTGCAAATTCATAACGATATATTAGTTTTAGAACTTAATTTTTTAATATGAAAAGAAGTACGTTGATATTACCTTAATAAGAATTATAGCTAATATTTGACATTTCCCAAAAAAAAAACTCTTTAAAACCCTTTAAGTGACAAATAGTCGAAATACATACATTATTTTTCCCTCATGATAATAATTGTTTATATCTCAATAGTTTCAAGAATAGATATGTCATCTTTCATGTCAAAAAATGTCTTTTTCAAAATTTTCTTGTTATATATAACTATGCTAATATTTTTTTTTCATGAAAATAATTGTTTGTAGAGTATATTGTGCTTGTTCTGGCAAAGCTTGTTCTACTTTGCTTGCTTCATAGAATAAATTCTATTTGCAAATTTCAGTTTTATGTTAGAGTAATCAAAATAATCAAGTTTTACTTTAATGCCCACGGTGGAGTTCCTGTACAACACTATATGTAATTTTCAGATCACATTAATTATGATTAACAATGCTTTGTAACTTATTGAAATAGTCATCCGACATCAATTAAAATGCATTGGTTTATAATAGCCAAAGATGCAAATATTTATATATATCCGTCTTTATAGTTAATTAATAGGTAATCACGTTTTACAATGTTCACGTGAGCAATGTCAAAGTTTTAAAGAAAATCAATACAAAATCAAAGTTGTACGTGCATGTACAGTACAGTTTTATTCTATTTATATTATAGAGATCTTTGAGTTGTTTTTATTTGTAAGGAAATATATTATATTATTGAAGCACATGATGATGTAATCGTATTCCTCAAATTAGATTTATTATGCTAGCGAAATATTGAATGCAACGCTGTTTTTTCTATGTTGCACACATAATTTCGAACTTAAGCTCCGTTTGTTTCACAAAAAATAAAATAATTCAATAAATTTTCGAAATGGCCTTCGGACCTGAAAATTAAAAAATTCAAATGCAGCAATTTTTTTCCTATCTTGAAAATATAAGCTTCATCTAATTATAAACGACAATTCACTTATACAAAGTATAAGACAGCTTTCTATTTTTATGGGTTGAGCTTCCGGAGTTAGTTCTACAGTGAAGTTTGTTCTGTAGCGTTCCTGATGCCCGTGGTCATGCTTTGGTGCATTGTTAGTGTAGAATGATATGACATGAACTCGAGTAGCACGAATTTGAAAGTCTGCAGAATCGACTTTAAAATTGTTTTTTCCTGTCGAAGTTCTTGCTATTCTGGTCTAGGATGAGCGAATTGCTGGATATAACAGTGCTACATTGAAGGTTTGCTAAAAAAATCGAACATCTAACATTCGACTAGAGACTCAACTATTCGAGTTCTGCTTCTAAATTGAACATCCATTGTTCGGATGAAGACTTGGTGACAAGTGATGCTCTTTTGTAGTTCTTGTTTTCCCTTTCATGTTTGAATTTGCGAAGTCTCCACATGCCAGCCCTTGTCCTCTCGGTTGTTCACCAAGAGCAAAGCGAAAGGAAACTTCTCTGTCCAAGGTTCTAGGGAATGCAAATACTCACCCAACTAGAAATCAAGCCCAGGAAATAGCACATTTCTGGATATACCAATCCGTGGAAAGTCCTTTCAGTCTTTTCTTTCGAAACTAGCAAATAATACGAAGAGAGATCCAGCTACTTCAGACCTTTAAACGGAAGGGGACTCTGCTACAACTCGCTTACTCTTACTTATACTTTTATGACCCAATTGGTTCGCATAGGATCTCGAAATTTTGTTGAGTTGGGTCTCCACAATTACCTTTGCCGTTTTACTCACCCTTCTTCTAATGAGAAATGGAAGTAACTCTTATCGAAAATTTTCATTTGGATTCCGTCAACTGCTGGTGTTGCTGAGACGGGCATGCTTGTGTAAGAGATGTTCAGAAGGCTGCAACTTGGAAGGCATAAGTGATGGAAAAGGCGATCGAGAAATTAATTCTTGAACAGAAGCTAGAGTACATAAGGGAGTCAGCTAGTTGTAGGGTGAGGAAAATAGCTCAATTTACTTTTTGGTTTTATCTAAAGGGATGCATGTATTTGCCGCACATATATTATCTTTATTGGTTTTCAACTTAGGCTTACAATTTAGCAATGGTTTGCAAGTCACAAGTTCGAATGCTTGTAACTGGCTATATTGCTGGTAGGTCGGTTTATGGATGGATGCTGCCTTGTCTAGAAGCTGACATCTGCTTCCACTGTATTTTTTCCATAACAGTTTACTACCATCTCTTTTAACAATCGATGAATCTTTCTTCCCTTAGTAGCTGGAACTCCGTGCAGCTCAATCCACCGAGAGCTCTGAAAGAAATGCGGTTGTATCTGCGATTCATACTATCTGTTCATCTTATGTGAGATGATGCCCAAACTTGTTGTTGGAAAAATATTAGAATATCTAATATGAAAAATAACAATAATTGTTGGAAATACAATAAAAAGAATAGAAAATAAAATGAATTATCCAAGGCATGCAATAGCACTATCCTTAAGGATAATTCCGCCCCTTGGAGTACAAGACTTGGTGCGATAGGCTCTATCGGCTATCCAACAGATCGTCTTCTATATTCCGCAATGAATATTAGAAGGAAATTGAACAACTTTATGTGTTTAACCTAGCAAAAAGAAAATGAAATATATGATAACTGAGTGTATCTTTTTTAAAACGGTGGTTTGAAGTTTAATTTATATTTAAACAAGAGAAAGAGAGAATCGTTAAGAAATAGCCATTAGGAAACCGTCATAAAACAATTGTTAATTAATACATGACCGTTACAAATAATGGGGTTTTAAAAAAAAAAAATCAAGCTTTATAAAGCTGTTATATGACCATTAGAAAGCCGTTATACAATGTTACAAAATCATTTTATGTTAATGGTAGACAAAAATCGTTATAAATTGACAGCAGTAAAAAATCGTAACAAAAGTTAATAGCTTTCAATTTTTCAAAACTTCTGATATATCCAACACTAATAGCCCTAGAACAAGCCACTAGTAGTTTTATTTTTCGGAGTTCTTGCTACTTCGCAGGTTTCTCTCGTGGTTGCGACAAACTTAATAGTTGGTTCTGTATTTATTTTGTTCAGCGGGTATCCTTTAGAAGAATGTGTTTTCTGTGTATATCAATATGCTTTTGCCCATTATTTTGTATTGTAGTGACTCCTTTAAACCAACTAGCAATCATGGTCTGCAAAGATATAGTTCATATTCTCTACTGTCCACATTTAATCTGCTTTGAATCCAATGACATCATACTGAGGAAAATAATGATGCGTAGCTCGGAGCGTCAATACAAGTAGGGAGGGTATTGTCGAAGGAGCGTATGGTAGCTCATTCTATTTCAGGTTTCTAGGATGAAAATTTTGACCAATGTCGAATGCTGTACGCTTCATAATGTCTCGCTGTGAGCTGTTAACTGCATTTTTTTAAAACAAATCACGAAAACACTGCTTCGGAAGCTTTTGTTGCTGTCGCATGCGTGAACGCTCTAATGTTTCATTAACTGTTCTAATAATCTCCTTTCCCCATCCTTTTTTGCAGGTGGACATGGTCCTAGTAACAGGACAATTCGGTGTTCTTCATGGACGTGGGGCGGCCATTGCCCAACTAAGTGGCTTTGCATTTGTTCATGCGAATTCACATGCAGATTTTTTCGCTGATTTGCCTGGTCTGAAAGGGGCTCGCCGAGTTTGCCCAGAAGCTGAGCTCAGACTCTGCTGACTTGGAAAAAGCTGAAGCGCAGATTGGAGTGGATGTGCATAGTTCTCTTAACTCAGCTCAAACCGGCTAGAGCTTCAGCCTCATAGCCGTTCTACTTCTTACATATTTTCTTCTATCTACCAGAATCGTATGTGCTACGAGTAACTCCACATTGGTGCATGGATAATCCTCTTCCATGATTTTGCAACTGAGTGTTTGATATGTCAAACACGCAAAATTTTGCGATTAGAAAAAATAAGAACCCACAGTAAATTTTGTCTTCAGATTTGGAAAGGAATATCAACCCTGATTTATAATAAATATCGAAAGTCATGTTCTACCCGAGGCTCTAACCGTGGCTATTGGATCTACAAGGATGGCAAGTATCTGCTTGTATTTTCTTGTATGGAGTTCAAATTTGGGGGACCAAAACAACTTCTATAGAGCCAGAGGTTTGAAATCGAAATGAAGATACACCTGAACAGCCTCCGATGTTTTGCCCAATTTTCAAATTGATACTAAACGTTCAAAAGTCCACATTTAAGAAATTGAAGTATATTGGGCATTAAGATTACACAGATCATTGCAAAACTTTGATTAGTTGTTGATTTAAGAGAAAATTTATGATAATTTGAATTCAAGGGCTCTTTGGTTAAATAATATTTACGTAACATCATCATCACGTCAAGAATTTTTGCGAGTTACTTCATTAGAGTCAAAAGTAGAGTTGCATATCATTGAAGGCACTCTAATGGAATTATTATTGCTTATCTTTTTTAATATCAACTATATATTATCAAGGAAAGCTCTCTCACACACACATTATACACAAAATGACTACTCTCATACAATTTTACATAAAATACATGGACGCCGAACTTATCAACCATTTAACTTGTTCCCATCTTCTCATCCTTTGTAATTTTATAAGGAGGGAGAATGGTAGCTTGCTACCATGAGGCAAAGTATCCCATATAGAACAGCATGGCAACCTTGGCTAGGCCTCATCACATCTTCCTCATTCTTTACTTCACATGCTTACGGTCAAAGGGGATGGCGGATATTGCGACTGCTTGTAATTGGATTGGATTCTACTGCATCCACCTCCAGCGAAGCAGCACTTCCCCTTACTAGCTTAGTGGGTCACACTGTCATTCAGAAAAAGGGATCCCAAGATCCAAAATATTAGAATCATCACAGATGGAGGGGGAGAGAGAGAGAGAGAGAGATCTTACCATGATGGAGCATTCTTTTTGGTAAATCATTGATCCAAAGCTTATTTAAATGCACGGTCGGAGTATGTGAGACATGATTAGTGGATGCATGTCAAAAGAGTTCTTCGAAGATGCTAGGGTCTTGCTTTGAAGCGCAAGGACTAGCAAGAAACAAGAAGAAATTCTATTGGCTAAGGCTGAGGAACACCAAAGATGAAGGGCTCTATAAATAGGTAAATACTTAGGTATGCTCATTATTATTGTGGATAGACTCGAACGATTTGCATTTAATACATTTCCATACAAGGCTATATTATTCATGGCAGGTTTTGTTAGAATTGGTTTTCTCTAGAATCCCAGCCATGTACATTCCCTCCTAATTACTTAACTGTTTGAGAAAATTCAAATCTAGACCAATGGACTCTTGATCGTTGGGACAGATGGGAACATTGATAGCAATTTCACAATATCAAAGGTACTCATTACATGTGTGATAAAATCTTAAATTACAAAAATAATCTGCTATTTATTGCTAAAAATTATAGTTTGTTCACATCGTAGCTTCATTTAACATTAATCGGAAAGATCTCCGACAACAATTAAACTCATCATGCATGTTAATTATGTTTTCCATAATTAATGATTGACTTTTAAAGAAAATATGCAACTCTTATATGAATGGATATACCGTTTCACGATTAAATATTATCCTTATCAAGAAGACATAGTTATATTAATTAACTTTGAAATGCATTGGTTAATAATAGCAAAAGATGCAAAGATATAAATCTGTATTTATAGTTAATTAATAGGTAACCACGTTGTACAATCTTCATTTGAGCAATGTTAAAATTTTAAAAAAATTAATGCAAAATCTATGCTGTGCATGCATGGTGGAGTTCTACTCGATTTATAATATAGAGTGATGAAATATTTATGAAATATTTTTATTTTAATGGAAAAATATTATATTATTGAAGCACATGATGATGTAAAGTACTCCTCAAATTAAATTTACTGTGCTAGTGAAATATTGAATGCAATGCTCTTTTTTCTATCATGCACAGTTGATTTCTATCTTAGGATACGTTTGTTTCGTTTAAAGTGAATGATTTGGAAAATTAGTCAATAGAAAATATTTTTGATACCTTTATTATTGACAATAATTTATATCGAAATATTTTCTTAGACGATAAAAATATTTTTCGTTTTTTTCATTTTTATAAGCGATACAAGCGCTCGTCATTAGGAAAATATTTCTTAAATTATTAATTTTTTTAAACAAATACAGCCTAATTGTGACAATCAAAGTAATCTTCTGTATAATAAGAAGAGAGCTTCCTACCAAGATATTTACTTAAGATTTTTGTCAATACAAAATAGGCAGAATTTAACTTTTTTTTTTAATAGATTAAACAAGACAAAAAAGGTCAATAAAATTTTTTAATAGTACACTCCCTTGTTTTATTCATAGATAAGTGTACAAATTCATAACGATATATTAGTTTTAGAAATTAATTTTTTAATATGAAAAGAAGTACATTGATATTACCTAATAAGAATTATAGCTAATATTTGACATTTCCCATAAAAAAAATTTTAAAACCCTTTAAGTGATAAATAGTTGAAATACATACATTATTTTTCCCTCATGACAATAATTTTTTATATCTCAATAGTGTCAAGAATAGATATGTCATCTTTCATGTCAAAAAATGTCTTTTTCAAAATTTTCTTGTTATACATGACTATGCTAATATTTTTTTTTTCATGAAAATAATTGTGTGTAGAGTATATTGTGCTTGTTCTGGGAAAGCATCTTCTACTTTGCTTGCTTCATAGAATATATTCTATTTGCAAATTAAATTGCAAATTTCACTTTTATGTTAGAATAATCAAAATAATCAAGTTGTACTTTAATGCCCACATTGGAGTTCCTGTACTACACTATATGTAATTTTCTGATCACATTAATTATGATTAACAATGCTTTGTAATTGATTGAAATAGTCATCCAATAGCAATTAAAAAATTTGAATGCAACAATATTTTTTTTCCATGTCGCAAATATTAGCTATGTCTAATTATAAACAACGATTCACTTATGCAAAATAGAGAAAATGCTTCACTAAGAGAGAGATAATCTACCCAATTAAGAGGTAAAGTTTTTAATTTATAGACTTTATCGATCCAATCGGTCACTCTATTAGACTTTTGAGAAGTTTACTAAAGTAATATGCTTGAATATGCCCATAACCTTGGAGGCTTCCATGATAAGGAATTGAGAGAGATAATCTACCAAATTAGGAGGTGAAGTTTTTAATTTATGAGCCTTATTGATCTAGTCCACCACTCTATTAGACTCTTTTGAGAAGTCTACCAAAATGATATGTTTGAATCGGCCTATAACCTTGTGGGTTTTCATGATAAGGGCGATTGCTTCCCATAAAAACTAATATGAGTTGTCAACTATATTCACTAAGGTCAAATAATCAGACTCCAATACAATCACTTCCATAATCTTTGGTATAATCTAAATGTAATGTAACAACAAGAAATCCTTCGCCATGAAGCATTTTCGCCGCCAATCGCCGCTATCACTTGCCACTTTAACTGTAGAACGTTCACTATGTCAAAAACAACTCCAGAGCAATTGCCGCCCCTAGCAAATCAAACGATGCCAACTCGATACTCTTTATACTCTCTCGAATGGGCAATGCATCAGCGCAACCATCGTTATAGATCGACCGATGACTATATTGCCGATGAAACAAAGTCTTAAGCATGAAATTGTCCCCGCCATTGTCGCCTCATTTCTTTGCGGCGGCATGAACACAATCGGCTAGGAAATGGGACAGCGGTTCGGCGGCACCATCGCAACACGAGTTGCCCCCGATGGCCACACCACTGCCGCAATCGGATCAACAGAAAGGGACCGAATCGCAAACATTTAAAAAGAATCCAGGGACGAAATCGAAAACAACTGAAAAAATTAGGGGCGTAAACGAAAATTTATAAGAGTAGGAGGACCATTTCCAAGTCGTAGCCCCAAAAAGAAAAATCACTGTGACCTTGCAGCCCCCTCTCTCTCTCTCTCTCTCTCTCTCTCTCTCTCTCGCCACCACTCGCAAATCGCCCCTTCTCCTTCCTCTGCTTCTGCGCCTGCTTCTCCGACCCTGCGAGAGCCGAGCGAACTCCGACCTCCCGCCGCCATGTTCCGGCAAGCCGCGAAGCTCCTCCGCCGGCCCGTCCCGACCTCCTCCGCCGCGGCGGCGAGGCCGTCCTCCCGCCCCTTCTCGACGGATCTCCCGGCGGCGGAGACGGCGGACGCCGCGTTCGTGGAGGCGTGGAAGAAGGTGATCCCCAACATCGACCCGCCCAAGACCCCTCGCTCCTTCATGCAGCCGAGGCCCGCCACCCCGTCCGCGATCCCGTCCAAGCTCACCGTCAATTTCGTCCTCCCGTACGCCTCGGAGTTGGCCGCTAAGGAGGTCCGTCTCCCCCCGATCGATTCTCGAGCTCGATTTTAAGCTGAATCCGTTGCCGTTTCTGTCCGTCGCGCTTTGTTTCCTTGTTGATTGTGGATTAGTCGTGTGTGCGGATGATTGCGGCGGGACTGTAGATGGGTAGAGTTTCCAGTGTTAGCTCTGCGGCGGTGCTTGTTATGTAGTGATTTTCGATGCCCCATGATCATGCTTTTACAATGCGTTCTCTGTGTCGATTTTAGTACATTGAGGTGATTTGAGGGTTAGCTTGCATTTGTGTTTGGCGAATTGAATCGCCACTGCAATTTACACGTGCTTTTGGGGGGTTTTTGTATCTTTCACTCTGCTTTCGGAGCGATATGATTGGATGATCTGTGAATTAGAAGTACATGATTTGAAATGCATAGAGTTATGCGGTGAGTGCTTGCGTTACAGTGTGATTTCGTGTAAGTAGTCAAGTTGGAATTTTTTCCCCCACTGAAGAACTTCCCACTGTGGTCTAGGGTACACATACTCGAGATATGGCCTTAGATTGAAGTAATACTTCAATATTGAACATCTGTTTGGCTGAAGACTTGATCATAAATGATGCTCTCTCCTGTCGTAATTCTGATTTCTTCTTCTATAGCTGGTTTTTGTGCATTTTGTCGCCATGTTGATCCTTGTTCCATTCCATTCCTTGTTCACTTAGAGCAAGCTAAAGATTGTAACAGGTATAAAAATAGAAATCAACTCCAGAAAAAAAGCCCATTCACTAGAGAGAGAATCTCCTATGTCAGTCAAAGCATTCATTTGACAAACATAGGAGAAGCACTTTTTTGTGAAAGCATTGGTTTGACAAAAAAAGCTCATTTTCTTGATCATCCCTGGAAATTTTTCAAGCATACCAAAAGCATTAAAGTTTTAAACCATCCGTCTCTGAAAATGTTTGTGGAAGCACTTTTCCATTCAAAAGCCCATGTATTCATTTCTTCTGAACATAGTGATGATACTGGGAATTCCAGCAAGACAGACTCTCTCTTGCTTTACCTAACCTTCTGTGACCCATGTGTAGTTGTAGAATCAGCACATCCAAGGGCAACATTGAAGGAGATGAGCAGGAGTGTGCTCTTCATGCACAATGAACTCTACTTTCCAAAAATCTACCCCTTTTGGGAGGACCTTAGAGTGAGAATGTGTACCGACACAGTTTGAAACAATGAAAATAACTTATTCTGGAAAATATCTTTCCCAAGTTGCATTCTGGGAAAATATGAGTGACATTGTTTCTTTGGCCCAAACCAAGGATTCATCTAAATGTCACATTTATTAGTTATGATCCAATTTGTCCTAACTTTTGGCTTTTCTGACTGGTAAGCTGCATTTTGTTTTTCATTTTTGTAATATAAGTAGTTCATGGGCGAATTGAGTGAGCGTCATGGTTAGACACTAAACATCAAGCTACTGCAGAAGTATTTCATTGTGAAAACACTTGATTTACTCCATTTCGTAGAGGTATGTGATCTCTTTTTCCAATCAATTGATTCTCATATAGCTTATAAAGATCCAATGAAAATAAGTGATGAAAACTGCAAGTAAGAGATAAGGTTTTGAATAGATATATGAATACACAAACAACAGAACTAGTTGTAGTGGTGAAGAAATAGCCTTTTTCCCCCCTATTTCTTTCTTTCTTTTTTTTTTTTAAAAGCATGCATGTGCCTTTGCTTGTTTGGTGGTTTCTAACTCAGCCTTAACATTCATGAGTTGTTTGCATGTCACTCTTTCCAATGTTTCTGAGCAGGTATATTGTAGTAGGTCAGTTTATAGATGCCTGCTTCCTTGCCCAGAGGCTTGGAAACTGCTTCTACTGTGTTATTGCCATCTCTGTATCACTTATCTCTGAACAATCAATGAATTATTTCTTCACTTTGTATTTGGTAGAGGTGATGAGAAATAATTACTAGAGAAAAGTACAGAAGGAAGATGGAGGGTTTTAAGTATTAATTTATTTGGAGGCTAGTATGTGAAATGATTAGAAACAAATGCGCTGTGATCTATATGTTCTTATATATATTTAGGACTAGAGATTATATAAGGTTATAAGCAAGAAAGAAGAAAAGCTTTGTCTATCCACTACATCCATCCCAATCCCACCATATAAGGATGGAGTTTGTAGGAATTTAGGAAACTAAATGAGAATATGTTGTTCACTGCATCAACTCTCAATCACTTTTAAAATCTTCTCTCTTCCTGCCTAATCAAATCCACCAAACACACTGTCATATGTATTTCTTCTATGGATTCTATTTGCTCATCTTAAGTAGAATATCCCCTAACTCATAGTCTGAGGACAAGCCATTGGCACTTTAACTTTTTAGAGTTCTAGGGACTTCATGGGTTTCTCATGATTGTGACAGACTTGATAGCTGATTCCATTTTTATTTTGGTCAGTCTGGACCTTTAGAACAACTTATTTCCTGTGATATTGGTATTTTCTTTCCATTGTTTTTCTTGTAGTGACTACATGCTACTAAACATTATCTGCAAAGATGGACCACCTTATCTTCTCTATTGCCCATTCTTTGAGAATTCATGGTCATAGTCATTGAATCCGCTTGATCCCATGACATTTTACCAAGCAAAATAAAGATGTGAAGCTTGGACTGGCATTCCAAGTAGGGGAAGTCAAATGAGAGGGATAGCTCCTATTCTGGGGTTCTAGAATGACAAATTTAACTAACTTTGAATGCTGTGACATCATATTGCGTCACCGCAAGCTGTTAATGCATTTTTGAAGCATGGAATCAAAGCACTAGTTGAATCAACAAAGCTTCTGTTGCTGCCATGTGCATGAATGCTCCTAACATGGACGTGGTTGTGAATAAGCTCCCTTTCCCCTTTTTTTCAGGTGGACATGGTCATAGTGCCAGCAACATCAGGACAACTTGGTGTTCTTCCTGGACATGTGCCAACTATTGCAGAACTAAAACCTGGACTAATGTCAGTTCATGATGGGAATGACGTGAAAAAGTACTTCGTCAGCAGTGGCTTTGCATTCATCCATGCAAACTCGTTTGCAGATATTATTGCTGTTGAGGCTGTGCCGCTTGAGCAAATTGATGCGAGCCTGGTCCAGAAGGGGCTTGCAGAGTTCACCCAGAAGCTGAACTCAGCCTCCACTGACTTGGAAAAGGCTGAAGCTCAAATAGGAGTGGATGTGCATAGTGCTCTCAACTCGGCTCTAACCGGTTAGGGCTGCTCTCGTTGGGTCATTTTCAGCAATACCCTTCTTTTGTTTAATGTGCTCAATTGACATCTAGATCTGGCTTGAGGAGAGATGTTCCTGATATTTTGTACTGGTTAATCCTGCATGAAAATTTCTTTGATGAAATAATCCTCAAGTAAATTGTTCTTTTTGGCTTTCAGAGTTTAGAAAAGGGCATTTCTGAGTCTCTCTCTCTCTCTCTCTCTCTCTCTCTCTCTCTCTGTCTCTCTCTCTCTCTCTTCACAAACCTGCTCTCGCACTTATGGATGCATTCACACAAATGTATCCGTGGAAAGTACTCAGGAGTTAAAGTCATACTGATGGAGCTGTGTACACTATTGATCGAACTGTCGATTATTGTAACTAAGAGGTGAAGTTACCGTGTGTTTGTGATGGTTGAAGCATGTCCACTAGGAGATGATGAATGTCAAGACCGAAGCTCTTTACACCACTACGAATCAAATGCTGTAAGAGGATACTCGTACTTTGCCTTTTTGGCCGGAATTCCCATTTAATTTTTGGTTCATATTACCCCGTACTCATTTGTGATGACGGACCTTTTTCCCTTATGCAAATGGCTCTACGGTTTGAATTCACCATGAAACTCCGTGAATCCAACGAGTTTATTCTCCTAAGTTCACGAGCACTAAAGCCTTTTTTGGCTGCTTCAGCACCATCTGCGACTCCAAGTGACGTTTGAAAGGAGAGAGTTCAAGTGAACCTCTTGTGGGGGTGTGGCTAGACTTGTTAGATGGGTGGGCCGAGTTAAAAATGGGCTTGACTTAAATTGACCTAATTTTATGTAGTGCAATGTAGAAATCCATATCTGACTTGACCTGATTTCAAAATATACTTGGGCTCATTGGGAATTCAATTCATAGCAATTTTTCCCTTAAATAAGGAAAATAGCATATTAACGAAAAAAAAAAAAGAACTAATCTATAATGTTGTGGAAATAATTACAGAATAGATCATCATTGTTATGGAAATATTAAAACACGTATCTCTACTTACCAAAAAAAAAAAAAAAAAAAAAAACACGTATCTCTACATTTATTTATTCTCTTTAACTTAGTCTAAAATCCAAAAGTCTCACGTTTGGCTTTCATACTCATTATTTATTCATCTATATGTGATAATTAATTTCGATTATTTTTTTAATCATGTGCCTCGAGTTTGCACTATTTATTAAAATGCCATGTTCGAGGGACAGAGTATCTAACTTGATAAGCAATAATACTTGCTCGATTCTAACATGCATCAATCAATATTGCTGAGGAGTGCCCACCGTTTTGTAAGAGCTATTATATATTTTCATTTGAAACGATCTCTCTATTTTTTTTTCTAAATTATTTTAGCCTTTCTAAGATTAGTAGATAGCATTAGTAGATAGTGGTTGCAAGATGATTTCTTCCAACTTGTACTCAAATGCTACCACGCTCTGAATCTTCTGAGTTGTGCTTTGTTTTATTGAATCCATTCCAACCTATATTTCTAATGTCAGACAACAATATGAGTTAAAATAGGGATTGATGACCTATTTATGATTGTTTAAATCAAAATAGTTCGTAATTCTTTGACCATGAAAAGAAACCTAGTCAGTGATAGATCACTACCATCCGCTTGGTAGGAAAGCGAATTGTGAGGGATGGTTGAACAAATAGCAATGCTGACCCGACATTATGATTCGCGAAAGCGGCCTACAAAACTCTTTAATCGACTCAGGCCGCAGCTTCAACAAAAAGGAATTCGACCTCCTCCGCCTTTGGAATGGGGTGAGGAATAAGAGAATACACGAATTCGGAGATGATGAATGGATGAGTTGCTTTCTGTATTTTTTCGTCACATTTTTGCATGAAATTTTGGATCACTCCTTCATGATGGCGAAGTTTGTAAAGGGCTATTCCATCTCATGCTGAGTGGCTCACATTATTTTTGCGTTGATTGAATTTTACAGCAGAAATAATGAGCTCTTTTCTTTTTGCTCTGTTTCTATTTTGGGTTTTCCCAATTTGCCGATGAGAATGTAAATGTAATAGCTAAAATAGAAGCATGGTGCATAATAAGAAGATAGTGTATAAAAAGGCAATGTTTTTCTATACTCATTATTACTGTGGATGCACTTTGCGTTAGCCACCGAAAGAGGCGGCATCTCCAAAACTAAGCCAGAAGATAATGATGCATTGTTGCTTTACCTCTGTTAGAAGATATGGCTCTTCTAGATTTGTACGAATCTTGCCCTTCTTTCAGCTCATCGAAAGTGCCATTTGAGAAGGTGAATAAGCATGTGGAACAGCCAAAGTAATTGCCCTCTTCAAAGCAGCCTTGTACAGTTGTACTCCTCTGTGTGTTCTTTGACTATTGTTTCCTGTAGCTCCATCCACTGCTTTACTATCCAGCAGTCTTTTTTCCCTTTTTAACGCCGTGCAAGTACTGATGAGCTGATTTTCTGTAGTAGAAGGAGCATTGCGTTCTGAGAAGAAGCAGAGACAGACAGAGAGAGGGTGGGAGGGAGAGTGAGGAGAAGAAGGAGACTGAAAATATCAGGGTTTTTCACGGTTTTCCCCTTCCCTTCTGGCGTGGTTGAGTTAACTTAGTTCCTTTCTTCAATAGCTGCTGTCATAAGGAATCTTTTGCTGATGGAAACCTGATGCTTCCCCTTTTTCCTTAATCCGATCTTGTCATCTCATTGTCATCCCATCCTGCAGGTTCCACCTGCTGAATTGGAGCATTTACTTCAATCTCATCAGCAAATTGCGGAAGCCGCGGTGATACCGTACGCTCCAGTGCTTGTGTTATGACCTTCATAGATGCATTGAGTGTTTTTTTTTCTTTTGGTCCAACATAGATGTGTTAGGTTTGCATGAGCCAAAGTTTGTCCATCTTATTTTATTCACCATTCACTGATCTTTAGATTACTTGGAGGACATGCAAAGTATTAGTGAGTACGTGTTGAAAAGGTTGAGAGTTATCCCATTGTGCGAAATGATGATTGACAGATGTCCTATTGTGATTGCATTTACTTTTGAGGCACATCTTTATCTGCTTAAAATGTACTCGTCGAATTTTGGTGTGTTCTGAGATCCATGAATGTGCTTTCTTTTTGGCTAAGTGCATTGCGTAAGTAACCAACGAGACTAATCCAAGTGTATTACTTGGAATCAGGTATCCTGATGAAGAGGCAGGGCAGGTTCCAATGGCTTTTGTGGCGAGGAACCCTGGTAAATATATTACAGAATCTGAAATCATGAATTTCATTGCTGAACAGTTATGGTCCTCCTGGATTCATCCATTTTGGAAGACTCTTTAGTTTTTAGATTCCTAGGGAGGTAGAGGAGTTGATGTCCTGATACACTAAATGCAAATGCCGAGGCATCTATTCATTGACTATGAGAACAACTAGGACTCTTTTTCTCGATATCATAGGGGACACTATTTGATTCCCAATCACTGACTTGCCGGGCACTTGGCAATCTTAATAGCCTGCAGGGTGATCGATTGAGTACCCCAAACGAGTTTTATTATCACCTAAAAAAGCATCTAGTCCAACTCTAGTTCTATTCCATGCTGCTAATGTTTTTCTTTTCTCCCCTTTAACCTGTCACGTAACTCTTTGGTGAGCAATCAATGCTACTAGGTCTATCCAACAAAATAGGCATGTTCTGGTGTACGATACCTTTGTTTCACTTGCTAAAGCTTACTTAGATAACATAACTCAATTAGATGACTTATTCCTTTTGAATAGCAAATGTCAATTTCCAGGTGTTTAGCCCGGTCCGAACCCATAGACAACCCAACTCTTTTCTCTAATTACGTTAAACTAATTGCAAATCGCTCCTTACAAGAAGATAAGGCATGTTGGAAGGGATGATCACGGTTCCCGGTTCTAGGGAGGGAGGTTCCGATTCCCGATTCCTCTTTTTGGAATTAGAACCGGAACCAGTTCCACTTAAATGAAAAAAAGAAGAACCCGTTGAACCCTGGAACTGACCCTAGAACCTGTGAGAGGATAGGTTCTAGGTTCCAGATTTTGACTGATAAGTTTCAAGTTCTACAAAAGGATAAATATGTACCCGAGGGTAGGTTCCAAGTTCCACGCGGAACCTATAAGGAACTTGGAACCACTCACCCCTAATTAATCATTCTAGTGAGAGCACATAGTCAGGCTACATTCTTTATTTTAACATGCCAGTAACTACACACCTCGCTGTGACGTCCTGAAATTCGAGCCCTTTGATGGAGGAATGAAAGTTAATTTCGCCAGTGCATTGTTGGTTGCCTATAGTCATGCATGCCGATTTTAAGGACGAATAGAAGTCGAATCGCGAACAGAAATAATGGGATGACGGGTGATTCCGTCTACTGTTATCGAACCCGCGAACGACCCTATGTCGATCCTTGATAATCATGTACTTTGAAATAAGAATCTATCCTTCGCAATTTCATGTCGTCAAGGACGTCCATGTGTCAAGAAGTCTTGAACGTGGTTTGGCACGAGTCGGTTACGCGTGAATCCTCGAAGCCGCCTGTCAGTCTAAGTAGTACCAAAATTTGACAAGGTATGAGAATCCAATATTGGACTTCGAATTTTCGGGAACGTCTGAGATGGACTTTTGGACGATGCTTCCTTGACAGTCAACAGTGTTGGTTTAACCGAGTTTTTGGGAAAAGGATTTTCGGACCGAGGAAACAAGCTTACGAGGACGTGGGCCAGGCAAGAGTAGTGTGGGCCACACGCCCAAGGTGGGATGGCCACCGTGGAAGACCAAGACAAACAAACGAGCCCGTTGGACCAAACCAAGCATTTACCCTTCCGAGCCGTTGTCTAAACCTGAGCCGATTCGAGCCCGACAAATTCCCGAGCACGTTCCTATTCATTTTCCGGCCCGATTCCTAGGCCCACCTTTCACTTTCAGCCCAAGGGCACATTGGGAAATGTGCAAGGTGGAAATGACCAAAATACCCTCGGATATTTTGAAGAAAAGTCAAAGGAAGAGAGAGAAGATGATGTCACTTACCTTGGGAATTGGAGAAGGCATTTAATGCCCTTAATGAAGCTGAATTGAAGCCCTCAAGGCACTCTCTCTCCTCCTCCTTCAGCCCTCACAAATCGCAGCTCTCTCTCTCCTTGCTTCCATGGCCTTCCTGAAATTTCAGTTTCTGACCTTCCACCGAAAATCGAGTTGTTCATGGCCTTCCCGTGTGAATCTCGGCCCGTGCCACCCGCCGTTATGTTCAGAAGACGAAAGCCGTTCAGATAGCATCGGCCGATCAGCTAAAGGAGTCTGCGGCAGATCCGTACGGTGGCCGGAAGCCGGCTGCTCGCCGACCGCCTACTGTTCACACGATACTGCACAGTTTCGCATTTTGACCTGTTTTCCTCCATTTTCGACCTACCCACTGCCCACACCAGCCACCCACAACTCCCCCTCAACCCCGGGAGCCACCGGTCACCGGCCACCAGCTCCGCCGGAGCTCCGGGCAGCCCGTTCAGCTGCGGTCAGCCACTTTCTCTTCAAGCAGTGCTGTTTTCTGAGGTTGCAGTGGGAAGTAGAGGTTGTTGCTGCTGTTTCGACCCCGGGACTGCCTTGGATCGCTGTGGTGGAAGTCCCCGGGTGTCGGGTTCGTCGCCGCCGCCGCGCTCGTGTCGCCGGCCCGCTTAACAGGTGAGTTTAGCTCCTAAACCCTATTTAGTGCCTAAACTAGCTTAGGGTTGGATTAATTAGTGCTAAGGGTTGATTAAGGTGTTTAATTAAGTGTATTAGCCCTAAGATAGGTGGTTAGATAGTGGATTAAGATTAGTTTAGCTTAATCTTGCTTATTTGTGCTCAATTGTGCTTAATTAGGCCTAATTGTGTGTTTTGTGCTAATTAATCATGTTTTTCCTTAATTGCTTGATTAATGTGATTAATTGATTAAATTAATTTCTGCATTTAATTAAATAATTATTTAATTATTTAATTTTCGAAATTTATTTATTTATTTTCTGAATTTAATTATTTATTTATTAAATTCGGAAATTACTGTTCATTCGGAAATTAATTTGCGCAATTTCATGTGTATTGATTTTATGGAGTGAATTGAACGTGTAATTGTATGAGCATCCGCATGAATTGTGTGATTTTCATAAAAAAAATGGGAAAAAGATAGATTGTCCGAGGGACACCGGAAATGGACCGCCTTTATGAGAAAGAAAGTGATTTGTCCGGAAATGGACAGCTTTTATGACAAAGGTGGGGAAAATGGTTTGTCCGAGGGACACCGGAAATGGACCGCTTTTGTGAGAAATGATTTGAAGTTTGATCTGCAAGCATGTGTGCATTGGCTAATACTCAAAGATAATAAGTGGGTTGTGATGGTATGCTTGCATGATCACTAAGTTGAACCCGCTTTATCGGAGATTATGGAAAGGGAGGGGACGGAAGGGCACGGTTGCGCCTCTGCGGAGGAAGGGCGCCGTAGCGCCTCGGAGGGTACGGAAGGGCACGGTGCGCCTCTGCGGAGGAAGGGTGCCGTAGCGCCGTAGCAATAGCACGGAAGGGCACGGTTGCGCCTCTGTGGAGGAAGGGCGCCGTAGCAATAGCACGGAAGGGCACGATTGCGCCTCTGCAGAGGAAGGGCGCCGTAGCGCCGTTGCACCTCGGCCAAGTTGTAGCCCTGTGAGGCAGTAATAATCGGAACACGTGTGTATTCAAGAGTGCATGAGAAAACATAGCATCATTGGTTCCGATTATACATGAGGTGATCATATCATTTATGGCACGCACGCATGAATTGATAACGTGCAGAGTGTGGCAATGGCCAGGTGAGATCGCTTGTGACGCGACTCGCATGTGATTTGTGAACTGCATTATCTGACGGCCATGTGCATTGCGTGTATTGTGCTAACATATAATGTGCATGGTATGGCATATCGGGTAAAGTTGCATGCAAACCGACTATATGATTGTTGGTTGCATTGCTTGTATTGTATAAGGTTTTACGTGCAGGGTATGGCATACCGGGTAAGGTTGCATGCGAACCGACTTTTGATCGTTGGTTGACCCCATGCGCTATTTGATTGTTGATTGCTGGTTGTTTGGTGTTGGGTTGAGTGGGGTGATTTCGGAGAGATACCCCAAGTTGAGTTGATGTACTAACCGGGGCTTAGGGGAAGAACTCGCTGAGATTTTATCTCAACCCGTCGTGGTTAAACATTTTCAGGCCCCTAGACTGGCACACCCGCAGTGGAGAATCTTGCCCCCGCTCGACCAATGATCGACCTGATGGAGTCGAGTCCAATGGGTCCGAGTGACCGTGGTGCTGAACCCAAGAGTTCATTGTGTACAGCTAGATTAGCCTAGCCTAGTTCCTTTTTGGTTTGGCTTGTTCGGGCGTGACACTTGCACCCCTCATTGATAAGAAAATATTTTTTCTTCCCCTCTAAACTAGAAATACCCCCAAATTTTACCTACCAAAGTTTAAACAAAATAGTTTAAAAGATTTGCTCAAGTCTCACAAGTCCTTAAATTAATTCATCTAAATTCTAGAACATAAAATTTGGGAGTATTCCCAAGTTAGAGGGGAAGAAAAATATTTTCTTACCAACGAGGAGTATAAGGCATATGGGCATTCATCACATTAAAATAAATAATGCACCTGGTTGGACACTATCAATGGAGGGACTACTATAGGTGGCCCTCAACTCAGGGTCTATTAAAGGCCACTCCACAAGCCTATTCTCTTCTAGGGGTGTTGCCACTTACGAGAGTTGCCGTAGTTGTAGTAGTCCCTCCAACAAGGGCACCAAACCAAACTGTTTTTTTTTATTTCAACATGTCGGTGCCCAATACCCCTCATTGGTAAAAAAATATTTTTTCTTTTCCTCTAACCTGAGAATATCCATAAATTTTATGTCTCAAAGCTCAAATGAAATAGTTTAAAGACGTGCTCAAGTCCAACAAGTTCTTAAACTACTTCGTTTGAACTCTAAGACATAAAATTCATGAGTATTCTTGGGTTGGAGGGGAAGAGAAATATTCTCTTACCAATGAAGGATGCGAACATGTGAGCACCGCATGTTTAAAATAAGAAACATAGCCTAGCTGGACACCCTTATTGAAGGGACTACCATAGGTGGCCCTCAACTCGGGGCTTATTAGAGGGTCATGGGCACACAGTGAAGAATAATTGAAGGCCACGCCACCGACCTATATCTCTTCCAAGGGTGTTGCCATACGTGAGGGCCACCTGTGGTAGTCTTTCTAGTAAGGGCATCCAGCCAAGCCGCGTTCTTTATTTTAGCGTGCCGGTGCCCCAAACCTCACGCCCTTCATTGGTAAAATAATACTTTTCTTCCCATAAACCTAAGAACACCCTCGAATTTTAAATCTAAAATTCAAACAAAATAATTTAAGGACTTACTCAAATCCCACTCCACCATCCTTTGTGGCCAAATGCTTATGATGACAAGAATGAGGGATATATTCTAAGCCCTACCCTAGGTCCCCATGCTATTATCTGCATGGGATATCTTATCTCATGGTAGTAAGCTGCCATTCTCCCTCCTCATAAAATCACAAAGCAAGAGAAGATGAGAACAAGTTAAATAATCAATAGGTTCGGTGTTCCATGAGTCTTATGTAAAATTGTACAAAAGTTGATCTTTTTGAATATTGTGGTGTGAGAGAGCTTCCTCAATATTATATAAATAGTTTACCTTAAAAAATATAAGCAATAATAATTCCAGTTAAAGTGCCTTCAATGATATGCAACTCTACTTTCAATTTTAATGAAGTAATTCACAAAAAAATTATGACATTATGATGTTTTGTTACATAAATTATTTCAATCAAAGAATACCTGAATTCAAATGATGGTAAATTTTCTCTTAATTCGACAACTAATCAAAGTTTTTAAATGACCAGTGTAATCATAATGTACAATATACTTTAGTTGCTTAAATGTGGACTTTTGGACGTTTAGTATCAAGTTTGAAAATTGGATAGATGTCAATGACTATTGATGTATTTTTCATTTTGATTCAAACCTTTGGCTCTACGATAGTTATAACATCATATAAGAAAATACAAGCAGATGCTTGCCATCGTTGTGGTTCCAACAGCCATCAATATTTATTATAAATGGGTGTTGATATCCCTTTTAAATTTGAAGACAAAAATTTCTGTGGGTTTTTGTTTTTTCTAATCTCAAAATTTTGTGAAATTAACATATCAAACAATTAGTTGTGAAATTATCAAAAGAGAGTAAATACAATTCTTGCACCAATATGAAGTTACTCTTAGTACATGCAATTCTGGTAGATAGAAGAAAATATATGAGAAGTAAAATAGAGATGGCATAAACTATTATTTTCATGGAAAGTTCTTGCAATTCACCACTCATCTCAGCATTAGGTTGTGATTATTTGGTTCAATATGAATATCTACATGATTAGACTTATAACAATAAGTTATATTATAATGATGCAAGATCAATGACTTTGATCGGTGTTCCAACTATGTCTAATTCAATAAGTTGGTGCTCACCTATATAATCGAAAGGAAGGGAGAATTACTAAAAAAAGTCCTAAATATATTACATTTATGCTGGTTCAATCCCAAACTTTTTATATTAGCTAATTTAGTCCTAAACCTTTTACAATTTTATCAATTCAATTCATTATAATGTAATTTTTTTTCAATTTTTTTTCCTTTTCCTTTTCCTTTTCTCTTCTTCCTTCTTTTCACTTTTTTCCCTACAGTGGCTGGCCAGGCTCTAGCAAGCTTGCTGGCCACTAGGCTAGGCCTTTGAAGCCCCATAGATTGTCGGCAAGGATTGTAGCCTTCGCCTAGCCTTGTCCAAATCTGGGCAAGGCCAGCCTCACCATGGCTTAGCCCGCCATAGGCGATGCCATGGCACCTTCACTAGGGCCCGGGCAATGATGATGGTTTGCTTTGTTTATGCATATGTCCTTAATATAATGGGCAGATGGTAGCGTGAGAAATGGAGTGCGCTTCATGATAAGAAGATAAGAACGAAAAATAGAGGATGTCGAACCGTCATCGACACCCAAGCCCTAGTGAAGGTAGCCATGGCCTCACCTAGCATGGTTGAGGTGGCCCTTTGCCCATAGCTAGCAAGGCCATGGCAAGGCTGGCCTTGCCCACAACTAATGAGGGCTTCAAGGGCCTCACCCAATGACCGACAAGCTCGTTAGAGCCTCGCCAGCCACTATGGGGAGAAAAAGAAAACAAAGGGAGAAGAGAAAAGGGAAAATGAAAAAGAAAAGGAAAAGGTAAAGGAAAAAAAATCTAAAAAAAAAAATATTATTAATAATTGTTAACGTCAACATCGGCCGGATGACATTCACGTCAGCACTAACTAGCCAAAATTGGCTAGATGGACTGGATTAGCACAATTACAAAAGGTCTATGATTGAATTGAAAAAAAAATTAAGATTGAATTAGCATAATTATAATAGATTTATGACTTTTTTGGTATTTTGACCTTGAAATGAAATGCGAGTTTAACAAAGACTAACCCTTTATGACTTTTAGTTTCATCACCCCCTAGGTGAAGCATGTGCTTCAAACATGATTTCAGTACATCTAATAAACCATTTCAAATATGTCAAATTCCTGGTGGATGGTGATTTCTCAAAATGTTTAGATTGGCAATCAAATTTCCTTAAAATCTCAAATAATTATCTATGAATTAGGATTGAAAAATTCTTGCCCAAACCTGCCATTTATGATATTTGCTGGTATGGAAATGTGTACTCGTTCTCGTCCATGATCTCCACTGTGCAGTTCTGGCCACAGGTGGACGGTGGCGAGGAGTGATGTTGGTTTGGGCATTCACAATCTTGTCATCGATTCATCAAATTTGCGCAGGCAAATGGAAAAGCAAAACAAATGTACGCATCCAAATCATCAAGGAGAGAGAGGGATTGATGCTCGGCAATCACGGCCCACAATTAGGGTTTGTCATTTCCGAATGCATGTCCATAAATCACATATGGAGCAAGTGAGAGAAGAAGACTAACCAAGGGGAAGAAGATTCCGAGCACGATTCACGGTGAGCAGGGAGAGAATCCAAGCCGTTGCCAATCGGGGGCAAGTCGCCGAGATGACAAAGGGGAAATGGTTGGGGACGGGAGTCAGGGTCAAGGATGGAGGGGGAGAAAGAAAGAATAGACTGTGCTTTAGTTTTTGAGTTTAGGGAACTGAAACAGGAATCGAGACTCCTTAGAACTGAGAACCGGTGCAAACCCACCAGTTCAGTTCTCCGGTTCCCGATTCTACCCAGGAACCATGCTCAGCCCTAGGACTAATGCAAGCGACTCTTGTAGGTAACAACACTCCTAGAAGAGGATAGGTGGGTGAAGTGGCCTTCAACTGCTCTTCATTGTGTGCCCATGACCCTCTAATGGGCTTTGAGTTGAGGGCCGCTTGCACTAGTTTCTCTAGCGAGGCCCCTAAATAGGTTGCATTCTTTATTTTAACTTGCCGGTGCCCACACGCCTTGCACCCCTTGTTAGTAAGATAAATTTTTTTTCCTTTCTAACCTAGAAATACCCTCTAATTTTACGTCTCAGAGTTCAGACGAAGTAATTTGAGGATTTGCGAGATTTGAGCAAGTCTTTAAACTATTTCGTTTGAACTCTAGGACGTAAAATTCGGGGGGGGGTGGGGAGGTATTCCTAGGTTAGAAGGGAAGAAAAATATTCTCTTACTAACAAGGAGTGCGAGATGTGTAGGCATCGGCATAATAAATAAGGAACACAACTTGGGTAAGTGCCCTCGTGGAGGGACTACTGCAGACAACCCTCATAGGTGGCAACACACCTAGAAGGGATAGGTTGGTGGAGGGGCCTTCAACTACTCTTTATTGCATGCCCATAACCATCTAACAGGCCCCAAGTTGAAGGCCTTCTGCCTAGGTTAGGACTCCTATTGCTGGTGACATTGCTTTGGCAAGATTTCTCCATTATCCCCTCGATGTCTCAGTGGTTCATGCTGTCATTCAGAAAAAGGGATTCAAGATATTAGAATCATCCTGAGAGAGAGAGAGAGAGAGAGAGAGAGAGAGAGAGAGAGAGAGAGAGAGAGAGAGAGAGAGAGAGAGAGAGAGAGAGAGAGAGAGAGAGAGAGAGAGAGAGAGAGAGATCTTACCAAGGATGAAGCATTCCTTTTGGTAAATCATTGATCCAAAATTTATTTATATGCAAGGTCGAATATGTGAGACATGATCATTCAACACATGTCAAAGGAGGTTTTCAAAGATGCGAGAGAGATATGATGCTAGATGTTGTGTTTTGTAGGCATCACTAGGGTCTTGCTTTGAAGCACAAGAAGGGCTATTAAGAAAGAAGAAGGAATTTCATTCACCAAGGTTGAGGAGCACCAAAGATGAATGGCTCTATAAATAGGTAAAATACTTAGGCATGCTCATTATTATTGTGGATAGACTCGAACAATTTGCATTTAACACATTCTCATATAAAGAAATATCATCCATGGTAGGTTCTATTAGAATTTGTTTTCTCTAGAAATGTGACCATGTACATCCCCTCTCTAATTACTTAACTATTTGAGAAAACTCAAGTCTAGACCGTTATATTGTTGATCTTTGTGATGGATACGAACATCAATGGGGATTTCATGATATCAAAACTACCTATTACATGTATGATAAAATCTTAAATTACGTAGATAATTCGCTATTTATTACTAAAGATTATAGTTCGTTGATATCGTAGTTACATTTACCATTGATTGATCTTTCCAATCAATGGTGAAACTCATTATGCATGTGAAAATTACGTTATCCATATTTAACAAACTGACTTTTAAAGAAATTATGCGACCCTATATTAATGGATATACCGCTTCACTAGTAAATATTATCCTTAACAAAAGACACAATTATATCAATTAACTTTGAGAGGCACTAGTTTACAACAGCAAAAGATGCAAAGATGCAAATCTGTCTTTTTAGTTAATTAATCGATAACCACATTGGACAATCTTCGTTTGAGCAGTCTCAAAATTTTAAAAAATTCAATACAAAATCCACGTTGTACATGCATGGTACAGTTTTATTCTATCTATATTATAGAATGATGAAATATTTATGAGTTGTTTTCATTTGTAAGTCAAAATATTGAGTTACATGATGATGTAATAGTATTACTCAAATTAGATTTATTATGCTAGTGAAACATCGAATGCAACTCTGTTTTTTTTATCTTGCGCACATATCTTCAATCTTAGGCTACATTTGTTTTGCTAAAAATCAATAATTTGGAAAATATTTTCCTAAAAATAATTGCTCATATCTCTTGAATAATTAGTTAATAGAAAGTGTTTTTATTATCGACAATATTTTATGTCAAAATAATTTCATGGACAATAAAATATTTTTTGTTTATTCATTTTTGTAAGTAATATGAGTAATTGAAAAATGTTTTCTAAATCATTCATTTTGCATAAAACGAATGTGGCATAATTGTCAAAAATAAACTAATCTTTTGTATAATAAGAAAAGAGCTTCCTACTAAGATATTTATTTGAGATTTTTGTCAATATATATAGGCAAATTAAACTTCTTTTGAATAAATTTAAACAAGACAAATAAGTCAAATTTTTTTTTTTAATAGTTCGTTGTCTTGTTTTCTTCTTAGATACGTTTAAAGATTCATAACAACATATAGTTTTAGAAATTTACTTTTTCATATGAAATGCAAGTACATTGGGATTACCTTAATAAAAATTATAGCTAATATTTGACATATCCAACAAAAGCACTAGTTGAATCAACGAAGCTTCTGTTGCTGCCACGCGCATAAACGCTCCTAACATGGACATGGTTGTGAATAAGCTCCCTCTCCCCTTTCTTTAGGTGGACATGGTCATAGTGCCAGCAACAACAGGACAACTTGATGTTCTTCCTGGACATGTGCCAACTGTGGCAGAACTACAACCTGGATTAATGTCAGTTCATGATGGGAATGACGTGAAAAAGTACTTTGTCAGCAGTGGCTTTGCATTCATCCGTGCGAATTCATTTGCAGATAGATATCATCGCTGTTGAGGCTGTGCTGATCGATCGAATTGATGCGAGCCTGGTCCAGAAGGAGCTTGCTCAGACACCCAGAAGCTGAACTCAGCCTCCACCGTCCTGGAAAAGGCTGAAGCTCAGATTGGAGTGAATGTGCATAGTGCTCTCTACTCGGCTCTAACCGGTCAGGGCTTCAAACCTTAGGGAAGCTCTCCGTTGGTCATTTTCAGCAACACCCTTCTTTTGTTTAATGTGCTCGATTGACATCTAAATCTGGCTTGAGGAGAGATGTTTCTAACATTTTGTACTGGTTAATCCTGCATGAAAATTTCTTTGATGAAAGAATCCTCAAGTAAATTGTTTTTTCTGGCTTCCAGAGTTTAAAAAAGGGCATTTCTGAGACTCTTTCTGTCTCTCATGTCACAAACTCGCTCACACTCATGGTCGGTTTGCATAGTCGTATGTGCATTCGCACAAATGTATCCATGGAAAGGACTCATGAGTTAAAATCGTGATGATGGAGCTGTGTTTTAGGTTGACTGATGTAGACAATTGATCGAACTGTAGCTTATAGTAATTAAGAGGTGAAGTTACTATGTGTCTCTGATGGTTGAAGCATGTCCCCTAGGAAATGATGAATATCAAGAGAGAAGCTCTTTACATTACTATGAATCAAATGCTGTAAGAGGGTAATCTTACTTTGCTATTTTAGCCAGAATTCCCGTTTTTTTTTTTTTCATGTTACCCCGTACTCATTTGCAATAACTACAACTATTTTTTGTACAACTGGCTCTACAGTTTGAATTCACATTTAAATCCTAAGTTCACGGGCAGTAAGCTGTTCTTTGGGAACCATCTACAACTCCAAGTAGATGTTTGAATGGAGAGAGTTCAGGTGGACCACTTGGGGGTGTGATTAGGCCGATAAACAAGGTGAGTTGAGTTGAAAATGGGTCTAACCCAAATTAAAATAATTCTATGTAGCGTACTTTTAATGATCTATATCTGATTCGACCTTGTCTCAAAATATACCCAGCTCAATCAAAATTCAATTCTTAGCCATTTTTCCTCTTATATAAGAAGAATAGCATACTAAAAATAGAACTGTTGCGGAAAAAATTATAGAATAGATCATCATTGGTATGAACTATGTAAACCCTCATCTGTACATTCAGTTGTCCTCTCTTGGTCACAAATCCAAAAGTCTCACGCTTGCTCATTTTTCATCCATCTATATATCAAAATTATTTTTCGATCATTTTTCTTTAATTACGTGTCTCGAGTTTACGCAATTTAAAATGCTATATTCTTAGAAACTTCGATGGGGAAGAGAGTATCTAACTTAACAAGCAATTCTGACATGCATAAATCAATACTTCTGAGAAGTGCCCACCATTTTGTAAAAGCAATTATCTATTTTTTTTAAACGATCTCTCTTTTTTATCTATTTTTATCACCCTTTGTACGATTAGTAGATAGTAGTTGCAAGACCACTTCTTCCAACGAGTGTCCAAATGCTACTATGCTCTGAATCTCCTCTAAGGAAGATGATAACCTTTTTAGGAGCACAAAATGGATGAAGGACCTTCCAAGCTATATTTCAAATCTTAGACAACAGTATATCACCCAACTCATTAAATATAAATTAAAATATGAGCTGGTGACCCATATTGTCACCTCACAATTCAAATCGAAGTCTTTGGTAATTTTCCAGTTGGGAATAGATTGCTACAAACTAATGCATGAACTTGAATCAACAGATGAAATCTACCTAACATTATGCACCTTGTGAAGAAAACCCATTAAAATATACAGTGGCTAGAGGTTAATGGTTCACTCTATACTTTCAATCCTAGCGCACCATAAGATCCAAACATGTAACCTCTGCAAACTTGTAACGTAAGATAAAAAAGAAAAATTCTTAACTTTATGTCATAGCATGATGGCTCTCTTAACGTAAGCAGGAGGGATCTTTCCATGCAATAACAACGAAAGGAGACGTAATCAGATTCTCTACTAGATTGTATATCCGCATAACCTCGAGAGGTCTTGGAATTGTTTGATTCTGTTACTTGCCTTTGCCTGTAGTAGAGTCACCATCTTCATCGACTCTAGATTTTTGGTAGAGATTGGGACTTCTTCCTTCCGCAATGACGTTAGGTAAGCAATTTTATTTGCGGTGTTGGGTCCATGGCTTATTTATATTCACGCCTCAATCTCATGTCAAGTTAACGGTTTGGTGAAATTGAGAACTCAAAAGTGATAGTCTTGCTTGTAATTAACCCTTCTTTTACAAGGAGACTTAGAGCTTCCGCATGTAATGGCTGGCAAGATATATGCATTTCTTTTCTGTCAATATGATTGATTGAAATGTTAATGTTCCCACTTCAAATTATGTTCAATGAGATTTTTGAATTTTCAAAACTTTCAATTAGCTAATTATGCTTTGAAATGATTTAAATCAAGTCATGCCCATCAACTAATTAAGAGGTCATTAAAATGTAGATCAAGATAAGGCATGTTTTGTGTGGATAAACTCCCACGTCAACTTCCACCATTGCTATACAAATTCCATGGATGATTCAAAAAGCGACTTGATTAGTAATCATGAAAGTCGAATAACATGATTGAAAAGTTTTGAAAGTTCTCACTTGATTGTAATTAGCCGTAAAAGCGAACAATGGATCCTGTAATTTACTAAATAGTAAGCAAATAAGGCTGCGATTTGTTTCTGCCTTGTCAAAATCAACCTGATTATTTAACTGAATTTAGAATATTATCATCATCATTATTGTTGTTGAAAATTGAACTTTCTTCTTTTTTTTGGTATTAAATAAGACTAGTGGGCCCATGTATGATTGCCTGCTGCTGGACCGTACTTCTAGAATTCGTAGGAAAACGAGGCTTGACGTATTTCATAATACAGGTTGCATGTGTTCTTGCCTTCGATCTTTTTCTCATTTTTTTGGGCATGTTTATTTACCCTTTAAAATAGGCAAAAAAGTGTCTTCTTATTTTCACCGTCAAAAATTAAAATATTATTCAAATTTCTAAGAATTAAGAAAAGATTACATTTGGGTATAAATATATATATTGATATTTAGGTACTGTGAAAGTTTTAAGAGATATTGTAAACTTATTCTATATTATTTTTTTCTATTTAAATAACTATAAATTTGTCCAAAAGGAGAAAATGAAGATAAGTGATCAAAAATCATAAAAATGTAATTTTGGACCTACTCTCAATGTTTTCATAAATAGCTTGGTAGAACTTAACAGCCGGTTGAAATAATGATTTTCATTTGGGCTATCAAGAAAGTGCACCACATATGCGAACTTGATATATAAGTGATTTCATGAGATTCTATTTAATGGAACTGATTTTGCCAAGATTTCTCAAACAAATTCCATTTAATGCTTAAACTTGGTGGGCATCATTTTTGTACGAAGAGAATAATCAGCAGGTCATATTAAAAAGAAAAAAGAAAATGAATTTGAAGAAATTGAGAGGCAGACCGTTTACTTTGAAAAATAAAGCTTGGGAATCTAGAGAGAGAGAGAGAGAGAGTGTGTGTGTGTGTAAACGGTAGGGAAATGAAATGGCCGGTGAACATTGACTCAACCTTGTTGATTTTAAGGTTTGCCTTTATGATTTTCTTGAGCTAACGTTAAAAAGATATTAAAAAATATTAGTAAATAGAATTACAATGTTACTAATTCTTATATACTTTTTTTATTTTATTTTGATGAATGATTCAAATGTAACATTAATTTGGGAGCCTATGTCCCTTCAACTCATGGCTTCTCTCCAAACCATATTTTTATTAAACCTTTTTTAATACATCAAAATCATGAAAGTTACAAGTCAATTTATATGCAAATGCATGTATGCTTTAAAAAGTTAAGTCAGTTCCCAATTGTCACTCATTTTAACAAAAGATAGAAGGCAAAATTAAAGTTTAAGCACAAGATTTCATATACTCGAATCCCATACATTTACACAAGGGAGTTATATCCTTTGTTTCAATAATAAGGTGTTTAGAGCTCTTTTGAACAGCCGACGAATTTTCACCAAGCGTGACATATCCCCATCCTGCGTGTGAGAATTAGATTCCAATCACGCGCACAACTCTAGTCAATGCATTGCTTCTTTTCCACCTTTCCCTTGTTTTGTCTTCTTGAATTGTTGATTCAAAAATCATTTATAAATATGTGGATGTACTCTACTTGCCCCGTATATGTAATGAATTGTGTATATTCACCCACGAGAGGGGAAGGATTGCAACGCCTTTTCATCAATTATTTTTCATTCAATTTTTTTTTTTTGGTAAAAGTAAGTATTATAGAAGATTACAAAGTAAACGAAAATTTTCTTTATATGGAAATGTAAGAAAAGTACAGGAGAAATGCAAGCTACCCAAAAATGATAAACTTAGTAGCTTGGGGAATCGACTCCAAAAGACGGCTAGGTGATTTCTTTATATGGAAATGTAAGAAATTAGGGGAAATGTGCCAAATTTTGCCGATGATTCACTAAACAATTAGGTGGCCGGACACATTTTTTCTCGCATGCGATGTTGACCACTATCACGGTATCACATTATATTTATGTGAAAGAAGAAAGTATACTTCAAAATTGTATACCGATTTCTCTAATGATACATAGCCTCATATGTGTTTACAATTCAAAATTGTATGATTATGAAAATAAAACTTTATATTTTCTATGTATGTAGAGATGAGAAAAAAAAGGAAAACTAAATAAAAATTTTGTATCTCATGATGACATCATTTGAAATTTTCACAAATCTCTGTCCCCTTAACTAGCCTAACCTCCTTATCTGTCTCTCTTTTAATTTTGGCCGGCCAACCTACTTCCATTTCTTTTCCCCTTTACTATCCCTCCCTCCGATCTCACTCACTGTGTCCCAACCTGTCTCGTTTTTTGATTGAATTCCTCCCACAATCATCTTTGCTCAGTTCCTCCACTTTGGTTTCTTCTTCTCACTCATCATATATAGACTTCTACTAAATCTGGAATTTCTAAATCAAAGATTTTTTTTTCTCACTCTTTTCACGAAGAGAGACCGACTTGCTACTCAAATGCCATTCTTGACCCACGTCGAAAAGTGGCCATGGCTTATGGATTTAACGCCTAGGTAATGAATTAAACGCAAGATCTTAGACCATTTGATCCTTTGAAGAATTTAGTCAAATGAAAATAGGTTTTAGGTCAAGGAAATATATGATGGAGCTGTCAAACACTTCAAACCTCACCTTGTTGCTTGGAGATTTAAGCAGCAGGTCAGACTACACTATGATGAGACCTTTAGCCCGGTTATCAAACTCACTACAATTTAGGTTGTTCTCTCTATGGCAATCTCTTATGGGTCATCTCAACTTGATGTCAAAAAGCTTTCTTGCACCAAAAATGTGCCAACCTCCTAGTTTCTCTCATCTTAAGTTCCCAAATAACTGTACCATCCCCGGAAAGCCATCTATGGGTGAAAATAAGTTCCATGTGCATGCTTTCATCACTTTGGTGGCTTTTTATTATTTTTTGGTTCATGATGAGTAAAGTTGATTCTTCGTTATTTGTCTATAATTCTTCACCCGATTACCTCATTTCTAGGTCATCAAATGGATATACGAGTATTTAGCTGACATCTACACCCAAAGCTTGCTCATCGAACGATGTTTTCCAACTTCATTGACGGCTTATGCAGATGCAAACTGGGATGGGTGTTCCAATACTTAACCGTTCATCTCAGGTTTTTGTATTTTTTGAAGTACCAATCATGTTTCATGGCGTACCAAAAATGAACTTGCTATAACTTGTTCTTGCGTAAAGGCTGAAAATCGTGTTGTGGCTCACCCTGTTGCTGAGACTCTTTGGATACGTCATTCACTTCGTATGTCTGTGCTATGATATCAATACATGTGACGCATCCTTAATTGAGGTCGCTCCCCTCCTTTTCTTTACTATAAAGTCAGGTCGGACTTGTATAATTGTCAAACAGCTGGGTGACAAAAACCCACTTGCCTTCCTCCCCGCTGTCCCACGTGTCTAAATCACAAAAGTTAAAGAGGAAAGAGGTTCTTGATTCGAGAGAACATCGACCAAATAAAACTAACGGCTCGCGCATGTTAATTGGGCAAAGTGTGCCAATAATAGAACATTGATAATGCTTTGTCGAGTCACTGACACGTTCCCAGCGGCTCGCACGAGCGGACCCGCTCGTGCTTCAATGTGGGGTTTGTTGGCTCAAAGTTGGTGGGGGCCGAAAATAGAAATATTTTAAAGGATGTGTACTGAAAATTGAATTATAAAAATCAACATGATCCATGATTGGGTTGAAAATTTTTAGTAGATTTTAAGTACAACCCACTTGTTAAAATATTTACTCTTAATTTGCCTTGCCGTAGACTAATTCTCTAAACCAATTCCCATAGATCTCTTGCTATCCAAATATTTATAATGATGCGACGGTCGATTTGATTTTTCTAGGTCAATTAAAAATCACGTAAGATAAAAAGAAAAATCATAATTGCATGATGATCTCATGAAATAACAACCATCACCGTATTTTGCGGTGTTTGGTTGGCATTTTACAAGACATAAATCTTCTACGTTAATTGAAAATCACATTCTCATCCAAGTCATTTTACTAATTGAAGTGCACCTATTGCAGATTGATTCATGAACTAGTCAGAAATGTAGATTGTTGCGGACATAGATATGTCTTTTTATGTAATTACTACCATGTGCCTTTCTCTGTCATTGAAGATTCCTAGCATGATGACTCTCCCTAACCAAAGGAAGAGGGAATAACGACAAAATGGGACGTAATCAGATTCTTTAATAGATCGCACATCTGCATGACATCGAGAGGTTCTTGAATGGTTGGATTTATTACTCGCCTTTGCCTGCAGTACAATGGCCATCTTCATCGACTCCAAGATGTAGGTAGAGATCGGGACTTCTTCCTTCCACGAAGAAGTTAGATGTTGGGTCAGTTTTCTTATGAGGAGACTTGGTGCTTTCGAGCCTAATGGCTAGTAAATTATAGATGTAGATTGAAATGTCAATTTTCCCACTTTAGATTATGTTTAATGAGATCTTCGGGCTTTCAAAACTTTTAATTTTCTAATTATGCTTCGAAATAATTTGAATCAAGTCAGGACGTTGGGGTTAGTAAAATGTCGATCAAGACATGACATGGCATGTTGCATATGGATAAATTGTCACGTCAACTCCCATCACTAATTATCTAAGTTCCATCAAAGCTTCATAGAATGATGTGATTTGAATTGCACACCTTGAATGGTTGGATTTATTACTCGCCTTTGCCTGCAATACAATGGCCATCTTCATCAACTCCAAGATGTAGGTAGAGATCGGGACTTCTTCCTTCCACTAAGAAGTTAGATGTTGGGTCAGTTTTCTTATGAGGAGACTTGGTGCATTCGAGCCTAATGGCTAGTAAATTATAGATGTAGATTGAAATGTCAATTTTCCCACTTCAGATTATGTTTAATGATATCTTCGGGCTTTCAAAACTTTTAATTTGCTAATTATGCTTCAAAATGATTTGAATCAAGTCAGGACATTGGGGTTAGTAAAATGTCGATCAAGACATGACATGGCATGTTGCATATGGATAAATTGTCACGTCAACTCCCATCACTAGTTATCTAAGTTCCATCAAAGCTTCATAGAATGATGTGATTTGAATTGCACACCTTGAATGGTTGGACTAAAACGGTTTTGGAAATTCATTTTATATAAAGTAGTCCTGAAATTGAACGATGGTTCTTGTAATTTACTTCAAAGAGCAAGTAAAACCGGGATCAACTTGTAATCCTTGCTAAAATTTACCAGCTCATTTGAATGGGGGTGGTTGCGTTGTTATTTTCATTATAATATTTTATTTTTGCTAGAACTATAATCATTATCATTAGCATTATTATTATTGTCGTCGACGATAGAACTCTCTCCCTTTTTGTGGTATTAAATAACACTAGTGGGCCTATTTTATCTTCGACCATATATTTTTTTTATGGCCATGTTGTTTACACTTTAATATAAAATAAATATATATAGTTTATTTTCTTGTGAAAAATTTAAAAAGTTATTTAAATTTCGGAAAATTCATAAAATGTTCCTTGAATAAAATCATTGCGTCGATTCAGAAATATTGCTTGACTTCTAAAGGGAAGAAATGATCTCATCATATTCTATTTAGGCCATATTTGGTAACTGACCAACTTTTCACTATTTCTATCCTTTGGTTCCTTGAAATAAATAAAAAAATAGAAATTCATTTGATAATGTCAATTCTCGAGAACAAATCAACAACTTGGAAATAGATTTGGAATAAAGTAAGAAATAAAAAAAAATTACTTCTTAGCTCCCATGAACAATTTCTAAAACAAGTGATTTTCTTTTTTTTTTCTTTTCTTTTTCTTCTTCCTCCTCTAGCAGTTGCCAGTCCTCAATGAGGCTCAACCTCGCTGGAGGCCCCCCAAGGCCAGCAAGGTCGTTGGCTAGAGGAGAAAGAAGAAGAGAGGAAAAAAAGAAAAAGAAAAGAATAGAAAAATCTCAAAAAATTATAAAAAACTTAAAAGAAACTCTAAGTGACAAAAAAAATTTAAGGTTATATCAAACACATTCCTATTCTTTTTCTATTCTTGGAATAAACATTTTGTGCAATTACGAAATGCATTTGTATGCTCAAAAAATTGTCCAAGAAAAAGAATAAAAAAATATTTCTGATAAGAAATTATTCCCAAGAATGTAATGATTAGCAAACACGCCCCTACTAAATTGATTTTGCAAAGAATTCTAGACTAATTCTATTTGTTGCACCTAAACTTGCTGGCATTGTTTGTGTACGAAGATAATAATCAATTGGTCATATAAAAAAGACAAAAAATTGATTTTGAAGAAATTGAGAGGTAGACCATTTACTTTGAAATAGTCAAGTTAGGAAATTAGTAAACGAATAGGAGGGAGGGAGGAGGGGGTGGGGGAGAGATGAAATGATTTGAGCTAACAAAAGAAAAGAATATCAATATCTAGAATAACAATGTTACCTAATTCTTCTATACTTATTTGTATTGATGAATCATTCAAATGCAAAGACAAATTTGGGAGCCTATGTCCCTTCAACTTATGGCTTCTCTCCAAATCAAAATGTTTGGCGGGAGATGTCATGCAAAAGCATTGACTCAAAAAGTTCATAAATTGTAAATTTTGACTTTAATTTTCATTAAATTTTGTGTTTCATAGCTTGAAATTATGAAAAACAAGACTTTATTTGTTTGAAGGAAAATTGTTTTTAAGAAATTATTTTCTGATTTTCCAATATTTGGATAATGAAGAATTAATTAATTTACAAAAAAACGTTTTCATAGATTGAAAACAACAAGTTTTGTTTTACAAAAGATGACTTCCTTTTCTGGTGACAAGGAGATCACTTTTCCTAAACATCAACCAAATGGAATTTAACAATTTTCATTGACAATATTTTCGATGAAAATTTATGATGAAATTTTTAGTAAAATAAATGCACTCTATATGTCACTTTAAACGCACATATACGCATGCTCTAAAAATTCGAGTCATTTCCAATAGTCACTTAGCTAAACGATAGATGGAAGGCTAAATTAAGGATCCAGCATAAAACCTATCCAATAGTCACTTAGTTTACACGAAAAGCTAGATCTATTGTTTCAATAACAAAGTGTCTAGACCTTTTAAAGCATCCGACAAGTCTTCGCCAGCATGAAAATCTCTCTCCCTCGTTACGGACCTGAATTCCAATGACATATGAAACATTTATAAAAAAATTGCTTCTTCTCCACCTTTCGATCGTCTTCTCTTCATCTTAAATAAATACATTAGTGGGTTCAAACTTGCTATGTATAACAAAATACATAAGTGATTGTGTAAAAATTCAGCAAGGAGAAGGGAACTATTTCAACACCGTTTTCATCATATATATTAGAAAACGATAATCTTCCTTTCATTATTTGAAAATGAAATAAAATATAGGAGGGTGTACCAAACACTCCATATCCAACTCCAAAGGACGGGACAGACTATTAGAAAATCGCTCAATAATACACAAAATAACTCATTTTCTCTCGCATGTGATGTGGACCCCTCTATTGTTGTAGCTATATCATGTGAGAAACAAAATTATATCTCAAAAAATGTACCGGTTTCTCTAATAATACGTAGCCTTACGTACGTTTACATCGCAGCATTATTTGTTGACTTATGAAAATTAAACTATGTATTTTAAACATATATAGAGATGGAAAAAAAAAAAGGAAAACTAATTCAAAATTAGCCTAATACATGATAAAATATTCCAGAGTTTTTCATAAAAACAGTAGTTGAATGATTTCCATTTCAATCGTCAATTTATGTCATGATATCATTATCACGACAACCTAGCTAATTTTCCTTCTTCAATTGAGAGCATCTGCATCCTAATATTTATTATATATAATTATTTTTCTTTCAATTGATATCATTAACATTTGAGTATATTCATATTACTAACGTCAATCAATATCAACTTTTTAACTATCTCATTTTGTTAGTGTACTTTTGATTTCTTATCTTCAGTATGCGTAATTATTATGATTTTAGTGAAACTTTTCGATTAGACTAATGTTTAAATTTTCACTTTTTTTTATTTAAATATGCATTACATTAATACATTGCATCTTACTATTGACCTCAATAGATTTGTTTTGTAATTTGCCCGATCCTTAATTTGGTCTTCTTCATCGTCTATGCATTGGACACATGATAAATGATGAACCAATGAGTTGTGATGAGAACCTTATAATCCTTAAAATTGCCAAATTTAAAATAGATTCAGCAAGATGTTCAAACATGTAATACAAATTTAACAACCATGTCACAAGACTAATGCGAAAGATTATTTTTAAAGCTAAAGGTCTTTATCTTGAAAAAGTCGACCAAGATGATAAAAAAAAAAAAAGCGGAAAAGGGTTAGTTCTAGAGCTTGGATTTCGAGTTATGGCTGTTATTGAAAGTTCAAGCCTATGATCATAATTTCAAACCTATAAACTTCACTCTTCTAGACTGATAATGCGAATCCGACATTATTTTTTACTACATATTCCTTCTATTGGATTAAATTTCAAAGATCTTATTTGTCTTTCATGAATCGATTCCCGAAATAATATGAAATTGTTTGAATCGGAAGTTGAGATAGTGCTATCAACAAGAGTACTATTCCAGTCAATTTAGTTGGCGGTACTCTTATTTGCAATTGGATTCATACAAGGTTCACCCATGTTGCTTAGTCATGGTCACCACCACCCCATAATTCCTTTCTCTATTTATATAAATCATTCATTGACATAAGATGTAAATCAGAAATGACTATTGAATTGATGGGGAAATGAAACGACTGATTATCTTTGGCTAAACCTTGTAAGTACGAGGATTGCCTTTATGATTTTCTTAAGCTAACATAAAATAAAAATGTGAAATTATAAATTTTAGAATTACAAAGCTACCTTTTCTTTTCTTTTCTTACTTTTTGTGCTTATGAATGATTCAAATGTGACCTATTTTGGGAGCCCATGTCCCTTCAACTCAGTGGTTCATTTATAACCAAATGTTTGGGGAGTGAAATTGTGAAAAAGCATTGATTTAAAAAGTTCATTAAAATTACAATTTCTACTTGAATTTTTATTATTTGGAAACGAGAGAAAATTTTAGAAAATCTACCAAACTCAATAGCCAACTCCAAAATTTGTGTAGTGTATTAGAATAGTAAAAGAGATACACAAAATAATTAGGTGGGCGAAGAAAGTACTCCTTGAAGATGTACTAATTTCTCTAATAATACGTAGCCTTGTGTGTGTTTCCAGTCCAAAATCTTCTGATTCATGAATTTCAAACCATGTATTTTATACATATTTATAGAGATGAAAGAAGGGAAACCAGTTCAAATTCTACCTAACTCACTATGATATATTTCAGAAATTTTTATAGAAATAATAATTGACTTGATAGTGTCCATCTCAATCGCCAATTTTACCATCCCGAGAGATTGACTAATTTTCGTTCTAAGTTGGGAGCATCCAAATCCTAATACATTTATAGATAATGATTTATAATAATTTTTTCCAAGCAATAAATATCAACCGTTTAAATAATGCAATACAGTGCATCTTAATTATTTACCTCAACCAATTCTTTTTCTTGGTATTTTTCATTGTCGATGACCATTGACACATGACAAATACGAAAGCTCCAATGTGGCGGGTTGTGATGGCTGAAAACCTTTACAAACCCTTGAAATTGCTATATTTGAGATCGATTTGGCAAGACATTACAAATACAATGGTGTCTATCGTAATATTAATTTAGGAGTACATTTTCGAACCAAAATTCTTAAATTTGCAAAATCCGACAAAGGCGGTAACCCAAAAGAAGCATAAAAGGAGTACTTTCACAACTTGGTTTTCGAGTTATCTCCGTTATTGAAAATTCAAGCCCTATGATCAACAATTTCAAACCTTGTACACTTCACTCTTATAGACTGATTATATAAAGACAAAACATTCTATATTTAAAAACAATTTGTGGGCATTAATAGAGATTGGTCAAGCCGGAAGCTTTCAAGTTATGGCTGTTACTAAAAGTTCAAGCCTATGATCAACAATTTCAAACCTATAAACTTCACTCTTCTAGACTGATCGAGTACTGCGAGTACGACATTATCTTTGACTATGTAATCTTTCTATTGGATTAAATTTCAGAGATGCTATTCCTCGTCGAATCGATTCTTGAAACAATATAAAATTGGTCGAATCGGAAGTTGAGATAGTGCCATGAGCAAGAGCACTATTTCCAGTCAATTTAGTTGGCGCTACTGTTATTTGCAATTGGATTAATAAAAAAGTTCACACGTGTTGCTAAGTCATGGTCACCACCACCCCCACAATTCTTTTCTCTAATTATATAAATCATTTATCCACATAAAATGTAAAACATAAATGACTGGTGAATTGATGGAGAAATGAAATGACTGGTGATCTTTGACTAGACCTTGTCAAGTACGAGGTTTACCTTTATGATTTTCTTAAGCTAACATAAAATAAATGCGAAATTATAAAAATTAGAATTATAAAGTTACACCTTTTTATTTTTATTTTTACATTCTATGCTGATGAATGATTCAAATGTAACAGAATTTGGGAGCCCCTGTGCCTTGAACTATTGGCTTCTCTCCAGACCAAACGTTCGGAGAGAGAGTTGTGCAGAAGCAATGATTCAAAAATTTTGGATACCAGAGAAAATATAGGAAAATCTACCAGACTTAAGAGAATAGTAAAAGAATTTTGCCAATGATACCAAAAATGATTAGGTGGGAGAAGAAAGTATACCTTGAATATGTACTAATTTCTCTAACAATAGGTAGCCTCGTGTGTTTCCAGTCCAAAATCTTCTGATTCATGAAAATAAAACTATGTATTTTCTACATTCATAGAGATGTAAAAAAGGGAAACTAGTTACTAATTCACAATAATAATTATCATAAATTTTCATAGAAAAAAAATACTTGACATAATAATGTCCATCTCAATCGCCAACTTTATCATCACGAGGGATAAACTAATTTCCCTAATAAATTGGGCGCATCCAAATCCTAATGTATCTATAGATAATGAATCTATAATGTTTTTTTTTCAATCAATCTTTTTAGCATTTGAGTTTATTCTTATTATTATCATTAATGAATGTCGACCGTTTTTTGTCACGTCTACTTTTGATTTCTTGTCTTCATTATGTAGTTATTTTGATTTCAGTGAACTTTATAAGGTTTACATCAGAATTTCGATTTTATTTAAATAATGCAATACAGTGCATCTTAATTATTTACCTCAATCAATTTGTCTTCTTGGTCTTTTTCATTGTTGATGCCCATTGACACATGACAAATAATGAAAGCTCTAATCTAGCAAGTCATGATTGCTAAAAAAACTTTATAAATCCTTGAATTTGCTATATTTGATATTGACTTGACAAGACATTGGAATGTATAGTATAAATTCAATGACGCATATCATAAAATCAACATCAAAGTATATTTCCAAACCGAAATTTTTAAAACTCGCAGAACCCGACAAAGGTAGTAACGCAAAACAAGCATACAAGGAAAACTTCCACAACTTGGTTTTCGAGTCATGTCTGTTATTGAAAGTCCAAGCCCTATGGTCGACAATTTCAAACCTCGAAAACTTCACTCTTATTGACCGATTATGTAAATGCAACGCATTCCGTATTTAACAATAATTTGTGAGCATCAGTAGAGGTTGGTCAAGCCGAAAGTTTTCGGGCGGTGAAATCTTTAGAGAGTACTGCGTTAAGTCAATTCCGTGTCGCGATTCACACGAGGTTCACACGTGTCGCTTAGTCATAGTTACCACCACCGCCCCCCAAATTTTCTTTCCTACGTTATATAATCAAACGACCGGTTGACAAAGACCCACTTGCCTCCTTCTCGGCTGCTCCACGTGTCTAAATCAGAAAAAAGAAAAAGGAAAAAAGGAATAAAAAAAAAAAGGGTAATGAAATCGAGCGAACATCAACAACAATAAACTAATGATGGTCGCGTACGTAGTTTGGACATTTCGTGATGCTTTGTCGAGTCACTGACACGTTCCCCCGCTCGCACGTGTGGATCCGCTCGCGATTCCATGCTGGGCTGCGTTGGCATGTAGTTGGAGCCTAGGGGGGCGGAAAGGGAAGTATTTTAAAGGAGGCCTACTGAAAATCGAATTAAGAAAATCAACACGATACGTGATTGGGTCGAATTTTTTAGTAGATTATAATTACGACCCACTATTTTTTAAAATAATATTTACTCTTAATTTTCCTCCGATTAATTTTTAATTCTCGATGCTAGCGTTGTGAACTTTTTCCTTCTTCTTTTTCAGCCCGATACATGAAAAAGATTATCAGCGATTCAATATTGGGATGCGTTGGCATGTAGTTGGAGATGGAGGGGGCAGAAAGGGAAATATTTTAAAGGAGGCGTACTGAAAATTGAGTTATGACAATCGACATGATACGTGATTGGGTCGAATGTTTTAGTATATTATAAGTACGACCCACTTTTCTTTTTCTTTTTCTTTTTTTTACAATATTTACTCTTTACTTTCTTCCGATTAACTTTGCACATCAATCTCGATCCGGAGGGCGTACGATAGTTCTAGACGCCAATTTTTTCTCTTTCCTTTTTTTTCAGCCAGGTACACGAAAGAAATTATCAGCGGGACCCAGGTCGCACGGTCCGAATCCCTCATCTCGAGGGTCGTCGCGCAAATAATTGAACTCCATGGGGGTGGCCAATAGAAAAAGTGCCTGAAACCACATAAAAAAGGATGTAAAAAATAAAATTATCGGAACCACGTGGCATCATCATCCGCCGTCGATTCAAGCGACGCCCCCGATCGCGACAAGAGCCCCCCCCTCCCTCCCCCGGTAGACGACGCCGCACCGGAGTCGCTCTCGCCTCCTCCCCGGCCCCCACAGGCGCACCACAGGCTCGGCTCGCGAGAGGAGGCCACGTAAGCACGCGCGGCCCCCTTAATCATGCGCTCCCCGCCCCCGCCCCCAGCTGGCTTGCTCCCACGTGTCCCGGGCAGGGGCCTGACCGGGGGACACGGGCAGCGGTCGGGGGCCCGCGGGACAAGGACCCTCGGCAAAATGTCGACACCCGTGGTCCCTCGTCAGGTGGGGCCCGCCCTCCCCCTCCCCTGCTCCGCCCTTTTTCTCTCCCTTTTTTGTTTACTTTTGAGTTTCGATTGGCTTTTGTTTTTCTAGAGGGGGCGATGAGGTGGGCCCCCATCCTCGTCAGCTCCGAGTCCGGTCGCGTTGCTGCCTTAATCGCCGTGGGGCCCAGACAGAGCCCCCCCGCGCATTGGCGCGTGGAAAGCAACCGGCCACCGGGGAAAGCTCTCCCGCTACATGCCAGTCCACCGTGACCCCATCGAACCCCACGGCCCTCGATTCGTTTGCATTTGAGCCCTTGTATTTTGGTCGAATTACGTTTTGTGCCCCCATTTTTCCACCTATTGTTAGATTAGATAAGCGATGATCGGTTTCTAATCTAGTCCGATCCCACCTAGCAATGGGAATCGGATTAGAAGGATCAGTTCTCAATTTGAAAAATCACGGATTATACCGTTAGGTCTTGGGACCAATTGGACTAAATCGACCAATGGGGTGATTTAATGGGATCGATTTATTCCATGACTTCAAATTTAAACCCAAAATTACTATTTGATAATCTCGTGACAATGCTAATCAAATTTTACTCAATAGAACACAAATTTCAAACAATGTCCTATAAATGTTTAGGTAACAAACCAAAAAATTAAAAGAAAATTTTTAAAAAGTAATAGACTAAAAATTATTGGTTCCATAAAAATAAAACTGAAGCCGAATCAACATCCCTTAAAATATGACTGATTTGATTTGATTTGAACGATTCTCAATTTGGGCAGCCCTCTATACTCATCCATAAAACTATGATTTGGATGGATCATATTGAGGCGAACTCTCAAATTGCCATGGTCGGATGGGACGGGAGCTCTTCGAGTCATGCGAAGTAGGCGAACAACACCTCATGCATCGGCGTTCCAATGTCACGCCGAGTGGGGGGAAAAAGCTCGAAAGCATTAGTTAGTTCTAGATTCTAGGATTGCGTCACACGCATTACCACTAATACTAAAACAATACAATAATTGCCTCGCTGCGGCCGTCTAGGTTACATGGATCGATATGAAAGGCGAGTGGTTGGGAAAAAAGAGGGAAAAAGGAAAAAAGTGCATCTAAACTTTTTGCAAGAAGAGCCCCAAAACCCACTCTAGAAGGGACCGGGCAATAAATAACGGATTCTTGGAGGACCTCTCGAGGAAATCCAAATGCATTGAACCTCCTCAAAACCTTGGGCCACTAAGATTCCATCCCTTGGAATCAGGGGCAACAAAAGAAAAACCACCCTTCCTTTTTTTTATTTTTTGAATTTTTATCAATAAGCATTCGGAGCACTTATTAAGTAATTAATCGAGAGAGAAAATCGTTGAAGATTTTCAATAAAAAATCCAGCCGGCATCTTGCGTTATCAGTGTTTTTGAAAGTCAAGTAATTACTAGCATAATATATCGAGAAATGATTGGGTATGAATTTTTAAGTTAATTGTGAAAATATCAATTTATTTTGAACAGCAAAAAGTTAAATAAAAATAATTATAATTATCGCAGGGCATATTTTTTAAAAAAATTTATTATTCATAACAAGTTATTATTTTTACGGTAATTCAAAATATCGATTCTGTTGACAAAGTTCTAATATACTCAATAAGTGCCGTAGGAGTCCTAATTAATAAAATGGACTTCGTTAAAGCATATCTGATTAAGGGAGCAGAGACGCAACGAATGATTTGAGATCGAATATTTTATATTTCCCATTTACAAGAAAACCCATAATTAAATCCATTTTTCGGACATTGTTTATCGAGCAATTTAAAAATAAAGAAAAATAATAAAATATCGCAAATTTTCTATGCACTCCTTTTTCTGGACCTTGGGTGGTCCGCGACGCAGGGGATCGCAGCACCCAGCCCTTCGTCTTCTTCCACCTCGCCGTCCTGTCTTTATATAGCGGCCCAACCTCTATCGTTACGCTTCCCCCGCTCGCTCTCCACAAGCGTTCCGTCTCCGGACATCCATCTTCTTCTTCTTCTTCTTCGCGGTTCTTGAGCTCCTTGTGTTCTCCTGGGCCACCTGCGCTTAGCAGCTTTAGCTCCTCGAAGCAGTTCCTTGGCTTAATTCGCCGCCGCCCGCCCGCTGCCGCCGTTGTTTCGGGATAGTGATGGCCGCTTCGCCGAGGGCAGCGATGCTGTACTACGCCGGGCACGAGGACCGCCACTACGAGCCCCACTTCCTCCAGTCCTGCTTCCTCTGCAACAAGCCTCTCGGGTTCAACTCCGACATCTTCATGTACAGGTCAGTAGAGTCAGTCCCGCGAATTCTTGCTGAGCATGGATCTGAATTGCCAGGCATCAAGCAAGGATCTTTTCTTTTGCTGCCCTTTCGGAATCGGATCGTGATCTGCTCTTTCGTTGCTCTTTTTCAGGGGTGACACGGCGTTCTGTAGCAAAGAGTGCAGGCAAGAACAGATAGAGATCGACGAGGCGAAGGAGAAGAGCTGGAAGAGGTCGCCGTCGTCGTCGTCGGCTTCCTCCTCTTCTTCCTCCTCCAACTCCTCGAGGGCGTCGTCGAGGAAATCGGAGTCGTCCAAGGGCGGCAAGGCCGTACGGACCGGCACGGTGGCAGTCGCTTGAAATCATTCTTGACCCCTGTAAAGAAAAGATCCCCCGGGGAAAATTCCTGGGAAATCTGTATCTTGAACCTCTTCCTTAGATGTGTAAAGAGATTTGGTGGGGGGTCAGAATCTATCTCTTGGTTGTGAGGTGAAATGGAGTGAGAAAAAAGTGGGCCAAAAGCAGGAAGAAGAAGAAAGAAGAGACCCCACCAGGAAAATTTTGTTTTTGTTTTTGGTTTTTTTTTTTCCTATGCTGAATGCCCATTAGGGAGAAAAAAAAAGGAAAAAAAAGATGGAGCATCCCTTTAATGAGAATTGGCAATATTTTTAATTTGCTTTATTTTCATCATGTTATTGATGATAAAAAAGAAAAATTGGCATGCCCAATTTAATTATCGGGTTGTGTTCGTGCTTTTATGTTGACGGAGAAACTTGATGGAGAACATGAAAATCGGCATGTCCAATTATTGGAGAAAAAAGGTAAAAATAGTTATTTCAAGAGGGTTTTTCTTCTTCTTAATTTTATTGAATAAATATATGTGGATTTCCTTAATTGACCATTTCATCTTCAGCAAATTTCTTGGGATCGAATCAACCAATCACAATTAAATTGATTAATGTTAGATTTATTACTTAGAAAAGGTTTAAATCGCCATCAGCAACGTTCTTAAGATGGGGGTGTACCTTGGATCGTGTGGTAATATACGGATAACACCTTTCCATGCCCTATTCTCCAAGATTACTTACTTAATTTTCTTCATTTTTGAACGTTCATTTTCTCATTAATGTAATAGAGACAGCGTTTTCATGCTGATACTTTTTATTGGGTCAAAACGTTTCAAAATTAACTTGATTAATGTTGGATTTCGAAAAAAGAAGAAGATTAATGTCAGATTTGTTTCTTAAGAAAGAAGTCAATTGTCTCTGAAGATGGGGTGTCTCTCGGATCACGTGGTACCATACTAATAACACCTTTTCTGTCCTATTTTCAAAGATTATTAATTTTGTTAATTTTTGACATTCATTTTCTCGTTAATATCGTGGAGACATTATTATCATGTTTTGTGTTGACATTTGATCAATGAAAATCATTGTGTTTCCCGTTTTGTGTCTCTCCTTAAACCCACTTACATGCTAATGGCTTTCATCAGTGTGATGACTCAGTGGTAAAGGGATCACAACCTTTATGAGGTTCAAAAGTTCGAGCCTTTTTGTGGGCAAACTTCTAATTAGCTTGTGCCTTGACTATTATCTACCTCATGTCGAGAGATTTCTTGATTTCTAATACGAAGGTGGGGCTAAAACAGCAAATTCAAATACTTACTAGTGAATTGAGTGGTTATAATTCAAGACCTAACGTTCCATATGAAAGTAATGCCAAAAAGGTGGCTATCAAGGTCGCACCTCCCTACCATTTTAAGCCATAAAAAGAACAATCTATTTTCAAAATAAAAAGAGACTTACAATGAATATATATAATGATGTAACTTAGATTAGCATAACACAAATGGACAAGATCAATGGGCAACCAGCCCACTTCACCCACATTCGATCAAAATAGGCAAGTTTGAGCAATGACCTCGCATTAAAATGCCCGATCCACCTGACTTTAGGCCAATCCTTGCTTGGCCGGCCATAATGTTTCATCATATATTTTAAATGATGTATGGGCCTTGGATAACGCATTGGGCTTAACTTTCGGGCCATCCTATATAATAATCGCCTCTAAACGCGCTGTTAGATATGTACAAAACATAAGATATAGAAGGTATAATTGGAGGATGATAGCCAGATTCCAAAAATGGCATCAACGACAATATCTTGTGCCAATTTTAATCCGATTTTTTTTTTGTCCTACTTAAAAATAACAGCCCGATTCCATATGTTTAATTTTATTCAAAAAGAAGTTTCATATTTCCAATTTATGGATGTATTGACAAAAATCTCATAATAATATTTTAGTAGGAAGCTCTCTTCTTATTATACAAAAGATCAGTTCATTTTGTACGCTAAGATCGAAATATGTGTTTTAGATAGAAATAAAGACAGTTGCATTCAATATTTTACTAATATGATAAATTTAATTTAAAATATATAATTGCATTAATATGTGCTTAAATAATATAACATTCAGCATCACAAATAAAATGAGTCATAATACTCTATAATATAAATACAATTTAAAATGAATCATGCATGTACAACATATTTTTTGTGTAGAATCATCTTACAATTAATGAATATTGACATAGGCATATAATAGTACTCCAAAATGATACATAACTTTCCAGGGAAAAATATATTGATCGGAACTTCGATATTGATAAAATAATAAAAAATCAATACAAGCTCAATATTAAGATTAGATTTGCAACAGTGAATCAAAAAGTGTTTCCAATCTTCTTTAAAATATACCATTTATAGATGCAATAACCGTGAGGTGCGAAGTTTGAAATCAATTTAAGACTTTTCGATCAATATATTCTTCTTTTGTAATTATAAATTAATGTGTTTGAAAGTTAATTGATATAGCTATGTCTTCTTGTTAAGGATAATATTTTTTTGGGAAAATTTCTATTAAGGGCATGAAGTGCCTTTATTTTCTCAAAAAAGGGCTTAGAATAGACTTTATTTTAAATAAGGGCCTGAAGTGTCCAACCTTGTTTCAAATAAGGGCTTGAGTTCACCGGCTGGCGAATATTGATATTTCCGACGATTGGAACAAGGACATTTTTGTACAAAAAAAATTTGAATTAAAAAAACCAAAACTCTAAAATTAAAAATATGAAAAGTCACGTTCCTCTTCTTCTCTCCGTGTTCTTTTCCTCTATTCCCAACCCTATTCATCAACAAACCCCAAAAAATAGAAATGCTTGACTGGCAAAGTGCCATCAGAGCAAGCACCACTAGGCATTGATAGCGTGCGACCAAGCGGGGGTGTGAATTGAGCGGTAGCCATGATGACGAAGGTTGAGGGGTGAAAGGTTTTGAAAGAAACTAAAGGAAATAAACCCCCTCGTAAGGTTCACACGAAGCCTTCACCCTCCCAATTTAAAATTGTTTTGATTTTGTCTTTTATTTTGCTTTTGTGATTCATACGAGGTTTGTTTTGAGATAAGTTTTCTGAAGTGGACCTCTAAATTGAAACCGTAATTTTCCTAAATCTCTAATTTTGTTTGTTTTCATGAAGGTTAGTTTCCTAAGTTGGTTTAACTGGTACTTTTTTCATTCAAGACAAGGTGATTACACTTGTCGAAGCAACATGTCTATAAGTCATGGGCATGTGGTGGAATCCGACATTGATGGTAGTAGCGATGGTAGTGAGTTCCATTTCCTAATGACAAGTTGTATTTGTTTTGCATTTTCTAATGTGGCGGCAATGGCATGTGATGAAATCCAACTTGTCAACTTATTATGTGATTAGTCATGGTCCCTACATGTCATTCATGATTCATGTTTCTCAGTTATTTTCTATTTTTCATTTTTGTTGTTTTCCATATGTTTTGTTGTTAGTATATGCAAGTATTTGTTTGTGGTCCATTATTTACTATTTCTTTTCCTTCTTTTGCGTTCATGATCCATATTTCTAAAGTATTTGTTTATGGTCCAAATATTTTAATATGTTGTAATTGCAACTTAGGTTTATCTATGTACCTATTTAAGTTTTGTGATTATATTGAATTTATATAGGTTTCGAAAATATATTGACATTTATTTAATGTGCTTCCATTGCACCAGGTGATGGATGTGAAGAAGTGAATTATGCCATGTCTAATAGTAGGTGTGCTGAGGATGTTGAAGAAGATGGATTTGCCCTCATTGATCTTGATGAGTTATATAGAAGAAATGTACAATGTATAGAAGGTAGTTTAATGTAGAGGGATATGGACATTGAAGCATTAGCTTGTATGTGGATACATTATCTGATAATGTAGACTTTCTGAATATGGATAGTCAAATTGAGTAATATACATCTCGAGTTCAATGTTGAGGTGGATATGGAGAATCCCACCTTTAAGTTAGGGATGTGCTTTAGCAATGTTAAAGAGTTTGAGAAGTAGTTAGGAATTATGCCATAAAAAATGGGAGACAAATAAGGTTTGCTAAAAATGCGCCAAATAGATTGAGGGCATTATGCTTTGACAGTTGTGATTGGCTCATATATGTTTCCAAAGTGCAAATGGAGCATACTTTACAACTCAAGACCTTCAACCCTATATATACATGTAATAGAGCTCTACATATTTCTCAAGTAAGCTCTAAATGGTTGGCAAACAAGTATTGTGATTAGTCGAGAAATAATCCAACATGGCCAAGTGCTTCAATGAAGAAAGCAATGGAGTTTGAGAATATTTTGAAACTTTCTAGGACAATGGTTTATAGAGCTAGGGTTACAACAATGAAAATGGTCATGAGGAATGAAGATGAGCAATATGGGTTACTTAGAAGTTATTGCCAAGCACTTTTTGATTTTACCCCAGGAACCACTTGCGTCATCAAGAGTGATCAGTGTGAAAACCAATTCAAGTTTAACGGAGTCTATATATGTCTATTTGCATTGAGAATGGTTTTCTAGAAAGATGTAGGCACTTTGTGGGGTTTAATGGTTATCATTTGTTGTTGCGCTACAAGGGCATATTTCTAGCAATTGTGGGCATAGATGGAAACGATCAGATGTAACCATTTGCATGGGAAATCGTGGGACAAGAAATGTACGAGACATGGCATTGGTTTATTTGTATGATCGCAAAAGATTTAGGGATTACAGACCCTGCAAATTCAAAGTACTGAACCTTCTTGTGTGATAAGTAGAAGAAAATGGTACAAACACTAGCCAATTTGATACTTGAAGCACAACATAGATTTTGCTTAAGGCATCTCTATGAGAATTTTAGGTTGCATCATAAAAGATTGGAATTTAAACTTTTGGTTTGGAAAGCTGCCATGGCAATTAGGATATGTGATTTTGACTTGGCAATGGAAGAGCTTAAGGAAATTAATGAAAAAGCTTATGATTGGCTATCCCAAAAGGCCACCGGTGTAATGGAGCAAGTTGCACTTCAGAATAAGCTCAAAATGCAACGCTTCCTTGAATAATTGGCGTGAAAACTTCAACATTATTGATGCTAGAGACAAGCCTATCATCACATTGCTCGAAGCTATAAGAGTGCAATTCATGGAAATGATTCATAAGTAAAGAGATGGGTAGGCTAACTATAATAGTGTGATTTGTCCTAAGATCCAAGATATATTGGATCTTCAAAAGAAGTTTTCAACATCATAGATTCCTACATGGAATGGGGAGGATGAAATTGAATTGAGTGGACCATATGGAGACAAGAGAGTAGTTAATATAAGACATAGAACTTGTAGCTGTAGAAGATGGGACATTAGTGGAATCTCTTGTTGTCATGTTATGTTGGCTCTTGTATACTTGAAGGAACAACCTGAAAATTGGGGTTCACACATATTTCAGTATGGAAGTATTTAGGTAGACTTATAGCCATGTTGTGCATGATGTAGATTCCAAGGACACATGGCTTGCTAGAGAGCATTTACTCCCACCAGATGTGCCCAAGCAAGTTGGTAGAAAGAAGGAATAAAGAACAAAGTTAGTGAATGAAATTGCTGATAACAATTTAAAGACAAGGAAGAATAAAGCTATACAAGAGCCTATAAGAACAAAGTTAAAGAGACAGAATACAACAATCACTTGTGGAAAATGTGATGGGTTAGGCCATAATGGGTATCATTGCAAAAATCCATCAATAGTATCCACAACAACAACGGCAGCAATAGTAAAATTATCAGCCTTGGTAACTTCTACAACCGTCTCATGCTTACAAGATGTGGTAGAAAGCACTCCTTTAGCCCCAACATCACAAACCGAGGCAACTCAACTGCTTGCGTCATTTTTTAACAACATTTCAAGCTCAAAATCATCTATGGAAAGAGATAAGATACCGGTATCCATCTATGCTTGACTTTGGCATAAAAGTGTTCTCACATATGCTTGACTTTGTTTTGACTAATTATTTATTTTTTGACTCAATTATAGGCAAAAGGGGGGATGTGAAGACCTAAATATGAAAATGGTTGAAGACAAACAATTTTTTGAGATATGTAAGATCAAGATCAACATTGCAAACTCTTTTTTCTTTTACAATTAGTTTATAGATAGGTCTATTTAAGTTTGTTTTTGAAGTATCTCAATGTATAAGTTTGCTATATTGAGAAGATTTATTATGTTGAAATGTTTGATGGTTTCTCTTTTTCATCAAACAAATAAGTTCGCATGGGGTCCTATTTCTCCATGAGGGATATGAAGATGCAAAGCAAATAGTTGAAGCTATGAAAGGTAAAGGTGCATCTGCAATTGGACTGCTGGCTTTTGTTGGGGAGGTAGTACCTTTGCTTGAATGATTCTTTAAAATATCTATTTTCAATGCCAAGAATCTCTTAAAGTAGCTGCAATAACATACTCGTGCACATTTTCATTGTTATGCACTTGAATTATATTGCATATGGATTGCATAACGAAGAAAAGACATCTCTTGATGGCTTGGAAAGTTGGAACATACACATATGACGATACATAATGACGATTCTCTGCTCTTTGTGACCTTAGTAAAATAAACATTTACACATCCCATAAGACACTAAAGATGTTATGCTTTATTTACTTTTTTGTAGTATCATTCTTGCAGTTATAACTTTAGTGCAAATGATTTGTTCCAAGAAGGTCAGGTTTCCTATTGCGTAAGAATATTCTTTTTTGAGTAACTTGCTTACATGCCATTTGAAATTTTACAACACCACGATCGTTTTTCTCACTTTCGTCTTTTTGGAGCAAGGGAAGAGATTTGAAGGTTTACGACTGAGTTGCTCAACTTCTAGTGAGATGATTCAAATTGTTCCCTTTTTAGTGATTCAGCGTAAAGGAAGAATGTACACGTGCTTTGGGTATTGTAGAAGACGTATTTCTTTTGTATAGGAAGTATGTATGAAAATATAGAATTGTTCTATTATTCATATTGATATTTGGCAAGTGAAGATGGATGATGTGCTTACATGCAAGCAAGTGCCATATTTTTTAAGGATATATTTTCCTCAACAATTTCCTTGTCTAGCAGAATTGCGTATTTTGTTTCACAAGCATTGCTAGAGCAAAGGTTTCACTGAATCCAAATTGAAAAAAGACTACATAGATGAAATATGTGAAGTATCTATTACTTAGCACAAACAAAAGGACGTCATTGAATTTGACGCAAATGAAGGGAATTTATTTCTCAACATAAATAAACCAATCTTTAAACACTCGAATTTATTGAACTTTAATATTTGCATTACAAAAAGAGACAACATCATATAAATTTACAACTTCAATATGAGGGCACCACATGATACTCAATAGAAAGCTCCAGTAATAATAGCCCACTAATGATAATTAATTACAACCCTTCCACATTATCTTAAAGATGATACAATATCAAAGCACCTAATAAAATATCATCTCTTTTTTGCCTTGTTGAAGGTAGGCTTCAATTAATCTTGTTCTTCACAAGAGCCCAAAAATGATTTGGCTACCTGGATTAAGGATCCTAATCTGATTTGCAGACCTTTGATGGATCTCCACCTCTTTGGTGTATGCAAATGCTGTGGTCCTGCCCTAGCACCTATAGTTATGTATACATGTTTTACACATTCTCCAAGTTTTTGTCAAATAAAGAGAGAGAGAGAGAGAGAGAGAGAGAGAGAGAGAGAGAGAGAGAGAGAGAGAGAGATGCATCATTTATGTATTTAAAACATATGCAAGTTCATGCACCGACTCTCAATAAAATATTTCATTGTTAATCATTTGAGTTGGTATATAAATTTAGAGAGCATATGATTTGTGAAGGTTATAAAAGCATTGTCATTTAAGTCTTTTGAACCTCTAAAGAGTCTTCAGTTTTCAATGGAAAATTATTCGTCAAAGACTTCGCTAAGATGCAAGTCATTTGAGCATTAAATTGATCTTCGCCATCACGCAACTCTAGTCATTGGACCACTATCCCTAAGCTATCGGCCGCATCTAACATTTGCACGCACAACCACAGTATGATCGAAAAGAAAACATAAAGTTGAGCACAACCAATAGGCCAGTGCAAATGAGCATTTTGTTTAGGCATTCCGTTGAGCATGTGGTGTGTAGTGTAATTTACACACATTTAAACCAACAACTCATTTCAATCCATCACAATTAGAGCATATATACATTTAATGTTGGAAATTTCCTATAATGGGCTTACATTAATTAATTAATTTTCTATTTTAAATAATCGGTTTAATGGATATTCCAATATATATTAAACCCTTAAGTGATAATATTGAATTGGATTTTGACATTTATTAATAACAGGCTTAATTAAGTAATAAAGTGTAAGCAATTGTGTTTAACTGAAGCATGTAATGGTAGAGGCCTAGTTGACACGCTATTGATTATGGTTTGCTAGGTTCCCTCTTTAGCTTATAAAATGGTAGATTATACCTATTAGTCGCTTAATCCTATTAAACGTTATTTTACTAAAATATGTTATAAAGAGGAAGATCTGGCATTCTAATAGAATGCCGATTATCATAAGTCTAATGTATTTTTCATTGATTGAGGCTATGGCTCAAATATGTACGTTTTTAATTCTACTACACTTATAAAATTTTTTTGAGTTTTACAGTCATATATGGATCTGATTCTTTTTTGATTTATTGGTTTATTTATGTTGAGAAATTCTACATGTTGTATCAAAGCAGGTCACATATAATTGTAGAATCCAAAAATATTTTTTATGAATAATTTTGAATTTTTTTTCTTGAACCGGATGTTATCATTTTTTTTTTCAGGCATAAGTATAAGCGGGAGTGTCAAAACTTGGCACTGATGGACACTTAAGTGCTAGAATTTACAAACGGTACATTTAAGTGCCACTTTTTTTTAAAAAAGGATCACTTCAATGCCAAGTCGCCGGAACTTTACAGGAAATCAATTATTTATTTATTTTTTTCTTATGTGGCTCACCGGAAATTGAATCGATAAAAATCAGCGCAAAATGACGTTGTTTTGCGTTGACGTGGATTTTAAAAATTATTAAATAAATAATATTAAATAATTTAAAAATATATTATTATCAAATTGATTAATTTTAAAAAAAAAGGGAGGGGAAGGGGGAACCGGCGAGGGTTGTGTAGCCGTTGCCGCCCCACCATTGTCAGCCCTTCCCGGCAATGGTTGGGTAACGACAGTGGCAGCGACGACGGCTTTATAGCCCTCGCCGATTCCCTTCTTCTTCTTCTCTCTCTCTCTCTAATAAAATTGATTTTAATGTTTTTAAAATCTGACGTGGACAATTTTTTTTATTAAAATTGCCACGTGAATTTTTTATTTTGAAAAAAATGCTCCATCATTAAATGAAGTTGCCGGAAAATGGACACATGGCAGTTTGGTTGGAATTTTCGCCGTTGGCACTTAATTGATCCTTTTTGCTTCGATTTTGGCACTTAAGTATATCGTTTATAAGTTTTGGTACTTAAGTGTCCATTTGTGCCAAGTTTTGGCACTTTTGAGGTCGTACATCTTTTTTTTCATGTGGACTTTTTGATTGATTGATTTTGAAACCTTAAGGTTTTTATTCTACATGTTGAAATCTTTCCAACCATGTATGATTTATATAGTTTTGTTGAGAATTGAGTGAGAATTTCAAATTCTAGGTTTTATACCTTGAAGAGTTCTAGAATTTTTAAATTATTTGCAATTGAATGGAGTATGTTAAAAATTGTTGCATGGGTATTGTTATATATATATATATATATATATATATATATATATATATATATACTTTAGAATCTTTTAGTTGCATTAAGATGAGTTTTTTTGGCTAAACTTGAGCAAATTGAATTTTGGCCATTGATGTTAGATCCGAAATTTTTTTGAAGCTTGAATATGGTTGATTTGCTCGTTTGTTCTTTGTTTAATTCACTTTAATCAATTGATAATGATATTAGAAGCAAAACCCATGGGAAAATTTCATCAAAATCCATAATATGTTCTTTTCTAAGGTTTGGGTTGAAACTGGGTCGTGTGACACAATTTGCGAAATTCGGGGCTCCGGCTAGAGGTGGAAGAAGACCTCTAGCCGAGCCAGGTGTGGGCTGGCCTTAGTATTATTATTATTTTTTTAATTTTTGGATTGCTGGATTCTGGGCATAAGCCCACCTTTTGGGCCAGCAAAGAGGTCGCATGGGCTGTGGACAAAATATCGGCTCGTCCATTTCAATGATGCAACTAGGTAGGAGTCTTACTTCTACGGGCTTCTGGGCCCGTTTGGAGGTGGGCATGAGCCTAGTCTCCAGGTTTCTAGTTTTTAGGCATGAGCCAAGAACCACTAGTTGGCTCATGAGGGTTGATGACTAGAATTTTCTAGCCTGAGCTTGCTTGGCCAAAATTCTACCAAGAAAAATAAAATAAAATAAAATAATACAATAATAATAATAGTAATTTAAAAAAATTGGTGGCAAAAATGGTTGTTTGATAAATGCAACATGATTTTGGGAAGCACATGCCATAAAGTATTTCATATTATTTGATGAATTTTGGGCATTGATTAAATAGAACATTATTTATAAAATTTTTGGAGTTCCCTATTAATAAAAATTAGTATATACAATTACCAATCCAAATGGTGTTATTGTGTATATTAATTTGAAAATTGCATGAAGAGAAATTCCCAATTTAAAAGATGGGGATGCATATTTGAAAAATATTTATTTGCCCAAAGAGGATAATTTTTTTGAAAATTATATGTAATTCCCTTTAATATTGATATAATAGAGATGATTGATGGGGATCAATGGGAATGTATGACTAAATGGGATGCATTTTTAGAGTTATATGTAATTCTCTTCTATGTTGAGATAGTTGATAAGTATAATTTAAATGTCTTGTTTGCACAAAGTGAATAAGCCCTTAATGATTATATGTAATTTTTCTTATCGTTTCTATATATTGATTTCATAGAGATATATAATTTAAATGATTTGTCTGGCCAAAGGGGATTGATCCTTGATAATTATATGCAATTCTCTTTGCTGTCGTTTTATAAACTTCATGCTGTGGAAAATAATGGTTCATTATATGTTTTGCTCAAAGAGGAGTTTATAATGTATTAATTATTTTTGAAGAATCGCTTATTGCCCATTGAGCATATTGCATTATGTATGACAAACAGTTACTTTTGCTATAAACAATAACAATGCCATGGTTGAAATGTTAACTTAATCAAATTTCAAGAGGTGGAAGCAAGATATAGAGTTTGTTCTAAGAATTGTGGATATGGATTTGGCTTTACGTGAGGATGAACTTTCAAAATCCAATGATCAAAGTATTGCAAATCAAAAGACCCATTATGCTAGATGGAAAACATCCAACTAATTGAGCCTCATTGTTATGTAGAGGTCCATTGTTGAGCATTTCATTAGTGGTTTACTGAAAATACAAATGCAAAAAAATTCCTTAAAGCAGTGAGAGAATAATATAGTCTAGATAAGGCTGAAGCTAGAAACTTGCCAAGTGAATTAACGAACATGAGATATGATGCTGCTATACGTGTTAGAGAATTTATACTGAAGATGATCCATATTCAGTCCAAACTTAAGGCCCATAAAATTGTCCTTTCTAAATATTATAATGTGCATCATGCCTTGAATGTTTTGTTAGCTGAATTCAACTAGATTAAAATTGCTTATAATGCTTAGAATGAGAGTTGGAGCATTAATGCCAAGATTACCAAATGTGTGACTAAGAAAGAGAAGTTAAAGAAGGAGGAATATGAGTCTACCCACTTAATTATTAATGTCAAGATGAGTTCCTCTAGATGAAAATGGAAGCCTAAATGGTCAAATACTCATGATCCAAAGAAAATCCAATACTTCAAGAAAAATGGGAATAATGTAAAAAATGGAAATAAAGATTTTAAGTATTTTTACTACAAGAAATAGGGTCACAAAAGAGCCAATTGCTACAAGTTCAAAGTTTAGCTAAAAGAAAGAAAAGAAAAGAAAGTCACCAAGGTGAGTTGTTGGTTTGTTTTGAATTAAATCTTGTTGATATTCCTCTGGATTCTTGGTGGCTTGATTTTAATGTTATTGTTCATGTGACTACTACTTTATAGGGTCTTACAAATTTAAGGAATCCAAGTCCGAGAGAGTCAAAACTTACAGTTGAAAATGATATTAGAGATAATGTGTAGCGCATAGGCACATTTATTTTGAATTTAGATTATGGTTTTCACTTCATTTTGAACAATGTCTTTTATGTTCATGGTTTTAGGAGAAATTTGATATCTCTTTCTTCACTTGACAAAATTGAATATTGTCTTTATTTTGCAAATAAAAGAGTGGATTTGAGTTATGATTTCAGAATTATTGAAAATTGTGTTCTATCTGATGGATTATATCGGCTATTCTTATCTCCCAATAGACCATATTGTTCATTCAATGTCAAGAATAATGTTGCTAAGAGATCTTTAATCAAAGAGAAATCTTCATTACTATGGCATAAGTGATTAGGTCATATCTCCAAAGAAAGGGTAAAACAACCTATCAAGATTGATGTTCTTACTCCTCTTAACTTAGACGATGCTAAGACTTGTATTGATTATGTGAGGGAAAAATTGACTAAAATTAAGAAGAAAGGTGCTACTCGTAATCAAAATCTATTGGAGATAATTTATATGGATATTGGTGGGCCATACTCAACTATCTTGTGTGGAAATAAGTACTTCATCATATTCATTGATGATTTCTCCCGTTATTGTTATGTTTGTTTAATTAAGGAGAATGCCGATGCTCTTGACATATTCATAGTATTTTGCATTGAAGTTAAGAAACAATTGGAAAAAATTATTAAAATTGTCAAATTTGATCGTGGTGGTAAATATTATAGGCAATATACCTAGATTGGACAACAAATGAGACCATTTGCTAAATATTTGTAGGACTGTGGTATTGTCGCTTAGTATACAATGCCTAGGAGTGTTGAATAAAATGTTGTAGCTTAATGGCACAATCGCACACTCATGAAGATGAAATGAAGTGTGACGGGCAGTTCTAATTTGCCTGAATACTTATGGGGTGATGCAATTAAATAACAACTTATATATTTAATTGTGTACTTAGTAAATTAGTGCTGAAAATACCTTTTGAATTGTGGACAGGTATGAGACCAAGCTTGAATCACTTTTGAATTTGGGGGTGTCCTGTAGAGGTGAAAATTTATGATCCTTCTCAAAAGAAGACCGAATCAAGACTATCAGATGTTACTTTATTGGATGCTCTCATCATTCCAAAGGGTATGGGTTTTATTGTCCTACTCGTGGCACTATATAGTTGTTGAGTTTCAAATTGCCAAATTTCAGAGTTAGATGTTGCTGAAGAGAATTCTTTTCAATCTTTCAAAAGGGAAGAACCAAACAAAACCGTCTCTATTCCATTGCCCATTTTGAATGATGATCTCATGCGAGAGCCTTGTAGAGTAGAAATGTAGTAAGAAGCGTGTACTAGAGATATGATGGTAGATCCTCTTATTACAAACTAATTTCCTCACATGAATGCTTCAGCTCTAGAAATGCCTTGTGCAAAGATCACAACGACAAAGAAGACTAACGCTTTTAAATGATTATCGTGTCTATCTTGGAGAAATTGATTTTCACATTGAACATATAGTTGAGTTGGCAGCCTTCAAAGAAGCTCTTAATAGTGATCAAGTAGATGAATGGTTAAGAGCAATGAAAGATGAGATGATTTTCATGTCAAATAATCAAGTATGTGAACGTGTTGATTTACTTGATAGGCATAAATCGATTGGCTGCAAATGGGTATTCAATACCAAGAAAGACAATAAAGGCAATATAGCGAGATTCAAGGCAAAGTTAGTTGCAAAGGAGTTCACATAGAGATGATGCATTGATTATATTGAAACATTTTCTATAGTTTATATCAAAGACTTCTTTCAGATAATCATGGCATTGGTGGCTCATTTTGACTTAGAGCTTCATTAGATAGATGTCAAAATGGCTTTTCTAAATGGAAATCTGGATGAAGAAGTATACATGTAGCAACCTAAAGGGTTTAAAGAAGCTAGAAATGAGTATATAGTGTGTAAACTTTGGAGGTCTACCTATGGTCTCAAATAAGCATTACGTCAATGGTACTTGAAATATGACAAAATTGTGAGGTCATTTGGCTTTGAAGAAAACAAATTTGATTAATGCATCTATATAAAAGTAAATGGGAGTAAATATATATTCTTAATACTTTATGTATATGACATTTTGCTTGTTAGTAGAGATTTTGATCTATTGAATGATACAAAAAGTTTTCTATTTGCAAAGTTTGACATGAAAGATCTTGGAGAAGCCTCTTTTGTTCTAGGTATTGAGATTCATCGTGACAGATCTACGAAAGTTCTAGGGTTGTCTTAGAAAAATTATATAGATCATGTTTTGAAAAGATTCAATATGCAAAGTTGCAAAGTTGGTGAAACTCCTGTTGTGAAAGGAGATAAATTGAGCATATGACAATGCCCCAAGAATGATGTTGAAAAGGAAGCAATGAAAATGCTCCATATGATTGTGCAGTTGATAGTCTTATGTATGCACAAGTATATACTAGATCTTACATTGCTTTTGCTGTAAATACTCTTGGGAGGTATTCATGAATATTGGGTTTGCAAAAAGAAAGTGACAAGATATTTACAACAAACAAAAGGCTTTATGCTCGTGTATAGCAAAGTAGAAGACCTAAAGGTGATTGGATATTCAAGTGTTGATTTTTGTGGTTGTTCGGATGATAGAAAATCAATTTATGGATATATTTTTATGATGGCTGAAGTGCTATTTTTTGGAAGAGCACAAAGCAAACTTTGGTTACGAACTTTACAATGTATACTGAGTTTGTGTCATGTTAGTATTTAAGAAAACCAAAACCATCTTAGCATGGTCAGTTTCTCTTCTTTATGAATACTATATATACACAAGGCGGGATGGGATATGAAGCTAAGCAACATCGTTTGATAGAAGAACGCATTTTGTATGCACATCGTGTGACAATTTAGGATTATTTAAAAAGAAATGTTCAAAAGTTCAAGACAAAGAATAGAAAGATTCATGATCAAAATAAAAGAAAAAGGGAAGGGGCATGTTTTCCTCCATACGGGGTGGAGATTATTTTATCTGACCTGCTCTCTTCATCAGTCATTCATCACGACTTTGTCACTTAAACGGGAGTTTAGAAATGCTCAACCTTGAAAAACCTATCCCTGCCATGCATCCAAAATGAATTTGTATTATTGAGTCTAGCATGCTCTATCATATTCATATATCGAGACCATCGAATTGAATGGAACATATAGAGATGGATATATTTGGGCGATAAATTGTTCCGCAGTTGGTGGGGAGGATGGATTTTGCATAGTTCATGGAAGTATGGAAGAAACTTAGTTGGATATGAGAAAATAATGCAATTTTCGCAAGCAATTTATTCTTAATTTTCTTATTCTTGATTGAGAAATATTAATGGTTACCTGATTTCTCCCCTAATATTTTGCTAATATAGAGAGTTCGTTTTACTAATTGGTCAAGGGATGCTGCAAATTCGTCATTGGATGACCATCGATTTGCTCATGCATGGTGATATTTGCAATCATCCTCCGATAGATCTCTTAACTCATCATTAACCACAGTCAAGCAGCTGAATCATCATTGATGTCTGAATAATCAATAATCTCGTGCATTGACACAATAGTTTTCATTTAAGGTGAGATAATCTCATACATTAATAATATTTTTCATTCAGGAAATTTATAATAGGAAAGAGATGTGAAACTACAATAGATCTCTTAACTCATCATTAACCATAGTCAAGCAGCTCAATCATCATCAATGTGTGAATAATTGATAATCTCATGCATTAACACAACAATTTTCATTTAAGGTTAGAAAATCTTGTACATTAACAATATTTTTCATTTGGGAAATTTATAATAGGAAAGAGATGTGAGACTATAACTTTTAGTAGTAGATAGCAGTTTATTACGTATTTTGATGTTTTATCATAAACTTTACCGCGCAGAGTGCGAGGATCGCCACTAGGAGCCCCCTTTCATCCTGTCCTGCTTCCTCTGCAACAAGCCTATCGGGTTCAACGCGGATATCTTCATGTACAGGTCGGTAGTCAGTCTCACGTTTTCTTGCTGGGCATGGATCTGATTTCCAGGCATCTTTTTCCTTGCAAAAGACTCATGCAAAAGACCAAGGAAAAATCTTTGCTTTATTCTTTTTCTTTATTAAACGGGTCAGAATCAGATCGCCTTCATGCTTTTATGTTAAAGGAGGGACTTGTTGGAGAACAAGGAATTGGCGTACCCAATTATCAGAGAAGAAAAATAAAATATAGTAATTTAAGGAGGTTGTTTTTGTATCGATTGATTTCCCTCTTCAACAACTCTCTTGGGATCGAATCGGTTAATCAAAATTAAATCAATTAATGTTCAATTTCTTTCTTAGGAAAGGTGTCTGACGCCTTATGAGGCATTTCTAAAATGGGGATTTACCTTGGATCATATGGTAACATGCAGCTAATGCCTTTTCATGTTCATTTTCTAAGATATTTTTTTGTTAATTTTTTCCCTACATTTTCTTGTTAATGTAATAGTGACGTTTTATTATTATTATTCATGCTGATATTTGATAATTGAAAATCATCATGTTTGACCGCTTTGCATCTCTTCTTAACCCACTTGCAGGCTTGTAAAACCCTCCTGCCGATGGCTCGTTATTTAACCACCATACTTATAATAAAGAAAATGCAGACGATGTTTTTGAATAGCTAGTTGTTTGCAAATCATTGAACTTAGTGGCTTACTGGTAAAGGGGATCACAGTCTTCCATGAGGTCTTTAAGTTCGAGCCTTGATGAGGGTGAACCTATATTTAGCTTGTGTCTTGAACATTATCTGTCATGATAAGAACATCATAAATATCATAACTTTCGTATGACATTCACTCGAAGGCCATACTTTTTTTTTTACCACTTCAGTGCTATAACTTCAAAAAAATATTCATTTGAATGTCATAACTTTTAATTAATTACTTAAATGCCAAATTTTTTTATAAATATATACTTAAGTGTTGAAAATTAGATGTGACATAGCACTTGTGGTAAATCTTTTAAAAGAAGTTATGATACTCAAGTGATCCATTAAAAAATTATATGATATTTAAGTGAGTAGAAGAAGAAAAAAGTTATAACACTTAAATGAGTGTCATATATAAATCATAACACTCAACCGATAGAAAAAAGAGAGGTTATAGTACCAAAGTAAGCGTGGTGCAAAAATTATAGTACTCATGGTGTCTTTTTCTGATTATCTAATTTATATGGAGAGATTTCTTGATTTTTGATATGAAGGTGGGGCTATAGTGATGGACTTAAATATCTATTGATGAATTGAGTGATTATAATTAAAATCTAACATTTTGCATGAAAGTAATGCTATAAAAGGTAGCTATCTTGGTCGCACCTCCTCACTGTTTTAAGTCATAAAAAAAACTCTCTTTTTTTTTTCAAAAAAAGAGAGAATTAAAATGAATATATAAAATGATGTTACTTGGCATAGTAGAAAGCTGATAGACAAGATCAAGGGCAAGCAGCCCACTTCACCTAACTTTGGTTCAAATAGGCAAATTTGAGCAATGATCTTCCATTAAAAGGCCAGATCTATCTAACTTTGGACCAAGCTTTGCGTGGCCACCCCTAATATTTCATCACATATTTTAAATATTGAATGGATCTTGGACAACACATTGGGCTTAACTTTCGGGCCCGAGTCGAGTTGGGCCTACATAGTGATTGCCTAAAAAAAGTGTTAGATATCTACATAACATATAATATAGAAGGTAAGGTTGGAAGAAAACAACCAAATTTCCCAAAAAAGCATCAACTTCAAGGTAATGTGCCAATTTCAATTCAAATTTTTTTTCCTAATAAAAAATAATAGCCCACTTCCATATGTTTATTGTTTTTCAAAAAGAAGTTTCACATTCCCTATTTATGTATTGAAAAAAATCTTAGAATAATATTTTAGTAGGAAGTTCTCTTCTTATTGTACAAAACATCAGTTTTTTTTGTACACTGAGATCAATATGTGTAAGATAGAAATAAAGAGAGTTGTCATTTGATATTTTATTAATATGGTAATCTAATTTTAAAATATACAATTGCAATCCGTAGTTCTTCAATAATATAACATTCTGCATGACAAATAACATGTGTCATAAATATTTCATTACTCTATAATATAAAAATGTAACATGCGGGTACAACATAGTTTTGATGTAGAATTGTTTTATTATTAATATAGAGTGACAGTGGCATATAGCTGGAGTACATCAAAGGAGTACATAATTCTCGGTGGAAAAATATATTGATTAAAACTTTGACATTGTTCCAATGAAAAAAAAAAATCAATACAAGCTTAAAGTTAAGAGTACATTTTAAAACATTGAAGCTGCAAGTGTCTAAGATGTTTTCAATATTCTTTAAAATGTACCTTTATCTTTTGTATAGATGCAATAATCATGAGACACAATGTTTGAAATCAATTTATGATTTTTTGGTCTATATATTGTTCTTGTAATTATAAACGAATGCATTTCAAAGTAAATTAATATAGTTATGTCTTCTTGTTAAGGGTAATTTTTTTTAACTAAAATAGTTTATCCATTCATATAAGAGTTGCATGTTTTCTTGTAAAAACAATTGTTAAATATGGAAAACATAATTTGCACATGCAACGCTTGCATTTACCAAATAGTTAATTATAAAGACAATATTATTTCTTTGCATTTGTTTATTTACTCGCTCAGATAATGTTAATTTTCTCATTCAGAAACAATTTAGAAAACATGTATGCTTGATGAATGAGTTTAACTCTTGTTCAGGGTCTTTCTGATAAGTGGTAAGTGCAACGACTTTAACTTATAATGGGAAAGAGAAACGAGCCTTATAAAATAATCTATAAATTTCAGTAGTAAATAAAAGTTGACCTACTTACTATGAGGCTTTATCAAAAACGGGTAATTGGTAATCTCGATACTATTAATTTGCCATTGACATTTCTATCAATCAAAATCATCAATAATCTAACGGTCTGGATTTTAAATTTCTCTAGTTAAGTAATCACCGATTGGGTGTATATGGTCGCATTCCTAGAGCAAATTAATTTTAACAAACCTTGCCATTGATAATATTTCTTAGTATGGGAACATGTTAAATGCAAATTGTGGGAGTCTATCTATACCAATAATGAGCATGACTAAGTATTTATCTATTTATAAAGTCCTTAATGCACCATGCCTTAGCCAATTGAATTTCTTCTTTCTTACTAGTCCTTCGACTGCTTCAAAGAAAGACCTTTATGATGCCTCATCTTTGAAAATCTCTTTTGACAAGCATCCAAAAATCATGTCTCACGTGCTCCAGCCTTGCATCAGATCAGTGATCTATAATAAAAATGCCTCCTCCTTGGTGATCTCTTTCTCTCTTTCTCTCCCACAGTGAAACACATGATGATCATAACACTGTGGACATCTTGTTCTCAATAACAGGACAAATCACTGAGATTGCGAGCAAATGGCACACCAGTGAAGTCTTTGTCAAGGCGCTACTTTGTTGCTGGATGACGCACTATTGACCCATCCACCCTCACGTAGTCGCTATACCCGCCCTACTCAGCAGCCGAATGCACATGAAGCCTTGTATCAAGAAGATGTCTCGAGCCATACCCTTGGGAGTGTCCCTCGGTGTGAGAATTGCCTAGGTTTCCATGCTATAGTCTACATGAAATCCCTGTTCTTATAAAAGTGAGCTGCTCTCCCTCCTCAGAAAATCATAGAGGAAGAGAATATGAAACAAGTTAAAAGGTTGTTAGGTTTGATGTTTCATGCATTTGATATAAAATTGTACGAGAGCAGGTAATTTTGAACGGCGTGTGAGTGAGAGCTTTTCTCGATATTATGCAAAACTTTAATCTTCAAAAATTAAAGCAATGATGTTTCAGCTACAGTGGCTTCAATGGTATGGTAATCTTTTTTCAACTCTAATGTAGTAATTCACAAAAAATTATAACATGATAATGCTTTTGCGCAACATATTTTAATTCAAGAATATCTAAGTTTAAATTATGACAAATTTTCTCTTAATTTCACAACCAACCAAAATTACGCAATTTCAACAAAAGAATCAACATTTTGCAATAATTGGTCATAATTTACAATATATTTTAGTTGCTTAAGTATGGGCTTTTAAATGTTCAGTATCAAATGTGAAGCTTGGATGAACATGAGGGCTTATTCGTGTTATTTTCCATTTTGATTTCAAACCTTTGGCTGTATAATAGTTATTTTGGTCCTTCAAATTCAACCTCAAAAAAGAATATAGGAATAAGTGCAATATAAATCCTAAAACTTATAAGAAAAGTGCAATCAAGTTCTAAGACTTGTCAAATTAATATAATCGAGTCATTTCATTAAGTCCATCCAATGAGATTGTCATAAATTAATAATTTACTTGCGTACTTTGAGGTTTTATCATAAAGTAATTTCTATATTGTGAAATTGCCGTTGATGTTTCCATTTGTTAAAATCATTGACATTCCAATTGTCTAGATTTTAAATTTCTTAAATAGTTAAGTAATCACTGAGTGGTTTATATGATCGCACTCGTAGATAAAATCAATTCTAACAAACCCTACCGTGGATAATATTTCTTCATATGGGAATATGGCTCATGTTTTATGTAATCAGCATTTCGGAAATCGAGTAATTACTGGTAGAATATGCTCAATAAGTGCCATTAGAGTCTCAATTAATAAACATGATTTCAAATATCTGAATAAGGAAACATAGAAGAAACGAATCCTTCGACACCAAATATTTTATCATTGTATATGCTTAACAAATGCACTGAAAACACCATTAACAAGACCCACAATTAAATCCTTTAAATTTGGACGTACTTTATCAAGCAATTATCGACCTACTAAAAAATAAATATATAGATTGTGATTTTTCGAAGCACTTCTTTTTCTAGACTTTGCGCTGTCCGCGACACAGAGGATCACAGCACCCAACTCTTCTTCTCCTCACCCTCCACCCGCCTTCATATGTCGGCCCATCCGCCATCGTTACGCTTCCCCCGACTTGCTCACCACACTCGACGGTCTCCTCCTCCTTCTTCACAGTTCTCAAGCTCTCTTCGCTCCTCTTATTAGCCGTTAAGGTGTGCGCAGGCTAGCTTCTCAAAGCAATTCCTTGCTTAACCGTCGCGGCCATTTCAGATAGCGATGGATGCTTCGCCCAGGGCAGCGATGGTTTACCACACCTGGTGTGAGGATCGCCACTACGAGCCCACTTCATCCAGTCCTGCTTCCTCTGCAACAAGCCTCTCGGGTTCAACTCCGACATCTTCATGTACAGGTCGGTCGTCAGTCTAGCGTTTTCTTGCTGGGCAAGAATCTGATTTCCAGCCATCTTTTCCCTTGCGAAAGACTCCTGCGAAAGACCAAGGAAAACAAAATCTTTGCTTTATTCTTTTTCTTTATTAATCGGGTCAGAATCAGATCGTGATCTGCTCTTTCTTTTCTCCTTTGCGTTTTCAGGGGTTGACCCGGCGTTCTGCAGGGTAAGAGTGCCGGCAAGAATGGATAGAGATCGACGAGGTGAAAGAGAAGAGCTGGAAGAGCTCGCCATTGTTGCGTTCCTCCTCTTCTTCCTCCTCGTTGTGGAGAAAATCAGTCGTCCAAGAGCAGCAAGGCTGTAGGGAGTGGCACAGTAGCAGTCGCGTGAGATCATTCTTGACCCCGCAGAGGTCCACCGGGGAATCTGTATCTTGAGCACTTCGTTGTGTAAAAAGAAATTGGCTAGAGATGTTGATGACAGTTGGACAAAGAAACAACGAGAGAGAAGCAGAGAGAGAGAGAGATATGTGTTTGAAAATTTCCGCGCTCGTGTTGGACTAAGAAAAAGTCTGTATGCCAAAAATACAATGTGGCATAGCACTTATGTATACATTTTTAAAAAGTTATGATGCTCAAGTAATCTATTAAAAAGTTATACGGCACTCAAGTGATTAGAAAAAAAATTTGACACTAAAGTGAGCGTCGTATATAAGTTATAGCACTAAAATGATTGGGAAAAAAGGTACAACACTCAAGTAAACGCTATACGAAAGTTGTGCCACTTGTGTTGTCCTTTTCCCATTATCTTCCTTATGTGAAGAGATTTCTTGATTTCTGATATAAATGTGGGTTATAGTGACAAACTCATTCATCATTGAATTGAGTAGACATAATTAAAATATAACATTTTGCAAGAAAGTAAAATCCAAAAAAGGTAGCTAACTTGGTTGCACCTCCCTCCTGTTTTAAGTTACGAAAAGAACCTTTTTCTTCAAAATAGAAAAAAAGAAAGAGAGTTAAAATGAGTATATATACAATATGATGTTACTTGGCATAGTAGAAAGGACTATATATACAATAGACAAGATCAAGGGGTAAGTAGTCCAGTTTGCCTAACTTTGGTTCAATTGGGCAAGTTTGAGCAATGGCCTTCCATTAAAAGACCAGATTCACCTTACTTTGGACCAAGCCTTGCGTGGCCACCCCTAACATTTCATCACATATTGTAATTTATGTATGGGCCTCGGATGACACATTGGGCATAACAGACAGGCCCAGATTGATTTTGGTATGCATAACGATCCCCTAAAAGAAGTGTTCGATATCTACAAAATATAAGATATAGAAGACAAGATTGAAAAATAATAGCCAAATTTCCTAAAAAAGCATCAACTTCAAGGTCATGTGCCAATTTTGATTTGAATTTTTTTGTCCTAATTAAAAAACAACAGCCCACTTCCATATGTTTATTTATATTCAAAAAGAAGTTTCGTATTCCCTATATGTAGGAAGCTCTCTTCTTGTCGTACAAAAGATTTTTTTTTTTTTTTGGTAAGGTAAGTATTTATAAAGATAACTGAGAGCTAGTACAGAAGGGGGAAACACGGTACCAATAGACACTCAGCTGGACAACATGTCGCTGGAGTGAAAAGGTACTGTGGTTACCAAGAAAAGTAAAACAACAAGGCTAGGACTAAGTAAACCAAAGAGGAGTCAAATACCTATCCTAGCTGATATGAGACTCCATAGTAAAAATACGAGGGTCTAAGCCCCAACTACGCTGCAATGTTCTATTCCTGGGGCAGTCTTCAACTTTGGAGAAGGTGAGAGCTTTATCTTTTACCGTCTTAAAGAGTTGTATCTTAAGAGCCGGAATAAAGAGGGTATTCCCTTGGAAGAGAATCTCATTCCTAGTCTTCCAAATGAGGTTGCAAAGGGAGCCAAAGGAGAAGCGGGCTATCTCCTGGTAGAACCCCTTGCCAGACAAAGATTTTATAACCCAGAGGAGATTTTCTGTCCAGGAGGAATTACGCCATGGAAGGTTACATTTAGCTGCCCAGAATGCTGCTAGTGATTTGGAAGCGGAGTAGTCAAAAAAGAGATGATTCACAGAGTCCGGCAAAGACTTGCAAAAAGGGCACTCAGCACTAGATAGTCTGCCATACGTCATAAGGTATATCTGGGTAGGAAGGCGATTCTTCGTTATGAGCCATAGAAGGAATTGATGTTTGGGAACAAAGGCCTTGTCCCACACGAAAGAGGACCAATGGACTGGATTGCGTTTCCGCCAGATCGCATTCCAAGCCGAAGCCATCGAGTATTTGCCAGAGGGGTCCTTGGTCCAGGTGAGTGAATCTTGACCAAATGAGAGTTGGGGAATTGGTATTTGCCAAAAAGCCAGCACTTGGAGAAGCTGGGAGCCATCAGGGGAATAGAGGTCCTTAACTTTTGCTTGACTAGGAAGGTCCGATTGAGATATGTAGGAATATGAGAATAATAAGTTGAGTGGTCCGGATTCTAGCCAGGGGTCAAACCAAAGTGAGGTAGTTTCACCGTCTCCTATTTTCCACCTGAACAGGGGCTGAAATTCATTCCTCAAGGTAAAAATTCTCCTCCAAGCCCAGGAGCACAAGGATGGAGTCGGTGAGGACCAGAAGTTCTTCCTTTTGAGGTATGTGGCATGTATCCATTTGCACCATAAAGATTCTTTATCGGTGAAGAGGAGCCATATGTGTTTTGCCATGGCAGCCTTGTTGCTGTCCCTGATTCTTCTCACTCCAAGGCCTCCTTCCGAGGTTGGGAGACAAATGTCCACCTAGGACACCTTAGCTCCGCCAGAGCCCATAGAGGGGCCCTTCCAAAGAAATTGTCTGCAGATTTGCTCGATCTTGTCCACCACCGATGAGGGTAGCCAGAATATGGAAGCCCAGTAAGTTTGGATGGCATGCAGTACCGATTTGATAAGCTGAAGGCGTCCTGCAAATGAGAGGAAATGGTGAGTCCAAGACTGGACTCGAGAGGTGAGATGACAAACAAGTGCATTGCAATCTTCTTTGTTCAATCGAGTTGTAATAATAGGCACCCCTAGGTAGCGTACTGGGAATGAACCCAAGGAGAATCCTAGAATTTGAACAATCTGATCCTTGAGAGTCTCAGAGATACCCGTAATAAAGATCTCACTCTTGTTCGTGTTTGGTAGCAAGCCACTCCAATTAGAGAATAATTTGAGTCCATCTTTGATATGGGAAATAGAGGGAATGCTCGCTTTACTGAAAATAAATACATCATCAGCAAAGAAGAGATGGGAAAGGCAAGAGGCCTTACAACGCCAATGGTACTTGAAATCCGGTTGTAGAGTATGAGAGACAATGATCCCAGAGAATACCTCCATTGTCGTACAAAAGATTAGTTTGTTGTCAACAATGACATTGAACGTGTAAGATAGAAATAAAGAGAATTGTCATTTGATATTTTACTAATATGATAATCTAATTTTAAAATGTATAATTGCAATATTAAGTGCTTCAATTATATAACATTTTGATGAAAAATAAGCAGGTCATACATATTTTATTACTCCATAATATAAATAGAATAAAAAAAATGTATCATGCAGGAACAACATAGTTCTTGTGTAAAATCATTTTGTCATTAAGACTAACATAAGCATATAACAGGACTACATCAAAAGAATACATAACTTTCTGTGGAAAAACATATTGATTAAAACTTCGACATTGCTTAGACAAAAAAACTCAATGCAAGCTTAAAAATTAAGATTAGATTTTTAAACATTAAAGCGTTTAAGGTGTTTCCAATCTTCTTTAAAATTTATCTTTATATTTTGTATAGATGCAATAATCATGAGATACAAGGTTTGAAATCAATTTATGATTTTTTGGTCTATATGGTTCTTTTGTAATTATAAACTAATGCGTTTCAAAGTAAATTAATATAGTTACGTCTTCTTGTTAAGGAAATTAATATAGTTATGTCTTCTTGTTAAGGGTAACATTTTTTTTATAGTAAAATAGTATGTCCATTCATATAAGAGTTGCATATTTTTCTTGTAAAAACAGACATTAATATATGGAAAACATAATTTTCACACCCAGCGCTCATATTTACCAAATAGTTAATTATATAGACAATATTATTTTTCTGCATTAGTTTGTTCACTTGCTCATACAATGCTAATTCTCTCATTTAGAGGCATTTAAGAAAACAAGTATGCTAGATGACTAAGTTCAACAAATGTTGGAGGTCTTTACAATCAATGGTAAGTGCAACTACTTTAATTTATAATAGGAAAGAGATATGAGCCTGATAGAACGACCTATAATTTTTAGTAGTAAATAAAAGTTTATCTACCTCCTTTGAGGTTTTATAAAAAACATGCAATAGGTATTTTTGATACTGTGAAATTGCCATTGATGTTTCCAACCATCAAAATCACCAACAACCTAATGGTCTAAATTTTAAATTTCTCAAATAGTTAAGTAATCACCAATGGAGTGTATATGGTCACGCTCCTAGAGAAAATCAATTCTAACAAACCTTGCCGTTGATAACATTTCTTAGTATGGAAGCATGTTAAATGCAAATTGTGCAAGTCTATCCACAACAATAATGAGCATGATTAAGTTTTTATTTATTTATAAAGCCCTTCATCTCTTTATGCACCATGCCTTAGCTAACTCAATTTCTTCTTTCTTACTGGTCCTCCAAGTGCTTCAAAGGAAGACCTTTGAGATGCCTCATCTTTGAAGACCTCTTTTGACATGCATCCAATGATCAAGTCTCACATACTCCAGCCTTTTATGTACATAAGTATCAGATCAGTGATTTATCAAAAAAATGCCCCATCCTTGGTAAGATCTCTCTCTCTCTCTCTCTCTCTCTCTCTCTCTCATGTGCACGCACACAAACAATCATAATAACGTTGTGGATATCTTATTCTGATTAACAGGTTGAATCATTGAGATGGTATGGCGATAATAAACAAGGCTTCTTAGTAGTGAAGTCTTTGTTGAGGCGCCACTTTATTGCTGGACGATGTCCTAGAGTCCCATCTGTTCTGATGTGGTCGCTAAACCCATCCTTGGTAAGATCTCTCTCTCACATGCACACACGTACACAAAGGATGATTATAACATTGTGGATATCTTCTTTTGAATAACAGGTTGAATCACTGAGATGGGATGGCAATAATGAATAATGCTTGTAGTAGTGAAGAGGCGCCACTCTATTGCTGGACGATGTCAAAGAGTCCTATTTGACCCGATGTGGTAGCTGAACCTGCCATACTCCGCAACCAAATGCACGTGAAGCCTCTTCTCAGGAAGATGTCCTGAGCCATACCCTTGAGAATGTCCCTCGGTGTGAGGTGTGCCTAGGCTTCCGTGCTGTTGTCTGCACGGAAGCTTGTCTTATAAAAGCGAGCTGCTCTGCCTCCTCAGAAAATCGTCGGGGAAGAGAACGTGGGAACAAGTTACACGGTTGATAGATGTATTTGATGTAAAATTGCACGAGAACTGGTCATTTTGAACAACACGTGAACGAGAGCTTTCCTTGATATTATGCAAAAAGTTAATCTTCTAATATATAATCAATGATAGTTTTAGCTATAGTGCCTTCAATGATATGCAACTCTAATTTCAACTCTAATGTAGTAATTCACAAAATTTGTAACATGATGATGCTTTGCACAACTTATTTTAATTTAACAATTAAGTTCAAATGATGGCAAATTTTGTCTTAATTTGACGGTCAACCAAAATTTTGCAATTTTGACAAAAAAGAATCAAAATTTTGCAATGATGTGGTCTTAATGTACAATATATTTCACTTGTTAAGTATGGACTTTTAAGTGTTCAATATCAAATTTGAAGATTGGATGAATTCTGATTTCAAACCTTTGGCTCTATAATAGTTATTATAGTCCTTCAAATTAAACCTTATAAAAGAAAATAGTGATAAGTGTATTAGAAGTCCTAAAAAATTTAATACAAAAGTGCAATTAAATCTTAAACACAAAACTTGCAATCAACTCATAAGACTTGTCAAATTAGTATAATTGAGTCATTCTATAAACTCCATCTGATGAGATTATAGAAAATATTGACATGACTTTTTTTTTTCTCTCCTATATGTCTTTGTTTAATATTTTCTCTCTTTTTAGGTGGCATTGACCTTATTAAAACATGAAATAGAAAACTATGATGATGTTAACATAAGAAAGAAAAAAAGAAAAAAGTGAGCAAGGGTGGCAAGTGCTTGCATCCACCGCCACCCCATCATCGTTGGAAAGGGCCAATGGAGGGTTGGTGATGGGTGGTAGGCCTTGTACTTTTTTGCCTTTTTTTAAAATTACCCTTTTTTAATATAATTTAATTAAGTTTTTGGTTAAAAAATTAGGATTTTAGCTGTAATGACATCATTTTAGTTTTATATTTCATGTTTTAGTAAGGGTTAATGTCACACAGGAGAGAAAATATTAACAAAAGTTACGTTAGCATTTTCCGTTAGCCTAATTGGATGGACTCTCACTCAGCCTCCACTAGCCCTTTCTAGTGACAATGGGGCAACGGCGGTGAGTGCCCACCGCCCTTTCCCTCGTTTTTTGTGTTTTTTATGATTACCTTTATTTAATTTTGAATCTAATTTTGGTTAAGAAATTAGGACTCATGCCAAAACAATGTCGTGGTCTTATATTTCATGCTTTAGTATATGTCAATTCCACATATGAGAGAGATAAAATATTTTAAAAATTCACCTCAATATTTTTCAAGGGAAAATTTCAAATAAGAGGTCAAAGTGCCATATTCTTCTCAAAAAAAGGCCCAAAGTGGACATTGTTTTAAATGAGGGTATGAAGTGCACAACTTTGTTTCAAATGAGGGCCTAAACTCGCCGACCAACAAGCATGTAATTTTTTCGAAAATCAAAATAAGGGCATTTTTGTCCAAAAAAAATTTAAATAAAAAAAGCCAAACTTTAAAATTAAAAAACCCAAAACCCCGTTCCTTTCTTCTCTTCTACACGTTCTTTACTTCTCCTCCAACCCACGTTCATCAGCAAGACTAAAGAGAAAGGAAAAATGAAGAGGTGTTGCTGGAGCAAGCACCGACAGGCATCGTTGGTAGTGGGTGATCAGGTGGAAGTGTGATTCGAGCGGCGGCCACAATGATGATGGTCGAAGGGTGACGGACTTTGAAAGAAAGTAAAAGATGACAACTCCCCTTCCTAGGGTTCACCCAAAGCCTTCCCCATCCTATGCAAAATCGTTATGATTTTCTCTTTCATTATGCTTCTGTAATTTGGCCAAGGTCAGCTTTCTGAAGTGCAGCAATGAATCAAAATTCTAATTTTCCTACATCCTCTAATTTTGTTCGTTTATGTGAAGTTTCGTGTACTAAGTTACTTCGTTCGTCCAAGACAAAGCAATTACATTGGTTGAAGTAACATGTCAATAAGTCATGGGCACGTGGTGGAATCCGACATCGATGGTAGCAACAATGGCAGTAAGTTTCTTTTTCTATTGCAAGTTGTATTTATTGTGCATTTTTGAATTGTATTTGTGGTTGTCGTGGTCCCTTCATGTCTTTTGTGGTCCTTCTTCTCGATTACTTATTGTTTTCATATTGTTTTTTTGCATATGTTTTGTCATTAGTATATGCAAATTCTTGTTCATGGTCCATCATTTACTGTTTTCACTTTGCTTTTTGTGTTCGTGGTTCATGCATCTCTAATAGCTGCTATTACACTTGCGTTTATCTATATGAAGATTTAAGTTGGAGTTATTTTGTTGAATTTATATGAGCTCCGAAAACATATTGACTTCTTTTTTTTTGCTTCCATTTGCACTAGGTGATGGATGTGAAGAAGTGAATTATGCCACGTCCAATAATATGTGTGCTGAAGGTGTTGAAGATGATGGATTTTCCATTATTGATCTTGATAAGTTATATAGTAGAAATGTACAATGCATGGAAGGTAGTTCGATGCAAAGTGATATGGGGATTGGAGACATCAGCTTGTATGTAGACAAATTAGTTGATAATGCAGATTTCTTGAATATAAATAGTTAGTTTGGGTATACATATCCTGAGTTCAATAATGAGGTATACATGGAAAATCCTAACTCCGAGTTGGGGATGTGTTTTAGCAATGTCAAGGACTTTAGAGAAGCAGTTAGGAATTATGCCATAAAAATTGGGAGACAAGTGAGGTTCGTTAAAAATGTGCTAGATAGGTTAAGGACAGTGTGTTCTAATGGTTGTGATTGGTTCATATATGCTTCCAAAATGTAGAGGGAGTGTACTTTACAAGTCAAAACCTTCAACCCTTTACATACATATAATAGAGTTTTACATGTTTCTCAAGTAAGCTCTAAATGGTTGGCAAACAAATATTATGATCGGTTGAGGAATAATTCAACATGGCCAAGTGCTTCAATAAAGTAAACAATGGAGTTTGAGAATGTTTTGAAACTATCTTGTATAATAGCCTATAGAACTAGGGTCACAACATTTAATATGATCACATGGAATAAGTAGGAGTAATTTTGGATGCTTAGAAGTTATTGTAAAGTAGTTTTTGATTCCAACCCAGGATGCACTTGTGTAATCAAGAGTAAGTAATGTCAAGATCAATTCAAATTCAAAGGGATCTACATATGTTTAGATGCATTGAGGAGGGGTTTTCTAGAAGGATCTAGAAGCTTTGCGGGTTTTGGTGGTTGTCATTTTTCGTTAGGTTACAATGGTATACTTATAGTAGCTGTGAGCCTAGATGAAAACAATCAAATGTATCCATTTGCATGGGCAGTCATGGGACAATAAACATATGAGACATTGCATTGGTTTATTAGTATGATTGCAGAAGATTTGGGGATTATAGACCTTACAAATTCAAAGTACTGCACTTTCTTGTGTGATAAGCATAAGGGATTACTGTAAGCACTGGGAAATTTGATGCCTAAAGCGAAACATAGATTTCTATTAAGAAATTTTTATAAGAATTTCAGGCTACATCACAAATGATTGGAATTTAAACTTTTGGTTTGGAAGGCTGCCATGATAACTAGGGTATGTGATTTTGACTTAGCAATGGAAGAGATTAAGGCAGTTAATGAAAAAGCTTATGATTAGTTATCACAAAGGCCTCCAGTGCAATGAAGCAAGAAAGAATAAATGGTATAGCTTTATTGTTTCTTGACATATGCACCATGTCTGGTCTTTATAGAATATGCGATTAATGGATGAGTCTAGACAAGGGTTCGGTTTCGTACTTCTTAGCCCTTGGTAGTCTTTGTTAACACTTGAATTTCAGTTAACATACTAAGAACAAAATAACTAAATAAATAACTGAAAAAAGAGAGGAGAGTTCACGTCAAGTTTGTGAATAGGAATTTGGCTCGATTTAGTATAAAAATAAGGGATAATAATATAAATGATTCCTTGAACTTTGACACAACGTGTACTATAGTCCCTTAAATTTTAATTTATTCACATGACCCATGAACTTTTGGTGCATGTTTAATTTAGTCCATAAACTATATGGAAGTGTTCACTATTGTCCTTCCATTTATTCAAGTTTATGAGCAACATTAAACAAATATTAAAAATTTTTTGATCACATTGAACAGATTAAAGTTTAGGAATCACTCACATTAGTCTAAAGTTAAGAGGTCACACTGAACAAATTAAAGTTCACAAATCACATTGAATATTAAGGCAAAGCTCGGTGACTATTTGCCTCATTTTTCCTAATAATAAACCGACTGGCGCCCCCACGCATATTATTGTACAGCCCAATACAAACTATCCCACTGTGCGCAGCCCATTCCCTTAAGCCCATCAAATATGAATTCACCAAGTCCACCCATTAATCTCGCAGAATTCGCGTGTCATGGCTCCTTTGATCTCCTCTCTATTTCGGTCACTGGAAGAGTTTTGAGTCTGCTTTATAACTAAAGAGGACTTGCCCCATCGCCCTCCCGACGCCTCCAGCCATCTTTGCCTGCCGTTTCTCGCCGTTCCAGAGCCATGCGTGTACCTTTGTTCTCAAGACTGGGATCCCGAGGCATGCTGAGGCCCAGTTTGGAGCTCCTCCACAGGTTCCACTGCTCAGATGTTGAATCCTCCGTTGACTCGATCTACTTGAGTTTGTTTCTCTGATTGCGAGCATCTGTTGTTGGTTTAGCCTGAACCATCAATCAATTGCACACCATATGTTCGACCGAATTCTTATACTGAATTTGCATAGATGTGTCTCTGATTGTTTGATTATTTTGAGTGCGTATTGATTGCTGAGCACGACTTCAGTCGGATTTCATTGTTCCCGAGATTGAATCTGACCATATCTTCTTCTTCTTTTTGTTTTGTTTCCACCCTATTGTGTTGGCGTGTCTTCCTGCTGCCTTCAATGGTGGTCGCTGGAGAGGTTAAAGAGGAGTTAACTCCAAAACGATAGCATCAGTGCTAATCTCTGAACTCATTGACACCGGTTTGTTCATCGTGTTCCTTTCTCTTTGTTTGTTTCAACCATGCTGTGGTTGTGCATAAGTATTGAATGACTGGTAGTTGAGATGGTGGCCGACCAAGGCAGTCCGGTGACGGCCAAAGGTCTTTTGGCTAAGTAGATGGAGGCTTGAACATTGATCTTGCTTGCATTTATTTAGAATAGATGAGTAAGTTCGTTCGATTCTGTGAAGAACAAAGAATATATATATATATATATATATATATATATATATATATATATATCTATCTGTGTGTAATAACAAAAAGAGAGAAAAAGAGATAATAGAAAATGGGCTTGGTATAATTGAAAATGTACTGAGTGTGCGCTTCTTGTGATTATAGTGTAAAATGAGCTTGAACTGATTGTACAGACCTTGTTCAGACGCCAAGGGAAAATAAATAAAAGTCAAGGAACAGTCTTCCTTTTTTAAGGAACCCTGCTTATTTTATAGGACAATCCTCCTAGGGACCCTATTTATATTTGGCAATTCAACAATCTTCCCCCCGTCCAAGCACCGCTTGATGCAAAACAACTCATCACTCTAATTTAAGTGGAAAAGCAATTTTGCAAAACATGCCTCTCCACAAGGATGTTTATATTTAGACCGAGCCTAGTCCATGTCCCCTTTAATAAAAAAGAGAGTAAATAATAATAAAGAAATAAAAAAATGTAATGAAAATACAAATTAATTGTGTAGACCTTGTTCAGACATGAGGAAATAAATAAAAAGCCAATGAATAATCTTCCTTTTGCTTGGTTAAAGTAAGTCCCTCTCTATATTGCTTGCTCGTGGGCTTTGCCCGCAACTATGTCGTCCTCCTTTTGGGATGCTTATTTGCCAATATTGGCGTTAGCTATCCCTCGTAATCATCCCTATTTACATTGCAAAGGTCTCACTTGCATTTATCTTGCCAAGCTTAGCTTCTTTCTTAAGTTACTCACTTATTTTCTTTTTCTTTTTCTATTTAATTTTGTAGCATATTTTTATTTTTTATTTATCATCAATTTTTTTCTTTTTCACATTGAAACATTCAATGTGAAAAGAGAGAGTTGATGACAAATAAAAAAAATACAAACATGCTACCAAATTAGGAAAATAAAATTAAAAAAAGAAGAAGAAAATGAGTGAATATCTCAGGGCATAAGCTGAGTTTGCCATGATACAATATAGGTGAGATCTCGACAATGCAGTTAGGGGTGATAATGAGGGGTGGCTAATGCCGACGTGGTTGCAAGTGAAGCCCATAAGCCGGCATTTGGTGAAAAAGATGGGCCCCACCAACACAATCACGTAATTGCAGCCAATCCAGTCATAGGTTTGCCTTACCATCAATGACCCAAGGAGTGATAACACATTGAGGATCCGCGTCAGGATCTCAACCTACAAATAGGATATCTTTAGCTCCTTTATGTGTATTACATTTCGCGTGTCACTTCTATGTTTGCCAATTTTTTTTTTTTTAAATTCTTGTTTATCATTGCAATCTTTATGAAGTAAAATCCTGGTAGGAAGCTTTGATGAAGGTCGATGAGACAAGGGCTGGAACCTACCAAATTGCCAAAAGTAAGCTCTAAAGATCCCTAAAATTTTTGGCTGTAGAATCTCGCCTGTCCAATTTACGTATTGTCTCACCTCTCAATGCTTGGCTCAACATGGTATGATGAGATTGAAGAGTTGGTTGAGCTTCCATCTAGTTTAGTCCGTATGCATGTTAAATCTTGCTCACTCTACGTAGTCCTAAATCTCTCGAAGTGTACCGGCTTGGTAGGTTTAATCCTATCCTAAGGCTCAGAATGTTGACCCTCGTTAGACCTGATGCACGCATATAACTTGGGGTGGATTGGAAGACTATCTAGATTGAAGAAGCTGGCATTGTGTCTTCCCAATATCACTGCACTGTTTACAGAGTTGGGTCCCCTTTCTCTTTTAAAAGATATTATATTGTATCGGCTAGACTTGCAACCCCTCATGCAGCTACCGCCTTCTTTTCGTTCTTTAGACCTTTACAATTTCAACTTGAGAGGATTGCCACTATGCTGCTTGAAAACTCTATCCACTTTAACACTTGGTTAATCTTGATTGCAAGACATTTAACTTGAAGGAGCGTTTATGTTGACCGTATGTGTGACGTCCTGAAATTCGAGCCCTATTAGGGATGAGTGAACGTGAATTTCACCAATGCATTGTTAGTTGATTATGCTCGGACCCAATCATTTCTGAGATACTGACCTTGAGGGGAAAGGCTACTGAGGACAGAACTTGTGCAACTAAAGAACTTGACCTGGGAAAACGACTCAATCGTGAGACTTGTGTAAGGACGATCTTGTAGTCATGCAGGCCGATTTCAAGGACGAATAGAAGTCGAATCGCGGACAGAAATAATGGGACGACGGGTGATTCCGTCTACTGTTATCGAACCCGCGAAGGACCCTATGTCGATCCTTGATAATCGTGTACTTTGAAATAAGAATCTATCCTTCTCAATTTCATGTCGTCAAGGATGTCCATGTGTCGAGAAGTCTTCAACGTGGTTTGGCATGAGTCGATTACGCATGAATCCTCGAAGCCGCCTGTCAGTTTAGATTATACCAAAATGACATTTGGGCAAAATTGACATGGCATGAGAATCCAAGATTGGACTTCGATTTTTGGGAACGTCCGGGATGGACTTTTGAATGATGCTTCCTTGACAGTTGAAAGTGTCGGTTGAGCCGAGTTTTTGGGAAAGGGGTTTACGGACCGAGGAATCGAGCCTACGAGGACATGGGCCAGGAAAAATCAGTGTGGGACTCACGCCCAAGGTGGGACAGCCATCGTGGAAATCCGAGACAAGCAAGTGAGCCCGTTGGGCCAACCGATCATTAACCTTCCCAAGCCCATTGTCTAAATGTGAGCCAATTCGAGCCCAACAAATTCCCGAGCCCATTCCTATTCATTTTTCAGCCGGTTTCCTAGGCCCGCCCTTCATTTTCAGCCCAAGGGCACATTGGGAAATGTGCAAGGTGGAAATGACCAAAATACCCTTGGATATTTTGAAGAAAAGTCAAAGGAAGAGAGAGAAGATGATGTCACTTGCTTGGGGGAGTGTATAAGGCATTTAATGGCATTGAAGGGGTCTTCTAGAAGCCCTCACTCGACTCTCTCTCTCCCCTCTTCAGCCCAAAAAATCGCAGCTCTCTCCCCCCTTGCTTCTCCTTGCATTTCTGCAGTTTCTACTTTGGACCTCTCACCGAAATTGGAGTTGTTCGATGCCCTCCCGTTGGAATCTCAGGCCGAGCCACCTATCAATCTAATCAGCACAGAAAATCCGTACCAGTCACGTCGGCCAATCACTGGAACCAGCCGTTGGCCGTCCCGTACGGCGGCCTGAAGTCGGCGGTCCTCCGTCCGTCATTGTGCAGCACCTCCTGTGCAGCTTCGGTTTTTCTTGCGTTTTTCTCCATTTTTGGCCTACCCAATGCACACACCAGCCATACACAACTCCCCCTCGACCCCCTGGAGCCTCCGGTCAGCCACTTTCTCTTCAAGCAGTGCTGTTTTCTGAGGTTGTAGTGGGAAGCAGAGGTTGTTGCTGCTGTTTCAACCCCGGGACCACCTTGGATCGCTGTGGTGGAAGTCCCTGGGTGTTGGCTTCATCGCCGCCACCACGTCCGCGTCTCCGGCCCTTTTAACGGGTGAGTTTAGCTCCTAAACCCTATTTAGTGCCTAAACTTGCTTAGGGTTGGATTAATTAGTGCTAAAGGCTGATTAATGTGTTTAATTAAGTGCATTAGCCCTAAGATAGGTGGTTATATTAAGGGTTAAGATTAGCTTAGCTTAGTCTTGCTTATTTGTGCTTAATTATGCTTAATTGTGTGTTGTGTGCTAATTAAGCATGCTTTGCTTGATTAAATTGATTAATTATTTTAATTAATTGATTTATTTAATTTCTGCATTTATTGATTAAATTATGTGATTTCTGAATTAAATTATTTAATTATTAAATTCGGAATTTCACTGTTCATGTGCACTTGTTCACAATTATTGTTCACATGCATTGTTCATTGCGATCGTTCACGGCCTTTGTTCATCCGAAGTGAAATTGTGCATAATTTCATGTGCCTTGATCATATGAAGTGAATTGGATGTGGCATTGCATAAGCATCCGCTTGAATTGTGTGATTTTCACAAAAGAAAGAAAATGGTTTGTCCAAGGGACACCGGAAATGGACCGCCTTTATGAGAAACAAAGTGATTTGTCCAAGGGACACTGGAAATGGACCGCTTTTATGAGAAATGTGGGAAAAATGGTTTGTCCGAGGGACACCGGAAATGGACCGCTTTTGTGAGAAATGATTTGAGGTTTCATATGTAAGCATGTGTGCATTGGCTAATGCTCAAAGATAATAAGTGGGTTGTGATTGTATGCTTGTATGATCACTAAGTTGAAACCGCCGTCTCGGGAGAGTATCCCTTGACGTTCATTGGGCATGCGGTCTTGGGAGAGTATTCCTTGACATCCTTTAGGCATGCAGTCTCGGAAGAGTATCCCTTGACATTCGTTGGGCATGCGGTCTCGGGAGAGTATCCCTTGACGTTCGTTGGGCATGCGGTCTCGGGAGAGTATCCCTTGACGTCTTTTGGGCACGGAAGGGCAGGGTTGCGCCTCTGTGGAGGAAGGGCGCCGTAGCGCCGTTGCGCTTTGGTTGTAGCCCTGTGGGGCAGTAATAATCGGAACACGTGTGGATGCGAGAGTGCATGAGAAAACATGGCATCTTTGGTTCCGATTATGCATGAGATGATCATATCATTTATGGCATGCACGCATGAATTGATAACGTATTGGTTGTGGCAATGGCCAGGTAAGATTGCTTGTGACGCGACTCGTATGTAATTGATGAATTGCATCATCTATCGGCCATGTGCATTACGTGTATTGTGTTGACTTATAACGTGCAGGGTATGGCATGCCGGGTAAGGTTGCATGCAAACCGACTATTCAATTGTTGGTTGCATTGCTTGCATTGAATGAGTTTTAACGTGCAGGGTATGGCATACCAGGAATGGTTGCATGTGAACCGACTTTTGTTTGTTGGTTGACCCTGTCTGTAGTTTGATTGCTGATTGCTAGTTGTTTGTGGTTGGGTTGAGTGAGGGGTGGTTTTGGAGAGATACCCCAGGTTGAGTTAGTGTACTAACCGGAGTTTAGGGGAAAAACTCGCTGAGATTTTATCTCAACCCGTCGTGATTAACAATTTTCAGGCCCCTAGAATGGCGCACCCACAGTGGAGAATCCTGCCCCCGCTTCTCCAGTAATCGACCCGAGGGTTCATTTTGTACAATTGAATTAGCCTAGCCTAGTTCCTTTTTGGTTTAGCTTAGAGGATGGATCGACCCCTGTTGTCGGGCTTGTAAATCGGAAAACGATCCTCCTTTGGTTAATATAATAAATTGTATAAATGAGTAGTGATTGTTGTTTTTGTTGTTCATCCCTCTATCCCTGATTGATTGCTTGATTGTTTGTTGGACTGGGGATGGTTCGTCTTCCGCTTGTGCATAACGAAAGATTAAAATGAATGGTCGTCGACGAGTCCTGGGACGTCGCTTTCTATCGACCAAGAGAAGGGGTTGTCGCGAGCTCGAGAGTCGTGGCATGACATCCCCGTCGGATTTGGTATTAGAGCGAGGTTGAGATTAGGAGTGATAAGGTGCGTGGGATTTTTGGGATAGTGAGATGGGGATGGCTTTTATATTATGTGCTTGTGATTGCTTTTGTGGCCTTGTGTGGCTTTGTGTGGTGGCGGGTTGCTCATAATCCAAAGTGATGAGCAATGCTGAGCAGAGAGAGCCCTTAGGTGTAGGGCAGCGTTTGGTCAGACTAGTGCTAGAGGTAGCTTGCAGGCAAATCCTAGGTTAGACGGGATCCTGCTGGTGCTAGAGACCTTGTTAGGGCAGCAAGCTGAGTGCTTCTGCTGTGGTCCTTGTGGTTCCTCTAATGAGAGGAGAGGTATGTGAGAGACCGATGCCTAGGCTGGTAGAGCAGTTCTTGAGACTGAAGCCACCGAGGTTAGTGGCATTGGCGACCCTGAAGCCGCGACCCATTGGATAAGGGATAATGAGAGGACTGTTTCAGTACTGGGGTGTTCAGAGTCAAACAGAGTGATTTTGGTAGCTTATCAGCTTCAAGGTAATGCCATTACTGAGTGGGAAGCTTATCAAGGAAGAGTGTTCCCTGGAGGCACGGTTCAAACATGGGGTGCCTTTCACGAAGCGTTCAATGGGAAGTGCTTCTTGGACAGTGCGAGAGAGTCAAAGATGGCAGAGTTTCTACAGTTTTGTCAGAATCAGATGTCAGTTGATCAATATGAGGCAAATTTTGCTGAGTTGGCCAAGTATACGCCGAGATTGGTAAATGACCTTGTGGATAGGGTGAGATGTTTCAGAGATGGCTTGAAACCAAAATTGAAAACCCAGCTGGTGCCCTTGAACTTAAAGAGCTTTGATGAGATGTACGAGAGGGCTCAGATGATAGAAAAGAACATGATCGAGAGGGTGACCGCATTTGGCTCGCGGTTCGTGCCTAATAGAGACAATCGTCGGTTCGGGAAGGGACCAATGATGGGGCGAAGGAATCCCATCCCACCCGACAGAAAAAATTACGTGGGAAAGTTGACCGCCTGAAAGTCGGTCGCGAGGAAGTCATTGCATATGGTGGATTGTCATGCAAAGACAATTCAATTTAACCCAATATTGGGTGGTCGTTTTGAGTTTGTGGGAAATCGAGGAGAACCCTCTGTCCTTCTGATTTCGTCACTTGAGGTGACTTGATTGTTGGAATTTGGGTGTCAAGAGTATTTGGCATTGGTGGCAAATATGCTAGTAGAAGGATCAAATGTGGAGGATATTGCAATAATACAAGAGTACATGGACAGGTTTCCTGAAGAATTGCCGGGATTGCCTCTAGAGAGAGAAATCGAGTTTGTGATTGAGTTGGCCCTTGGGATTGAACCGATTTCCAAGGCACCTTATAGGATGGCCTTGTCAGAATTGAAAGAACTGAAGGTGCAGACGCACTAGGACGAGCGTCTCCTTGGGAAGCATCGGTACTGTTTGTAAGGAAAAAGGATAGGTCGTTGAGACTATACATTGATTACCGGTAGCTTAATCAAGTGACGATTAAGAACAAGTATCCATTGCCAAGGGTTGATGATATCCTGGTATACTTGAGGAGTCCATAGGATCAAGAGTGACACTTGAGATCAGTAGTGCAGACCTTGAGAGAACATGAGTTGTATGCCAAGTTTAGTAAGTGCGAGTTTGGTTATCTCGCGTGGCATTTTTAGGGCATGTAATTTCAAGTGAAAGGATTACCGTTGACCCGACTAAGATTGAGGCGGTCATGAATTGGCCGAGACTTATGATGGTAACTGAGATTCGAAGTTTTTTGGCATTGATGGGATATTATAGATGTTTCATGGAGAAGTTTCTTTGCGATAGCCATGCCATTGACGAGGTTGTTAAAGAAAGAGGAGAGGTTTGATTGGACGGACAAGTGCGAGCGTAATTTCCAAGAGCATAAGAGTAAATTGACTACCGACCTGTTCTGACAATACTGTCTGGTCCTGGTGGGTACGAAATCTACAGTGACGCATGATTTGGAATTAGCGGCGATCATCTTTGCCTCATGTTCAATGACGATGGATGGAACTTCTTAAGGACAATAATTGTGAAATTTTGTATCAACTGGGGAAAGTGAACAAAGTGGCAGATGCGCTTAGTTAAAAGTCGACAATTGCACAGATGAGAGTACGAGAATGGATTCTCTTGGAGGGAGTCGGGGACTCAAATTTTAAAATTGAAGTTGACCATCTTGCTTGTCTAATGGCCACTCTCAAGGTGGAACCCAAGATGGAAAGTAGAATTAAGAGTGCCCAAGCAATGGATTCTGAAATTCTTAAGATCCTGTAGATGGATCAAGCAAAAAGAAAAGCAGACTTTCAAGTGTTTGAGGATGGGACATTAAGGTTTTGAGGGCGATGGTGCATTCCGAAAGATGCAGAACTTAAGGAGTGGAACGGCATGAAGTTAGACATCACTAAGAACGTGGCTAAGTGTTTGACATGCCAGCAAGTAAAGGCTTAGCATTGTAAGCCTGGTACACTGCTATAACCTCTTGAGATTCCCGAGTGGAAGTGGGAATGCATTACAATGGATTTTGTGATGGGACTGCTAAGGAGTCAGCGAGGCAATAACTCGATTTGGGTAGTGGTTGATAGATTGACAAAGTCGGCTCATTTTATCGCCATACGGAAAGATTTCACGTTGGGTAAGTATGCAGAGTTGTATGTGCATCAGATTGTATGCATACATGGAATTCCAATGACGATCACATCTGACCGTGATCCTAAGTTTACGGCAACTTTCTAGAAAAGTTTGCAGTTGGCTTTGGGGGATGAAACTGCAGTAAGATAGGTGGTTTGTGGAATTCGAATAGCGGTTTGATGGAATTCAATGAATAAGATTTCAAGTGTCGATGAGTGACCCCGTGGAAACGAGCTCATGGATTGACGAGCTGGAGAAAGTTTTGCACTTTGAAGTGCTCAGATGAGGTTAAAACTGTGAGGCATGGTATGGGACAGGCCAAAGCGGATAATACCTCTATCAGATGGTGCTTTTCTAAAAGGGACTAGTAGTGGTGCAGTTTGAAGATGCCCATAACGACTTATCCGACGAGGGTAGGGAGTGGTTGCCAGGGCTAGAGTGCCTGAACAAAGAGCGACTCCTGGCAGGCTTCTAGGATGTTGAAAGGGACAGAAATGAACTGAACTATGCATTGTGTAAAAAGAGAGTGCTTGTGGGATAAGATTTTATCGGAATTGTGTAGCCGTAATATGATCAAGTTTGTGGAATTTTAGTTTATGGAACGAGGTCAGAGAATTGGGAATCGCTGGTTCAAAATTCGGTTTAGTAGTTGTTGAATGCAGTTCAGATTATCAGAGACAGACTAAAGACAGTTCAGAATCATCAGAAGAGTTATGTAGATAAGCGTCGTAGACCGTTGGAGTTTAAGGTGGGTGATCATGTGTTTCTGAAAGTATCGCTGATGAGGGGTACTTCCAGATTTGGCAAGAAAGGGAAGTTAAGTCTGAGGTATGTTGGATCATTTGAAATTTTGGAAAGGATCGGGGTTTTAACATACGGTCTTACGTTGCCACCAAAACTTGCTCAAGTATATGATATTTTCCACGTGTCCATGTTGAGAAAGTATGAACCAAACCCGACTCATGTTTTGAACTTTGAAGAAATGGACGTAGATGACAAGGTGTCGTACGTGGAGAGGCCGGTACGGATAGAGGATCGTAAAAAGCAAGTGCTTCAAAACAAGACTATCGCCTTGGTTAAGGTGATTTGGCAGCATCACAAAACAGAAGGAGCGACATGGAAAAGTGAGGACGTGATGAAGCATCAGTACCCCCATCTCTTGAGGATTTATTAGTAGTTGCAAATTTCGAGGATGAAATTTTTGTAAGGGGGGAAGAATCGTGACGTCCTGAAATTCGAGACCTATTAGGGATGAGTGAACGTGAATTTCGTCAATGCATTGTTGGTTGATTTGCTCAGACCCAATCATCCGAGATACTGACCTTGAGGGGAAAGGCTACTGAGGACAGAACTCATGCAACTAAAGAACTTGACCTGGGAAAACGACTCGACCGTGAGACTTGCGTAAGGACGATCCTGTAGTCATGCAGGCTGATTTCAAGGACGAATAGAAATTGAATCGCTGATAGAAATAATGGGACGACGGGTGATTCCGTCTACTGTTATCGAACCCGCGAACGACCCTATGTCGATCCTTGATAATCGTGTACTTTGAAATAAGAATCTATTGTTCGCAATTTCATGTTGTCAAGGACGTCCATGTGTCGAGAAGTCTTGAACGTGGTTTGGCACGAGTCGATTACGCGTGAATCCTCGAAGCCGCCTGTCAATTTGAATTATACCAAAATGACATTTGGGCAAAATTGACAAGGCATGAGAATCCAAAATTGGACTTCGAATTTTTGGGAACATCCGGGATGGACTTTTGAATGATGCTTCCTTGACAGTCGAAAGTGTCGGTTGAGCTGAGTTTTTGGGAAAGGGGTTTACGGACCGAGGAATCGAGCCTACGAGGACATGGGCCGAGAAAAATTAGTGTGGGACTCACGCCCAAGGTGGGACAGCCATCGTGGAAAGCCGAGACAAGCAAGTGAGCCCGTTGGGCCAACCGATCATTAACCCTCCCGAGCCCGTTGTCTAAATGTGAGCCAATTTGAGCCCAACAAATTCCCGAGCCCATTCCTATTCATTTTCTGGCCGGTTTCCTAGGCCCGCCATTCATTTTCAGCCCAAGGGAACATTGGGAAATGTGCAAGGTGGAAATGACCAAAATACCCTTGGATATTCTGAAGAAAAGTCAAAGAAAGAGAGAGAAGATGATGTCACTTGCTTGGGTGAGTGTATAAGGCATTTAATGGCATTGAAGGGGTCTTCTAGAAGCCCTCACTCCACTCTCTCTCTCCTCTCTTTAGCCCAGAAAATCGCAGCTCTCTCCCCCCTTGCTTCTCCTTGCATTTCTGCAGTTTCTGGTTTGGACCTCTCACCGAAATTGGAGTTGTTCGTTGCCTTCCCGGTGGAATCTCAGGCTGAGCCACCTATCAATCTGATCAGCACAGAAAATCCGTACCAGCCACGTCGGCCGATCATTGGAACCAGCCGTCTGCCATTCCGTACGACGGCCTGAAGTTGGTGGTCTCTTGTCTGTCACTGTGCAGCTTCGGTTTTTTTTGCGTTTCTCTCCATTTTTGGCCTACCCAATGCCCGCACCAGCCATACACAACTCCTCCTCGACCCCCTAAAGCCTCCGGTCAGCCACTTTCTCTTCAAGCAGTGCTGTTTTCTGAGGTTGTAGTGGGAAGCAGAGGTTGTTGCTGCTGTTTCGATCCCGGGACCACCTTGGATTGCTGTGGTGGAAGTCCCCGGGTGTTGGGTTCATCGCCGCCGCCGCGTCCGCGTCTCCGGCCCGCTTAACGGGTGAGTTTAGCTCCTAAACCCTATTTAGTGCCTAAACTTACTTATGGTTGGATTAATTAGTGCTAAATGCTGATTAATGTGTTTAATTAAGTGCATTAGCCCTAAGGTAGGTGGTTAGATTAAGGATTAAGATTATCTTAGCTTAATCTTGCTTATTTGTGCTTAATTATGCTTAATTGCTTAATTGTGTGTTGTGTGCTAATTAAGCATGCTTTGCTTGATTAAATTGATTAATTATTTTAATTAATTGATTTATTTAATTTCTGCATTTATTGATTAAATTATGTGATTTCTGAATTAAATTATTTAATTATTAAATTCGGAATTTCACAGTTCACGATTACTGTTCACGTGCATTGTTCATGGTACTATTCACGACATTGTTCATCCAGAAGTGAAATTGTGTATAATTTCATGTGCCTTGATCATATGAAGTGAATTGGATGTGGCATTGCATAAGCATCCGCTTGAATTGTGTGATTTTCACAAAAGAAAGAAAATGGTTTGTCCGAGGGACACCAGAAATAGACCGCCTTTATGAGAAAGAAAGTGATTTGTCCAAGGGACACTGGAAATGGACCGCTTTTATGAGAAATGTGGGAAAAATGGTTTGTACGAGGGACACCGGAAATGGATCGCTTTTGTGAGAAATGATTTGAGGTTTCATATGTAAGCATGTGTGCATTGGCTAATGCTAAAAGATAATAAGTGGGTTGTGATTGTATGCTTGCATGATCACTAAGTTGAAACCGCCGTCTCGGGAGAGTATCCCTTGACGTTCATTGGGCATGCGGTCTCGAGAGAGTATCCCTTGACATCCTTTGGGCATGCAGTCTCGGGAGAGTATCCCTTGACATTTGTTGGGCATGAGGTCTCGGGAGAGTATCCCTTGACGTTCATTGGGCATGCGGTCTTGGGAGAGTATCCCTTGACATCTTTTGGGCACGAAAGGGCACGGTTGCGCCTCTGCGAAGGAAGGGCGCCGTAGTGCCGTTGCGCTTTGGTTGTAACCCTGTGGGGCAGTAATAATCGGAACACTTGTGGATGCGAGAGTGCATGAGAAAACATGGCATCTTTAGTTCCGATTATGCATGAGATGATCATATCATTTATGGCACGCACACATGAATTGATAACGTGTTGGTTGTGGTAATGGCCAGGTGAGATCGCTTGTGACGCGACTCGCATGTAATTGATGAACTGTATCATCTATCGGCCATGTGCATTGTGTGTATTGTGTTGACTTATAACGTGCAGGGTATGGCATACCGGGTAAGGTTGCATGCGAACCGACTATTCAATTGTTGGTTGCTTGCATTGAATGAGGTTTAACGTGCAAGGTATGGCATATCGGGTAAGGTTGCATGCGAACCAACTTTTGTTTGTTGGTTGACCCTGTCTGTAGTTTGATTGCTAATTGCTAGTTGTTTGTGGTTGGGTTGAGTGAGGGGTGGTTCTAGAGAGACACCCCAGGTTGAGTTAGTGTATTAACCGGGGCTTAGGGGAAGAACTTGTTGAGATTTTATCTCAACCCGTCGTTGTTAACAATTTTCAAGCCCCTAGAATGGTGCACCCGCAGTGGAAAATCCTGCCCCCGCTTCTCCAGTGATCGACCCGACGAAGTCGAGTCCGATGGGTCCGAGTGACCATGGTGCTGAACCTGAGGGTTCATTTTGTACAACTAGATTAGTCTAGCCTAGTTCCTTTTTGGTTTGGCTTAGAGGATGGATCGGCCCCTGTTGTCGGGCTTGTAAATCGGAAAACGATCCTCCGTTGGTTAATATAGTAAATTGTATAAATGAGTAGTGATGGTTGTTCTTGTTGTTCATCCCTCTATCCCTGATTGATTGCTTGATTATTTGTTGGATTGGGGATGGTTCGTCTTCCGCTTGCGCATAATGAAAGATTAAAATGAATGGTCGTCGACGAGTCTTAGGACGTCGCTTTCTATCGACCAAGAGAAGGGGTTGTCGCGAGCTCGAGAGTTGGGGTGTGACAATTTGTGACCTTGAGAGATTATCCATACTATCTAGCTTGAGGACACGGATAGTAATCAGTTGCTTCAAGCTGATTGATATTGAGCTTCTTGGTATGTTGTGATTACTAGTGGAATCATCAATGGATGCCTACAGGTCTATTCAAAGGATGGGATGCGATGAGGTAGGATCTCTTGGGGTCCTCAATCAATTAGTCTTCTTCGAGTGAGTTAACCTTTTGTGCACCGGAAGTACTCTTTGCCATGCCATGCCTTGAAGAAACTAAAAATACTTTGAGTGAAGCACTGCACAAACCTACTTGAGATTCAAGTCACGGGTACGTTGTTATCAGATGCAAGACTTCTCAATAGAAGGGTGCATAGCTATGGAAAAGTTTAAGTAGAACATCGGGCTTGAAGAACCTTCAACGTTTGTGCATCTGTGTGTGCTCTAAGCTGTGGGTTGTTGAGGGCCTTGCCGAACTAGAGTTTTTGATTGAGTTGGTTGTCTACAAGTGTCTTTTACTGGAGACATTGCTTGACATATCAAAGCCAAAAATAGAGGATGTCCCAAATTCAAGTTAGATGGTACAAGGAAACGCCCTTATCTTCCTAATAATTAATTATATCGACAAGAATATTTCTCTGCATTAGCTTGTCTACTTGCTCAGAGACATATTGGACAAAAAGTATGCTAGATGAATGAGTTTATTATAGGAAAGAGATGTGAGTTTGATATAACAAAATATAACTTTCATTAGTATTTTTATCTATGCACTTTAAGGTTTTATCGAAAACATGTAATAGGTACGTTCGATAATGTAATATTGCCCTTGAAGTTTTCATCCATCAAAATCATCAACAATCTAACGGTCTAGAATTTTAATTTCTCAAATAGTTAAGAAATCACCAACGGGGTGTATATGACCGCTTTCTTAGAGAAAATCCATTCTACCAAACCCTATCGTTGATAATATTTCTTAGTATGGGAAAGTGTTAAATGCAAATTGTGCAAGTCTATCTACATCAATTATGAGCATGACTAAGTATTTACCTATTTATAGAGCCCTTCATCTCTTGTTGCACCACGCCTCAGCTAACTAAGTTTCTTCTTTCTTAATAGTCCTTCAAGTGCTTCAACGCAAGACCTTTGTGATGTCTCATTTTGACCTCTTTTGATATGCATCCAATAACCATGTCTCAGGTACTCCAACCTTACATGTCCATAAGTATTGGATCAGTGATCTACCAAAAAAATGTCTCATTAGTGGATTATACAATTCCTACTTGATCTACATTTTATCATATTTCTTAGCAACGGAATGTGTAGAATGCAATATATGTAGGTGTATCCACCAATAATGAGAATGACCAAATATTTTCCTATTTATATAGCTCTGATCTTTTCATACTCCAAGCTTCAATATCTTATTCAACTTTTAAGCCACAATCTTAGCACTTCTCTCTTATATGACCATCTCTATAAACAAATAATGAGGTTGTTCTGTTGACGTCTATGATCTTTTCGTCAAGAAACCTGTTGATGCATCTAAATTGTTATCTGTTTGTTTCTTGAAAGACTATGGTCCACATATGAAAAGCACACCTAATTTCAATAGGAGATGTGTCATCATGCACTCTAACCCTAAAAAGTGGAGTAAGAGATCTACCAGAATAAGCTTTCCAACTTCGTGTTCTGAGGGTAAGAATTTCCAAGAGTAACATCATTTTAGCTTAACTATTTTTGTCTTAATTGGACTAAATGTTGTTCCTACATGCAATTTGGATTATTGTTCTAATTTTCAATCACTCACTAATTGCAGATTGTGTGTCTCACTTTGGGCAGATTTAGCATTAAGAGATTGCTTGAGGACACCGTAGAGAGGAAAATAAGTTTCAATATCAAATTGAGGGTGACGTGATTGGCGACCCTCTACCATCGCTCCTTACCATGCCCATGACCAATTCTCCTCCTGAATCACTACCTCGAAGGCAGTGAACCTTTCTTAGGTTCTATGTTGTCCCAAAGAACTCCAATTTGCAAAGCAAACTCCATATGCAATGGAAAGACAGAGGAAGAGAACTTAGGGCCTTATCATTTATGTAAAACATAATTTTTTGCTTGTGGTTACCAAGTAGTCAATTATATGAACAAAATTATTTCTCCGCATTTTTTTGTTTACTAGCTTAGACAATATTTTTATGAAACCATATGTATGCTAGATGAATGATTTTTAACAGTTGGTGGAGATCTTCCCAATCAATAGTAAGTGCAATGAATTTAATTTATAATAGGAAAGAGTCGTAATCCTGATAAAACGAATTATAGTAGATAGCAGTTTAAACTTTGTCTAGGAACTTTAAGGTTTTGTCAGAAACATGTAATAGGTACTTTAGATATTATGAAATTGGCATTGATGTTTCCATTTATCAAAATCGTCGACAATATAATGGTTCTAGGTTTTACATTTCTCAATTAGTTAAGTAATCACCAAGGGCGTGTATATGGTCGCACTCCTAGAGAAAATCAATTCTAACAAACCTTGCGATTGATAATATTACTTAGTATGGCAATGTGTTGGATGCAAATTGTGTGAGCCTATCCTCAGCAATGATGAACATGACTAAGTATTTATCTATTTATAGAGCCCTTCATCTCCTGTGACACCACGCCTCAAGCAACTGAACTTCTTCTTTCTTACTAGTCCTGCAAGTGCTTCAATGAAAGACCTTTTTGACTACCTCTTTTGAAATGAATTCAACAATCATTTCTCATGTACTCCAACTTTACATGTACATGAGTGTCGGATTAGTGATCTACCAAAAAAATTCTGCATCCTCGGTAAGATCTCTCTCGTTGCATGCAAACAGTGATTATAACATCTTGGAATTTTCTGAATAATAGAACGAGACACGGAGATGGCTAGGGGACGGAAGAGAACTCTTGCAATAGTGAAGTCTCTGTTGAAGCACTACTCTGTTGCCAGACGATGCCCTAGAGTCCAATTGAGGGTGATGTAGTCGCTATACCGGTTAGTCTCCGCAACCAATTGCACATTTAGCCTCTAATTGATGGTGTCCTAAGGCATATCTTCGGGAGCTTCCTTGTTGTGAGGTTTGCCTAGGTTTTCCAGACTGTTGTCTGTATGGAATTCGTTGTCTTATAAAAGTGAGCTGCTGCTCTCCCTCCTCAGAAAAATCATAGAGGAAGAGGACATGGGAACAAGTTATATGGTTGATGGATTCAACGTGTCATGTATTTGATATAAAATTGTACGGAACCGGTTATTTTGAATGGTGTGTGAGTGAGACCTTTTCTCGTTATTATGCAAAAAGTTAAGCAATGGTTGTTCTAGCTAGAATGCTTTCATTGATAAGCAACTCGATTTTCAACTCTAATGAAGTAATTCACAAAATTTGTAACGTGATGATTCTTTTGTGTAACTTACTTTAACCAATGAAGATCTAAGTTCAGATGACTAACCAAAATTTTGCAATGACACAAAAAAAAAAATTGCAAGGCTGCCGTCATAATGTAAAATATACTTTAGTTGCTTAAATATGGACTTTTAAATGTTCAGTATCAAGTTTAAAGATTGGATGAACATTAGGGGTCATTGTGACAAAGGAAAAATAATGTATGTTTTTCAACTATTTACAACTTATAGCGTTATAGAATAGTTTTGTTGAATATGTCAAATATTAGCATAATTATTAATAAGGTAATGTCAATGTACTTGCATTTCATATTAAAAGATTAATTTCTAAAATTAATATATTCTTATGAATCGGTCAACATTTCTGTAGAGAAAATAAGAGAGGGTTGACACGCAAATGATCTCAATCGGTATTTAGAAAAAAAATTGTTAATTACACAAGATCGCCAAGACTTGAGCTATTAAGCTTAAATGGGGTTAATCCGGCCTAATAGAAGTGGGCCCAATCCGATCCTGAAAAAACCTAAAGTAAAAATCTAGTTTGTTCTACTTTTGAGGCAAGAGAAAAGAGGAGGCTGCCGGTCACAAAAAAAAGGATTATGTGCACTTGAAGTTCTAAAACTTATCACGAAAGCATAATTAAACCCTACAACCTACAAAAGTCCTAAAACTTATCATATTCGTTCAACTGAGTCACTTCGTTAACTCCGTCCAATTTGACTAATTGAAAATGTTAACATGACTTTTTATTATCATTTTTATAAAAATATAATTTTAATTAGATTTAAAAATAATTTATTTTAAAAAAAGGAGAAGTAAAATAGGGGAGGGCTGCATGTTGTCATCGATGCCATTGCCGCCGCTACCATTGCTAGGAGGGGCCAGCAAGGGTGGGGCACGGTAGGCAAGGGTCGTCAACTCTCCCCCATCCTCACCGATTCCTCTCGACATTGGTGGGGTGACGGTGAGGGCTTGGAGCCCTACTCGCTTTACTTCTCTTTTCTCTCTTTTTGTTTTATTTTATTTTTATTTTTTAATTTATCTTATTTTTAAATTAAATTTAAGTAAAATTAGTATTAAAAATTAGATTTGGATCAAAACAACATTGTTTTAGTCTTATACTTCATGATTTAGCCACGTTATCGCCATGTAAAAGAAAGAATTTTTTTTAAAAAAAAGTCACGTCATCATTTTCTATTGGCCAAATTGGGAAGGAGCCAATAGAAGGATTCAATTGAACTAATTTGACAAATTTTAGGACTTCATTGCCTTTATTGCAAGTTTCAGAATTTAATGGCACATGATAAACTCTAGGATTTCTAGTGACCATAATAAAAGAAAAAAAAGGAAGCAAAGGTCCTATCAAATTGGAAAGACACTTAACGGAGGTTTTTCTATTTTACTTTGAAAAAAGAAGGGATAAAGAAAGAGGACTCTTTTACTGAAGAAGTGGGAAGGACGTTCAAAGGGGAAAGGCGTCGATTTTTCGACGGTCACGGACTTCCTCCAAGTCTCGGGGGGAAGACGCCATCTTTGTCGAGAAAACCTGAGACCACCAACTAAAATCAAGAAAAATCCCTTCAGAAATTGGTTGCCTCTTCCCGGTCGGCCACCCATCCATCGTTCACCACCCATCTTCCACCATCTCTGAGTATCCGCAGTCTTTGTTAATTCTTCATTGTAAGCTCTCTTAAGCTTTCACACCACAGAGAGAAAGAGGGCGTCAAACACTAACAAATGAGAGAAGAAATCCTCCTGGAAATCTGGACATGGAGTCATCTTCGTCAATTTCAGCTTCCAAAACCACCACTGTTGCCATCTTCCGCTTTGCCTTTATAATTGTGACGCACTTCCCTTGTTCATCCTTGTTGTAACCGAGAAGATCTGAAGAGGTTCCTTTTCGTTTAAAGCTCCATTGCTGGTGAAAAAAGAGAGAAAAAGACTTGGCATGAATCTTCTGTGAAGTTCCATATTGCGCCCTCTGATGGTATCTCATTGTCCCATCCACATGCCGTGTGTTTATGCAGATGGATGATTGTATATGTTGGACTGTCGTCGGAGAGGGACTAAGATAGTCGAAGGCGGTGGTCCCGGGTATGTTCAGTATAACGTCCGCAAGTGGTGCCTGTTCATTATAGTTCATAAATTTTCTGGATTTTTTTGTTCATAGGTGTTCCCGGTTTCATGTGGAAGAATGAACGAGGGAGTTCTGGGAATAAGAGCCGAAAAGAAAAAATAGGAAAAATAGACAAAAAGTGGAGGAAGAAGTAGGTCGGCTCAAGTTTGGTTATGAACGGATTACGCTTGATAAAAAAAGAAGCCCATTTCTTTTGTCAAGTCTTTTGTATTGTCTATGGCCCAGACTAATGAGACCAACCTACGGTCCACATTTGGTTATAAAAAATTATAAATATTAAAAATTTCGAAAATATTAACAAATTAGAAAATAGCTTTTCTATAGGTCCTGACCTAGTTGTGTGACTTTAGTGCTAGATAGAACTTAGTTTCGTTGGGTTAGCATGACCTTTAGTTTAGTTTTCTGTTTTGGGGCTACCTTTGATATAGTCAAGTCTTAGTGGATTATTCTTCTTGGAAAAGAAATTGAACTTGATTTGGATTTAGCTCACGAAAGACCATTTCCTAGGGCTTATAATATGGCCATCTATATTATTTGCCCGACGAGTTGGGTTTTCACTTTTGCACTTGTAATTTATGCTTTTCAATTACTTGGTAGTTTCATTATCGCTTCGTCATTTCAATAACATGTTTGTTAATTTCTTTTCTAAATTGATTAGACTAGATTAGAATCATAATGAACACATTGAGAACATGTGCATGGTCACTTAGTTGCTTTGATACCTTTAGGATCATAATCGCTAATCAAGATTGTATGCAAACTTTAATAACTACCTTCCAAGTTAATAGTATCGAAAGGGTGTTAATAGACATTAATGTCATCAAGACCCCAGACTAGAACATCTGATAAATAGATATCGAAACATTCTCTCATGCCTTAATTGGTTTGTAACTAATCCTAAATGGCTAGTGGTGATTGCTATTTCACATAAAAATTTCTATGTTAAATTGAACTTAAAATGAATTCAATATCACGCAAGATATGGGCTTGGGAGAATTCATACTAAATCAAGAGACATAGGCAATACCCTAAAACTATCTCTTTCCCGATTGAGTTGAAAAATTTGGGTCGCAATTTGTTGACTTATTAGTCTTGTTTGGTTATTTTCAAAAAGAAGTTTAATTTTGCCTTTTGATAAAAATCCAAAATATTTCAGTATTAAGGAGTGAAGGAGTGTATATGGTTGTGCTTCTAGAGAAAACCAATTTTAACAAAACCCGCGATTCTAATATTTCTTTATATGGGAATGTGTTAAATGCAAATCCCACAAGTCTATCCACAACAATAATGAACATGACTAAATATTTACCTATTTATGGAGTCCTTGTCTTTGGTGCTCCATGTCTTAGCCAATGGAATTTCTTCTTCTTTCCCACTTGTCCTTCAAGTGCTTCAAAGCAAGACCATTGGGATGCTTACGAAACACCAAATCATGCATCATATCTAGTTCAAGTCTCCGAAAAACTCTTTTTATATGCATAGCGTAATAATGTCTCACATACTCAAACCTTGCACTCAAATAAGTGTCAGATCAATGATTTACCAAAAAAATCCTTCTCCCTAGTAAGATCTCTCTCTCTCTCTCTCTCATGATAATTCTGATATCTTGGATTTCTTTTTTCTGAACAACAGTGAGGCACAAAGATGGCGGAGGCACAGAAGAAAATTCTCGCAGTGGCGAAGTTTTCGTCCATTCAAAGCATTCTTTTGTGGACAATGCCATAGACTCCAATCCAATCTGATGTGGTCTCTACACCCGCCATACCTCACAGCCGAATGCAGATGAAGCCGAAAATCTAGGAGGATGTCCTGAGATTTGCCCAGGTTTTCGTGCTGTTGTATGGATGGAAATCCATGCCTCAAGGTGGTAAGCTGTAGTTCTCCCTCCGAGAAAATCATAGAGGAAGAGAACATGGGAACAAGTTATATGATCGATAGGTTCGATGTTTCATGTATATGATGTAAAATTGTAAGAAGAGTGGGTCATTTTGAATATTGTGTGTGTAAGAGAGCTTTCCTCGATGTTATGAAAAAAAGTTAATGTCCAGTTATTTAAGCAGTGGTAATTTTTATTACAATCCCTGCCATGCATCCAAAATGAATTTGTATTATTGAGTCTAGCATGCTCTATCATATTCATATATCGAGACCATCGAATTGAATGGAACTTATAGAGATGGATATATTTGGGCGATAAATTGTTCCGCAGTTCAATCTCAATGTTTCATTTGTTTCATGGTAAATGAATAATTCAAAATTATTTCCCTAAAAAAAGTCACTTATATCGTTTGAAATAATTAATAAATAAAAATGTCTCCATTATCAATAACCATTTGTGTTTTAAATATTTTCATGAAGGATTAAAATATTTTTCATTCACTCATCTTCCTAAGCAATACAAGCAATTATTTTTTAGAAATTATTTTCTAAATCATTCATATTCCTTAAAACAAACACATGCTAATGTTTGACATTATGATGTATAACTTTTGGCTAGAAATACAACTTTTTATCTTTTTGTGCTTTGAGTATTTGCTGAATGCACCTAATAACCACACTGGATCATGAATTGTCAAATTCTCGTTGGTTATTTTATGGATAAAAAATTATCAACAAATCTAATGGGTGGATTTTAACTTTTCTCATACAGTTAAGTAATCATTTGGGATGTACTTTACCATGCTGGTGGAGTAAATTAAGTATAACATAATCTACCAATTATTCTATTTTCCGTTTTGAGAATGAATTACATATAAAATGGACAAGTGTATCCACCCCAATAAAGAGAATGATCAATATCATGCCTACTTATACAAAACTGTTAATACTACGACAACTTGCAAGGAGGCCCATATTGTAATAATGTGTATCTTTTGGCCCACCAAGAGATACTACTTTTCATTGAATATCATGAAATAAACCAAAGAAATTATTATGTAAAATAATCAAAGAATTCTCTACAATAATTTTTTTTTCACCCAAGTATTTAAGAAAACCAAAACCATCTTAGCATGGTCAGTTTCTCTTCTTTATGAATACTATATATACACGAGGCGGGATGGGAAATGAAGCTAAGCAACATCGTTTGATGGAACAACGCATTTTGTATGCACATCGTGTGACAATTTAGGATTATTTAAAAAAAATGTTCAATAGTTCAAGACAAAGAATAGAAAGATTCATGATCAAAATAAAAGAAAAAGGGAAGGGGCATGTTTTCCTCCATACGGGGTGGAAAAACCTATCAGTCCATGCCATGCATGCCATGCAAAATGAATTTGTATTATTGAGTCTAGCATGCTCTATCATATTCATATATCGAGACCATCGAATTGAATGGAACATATAGAGATGGATATATTTGGGAGATAAATTGTTCCGCAGTTCGTGGGGAGGACGGATTTTGCATAGTTCATGGAAGTATGGAAGAAACTTAGTTGGATATGAGAAAATAATGCAATTTTCGCGAGCAATTTTTCTTAATTTTCTTATTCTTGGTTGAGAAATATTAATGGTTACCTGATTTCTCCCCCAATATTTTGCTAATATAGAGAGCTCGTTTTACTAATTGGTCAAGGGATGCTGCAAATTCGTCATTGGATGACCATCGGTTTGCTCATGCACGGTGATATTTGCAATCATCCTCCGATAGATCTCTTAACTCATCATTAACCACAGTCAAGCAGCTGAATCATCATTGATGTCTGAATAATCAATAATCTCGTGCATTGACACAATAGTTTTCATTTAAGGTGAGATAATCTCATACATTAACAATATTTTTCATTCGGGAAATTTATAATAGGAAAGAGATGTGAAACTACAATAGATCTCTTAACTCATCATTAACCATAGTCAAGCAGCTCAATCATCATCGATGTGTGAATAATTGATAATCTTGTGCATTGACACAATAATTTTCATTTAAGGTTAGATAATCTTGTACATTAACATCATTTGGGAAATTTATAATAGGAAAGAGATGTGAGACTATAACTTTTAGTAGTAGATAGCAGTTTATTTACGTATTTTGTTGTTTTATCATAAACTTTACCGCGCAGGGTGCGAGGATCGCCACTAGGAGCCCCACTTCATCTTGTCCTGCTTCCTCTGCAACAAGCCTATCGGGTTCAACGCCGATATCTTCATGTACAGGTCGGTAGTCAGTCTCACGTTTTCTTGCTGGGCATGGATCTGATTTCCAGACATCTTTTTCCTTGCAAAAGACTCCTAACCAAGGAAAAATCTTCGCTTTATTCTTTTTCTTTATTAATCGGGTCAGAATCAGATCGCCTTCATGCTTTTATGTTTAAGGAGGGACTTGTTGGTGAACAAGGAAATTGGCGTACCCAATTATCGGAGAAGAAAAATAAAATATAGTAATTTAAGGAGGTTGTTTTTGTATCGATTGATTTCCCTCTTCAACAACTCTCTTGGGATCGAATCGGTTAATCAAAATAAATCAATTAATGTTCAATTTCTTTCTTAGGAAAGGTGTTTGACGCCTTATGAGGCATTTCTAAAATGGGGATTTACCTTGGATCATATGGTAACATGCAGCTAATGCCTTTTCATGTTCATTTTCTAAGATATTTTTTTGTTAATTTTTTCCCTACATTTTCTTGTTAATGTAATAGTGACGTTTTCTTTTATTATTCATGCTGATATTTGATAATTGAAAATCTTCATGTTTGACCGCTTTGCATCTCTTCTTAACCCACTTGCAGGCTTGTAAAACCCTCCTGCCGATGGCTTGTTATTTAACCACCATACTTATAATAAAGAAAATGCAGACGATGTTTTTGAATAGCTAGTTGTTTGCAAATCATTGAACTTAGTGGCTTAGTGGCTTAGTGGTAAAGGGGATCACAGTCTTCCATGAGGTCTTTAAGTTCGAGCCTTGACGAGGGTGAACCGATATTTAGCTTGTGTCTTGAACATTATCTGTCATGATAAGAACATCATAAATATCATAACTTTTATATGACATTCACTCGAAGGCCATACTTTTTTTTTTTTACCACTTCAGTGCTATAACTTCAAAAAAATATTTATTTGAATGTCATAACTTTTAATTAATTACTTAAATGCCAAATTTTTTATAAATATATACTTAAGCGTTGAAAATTAGATGTGACATAGCACTTGTGGTAAATCTTTTAAAAAAAGTTATGATACTCAAGTGATCCATTAAAAAATTATATGATATTTAAGTGATTAGAAGAAAAAATAAGTTATAACACTTAAATGAGTGTCATATATAAATCATAACACCCAACCGATAGAAAAAAAAAAGGTTATAGTACCAAAGTAAGCGTGGTGCAAAAATTATAGTACTCATGGTGTCTTTTTCCGATTATCTAATTTATATGGAGAGATTTCTTGATTTTTGATATGAAGGTGGGGCTATAGTGATGGACTTAAATATCTATTGATGAATTGAGTGATTATAATTAAAATCTAACATTTTGCATGAAAGTAACGCTATAAAAGGTAGCTATCTTGGTCGCACCTCCTCACTATTTTAAGTCATAAAAAGAACTCTCTTTTATTTTTCAAAAAAAGAGAGAATTAAAATGAATATATAAAATGATGTTACTTGGCATAGAAGAAAGCTGATAGACAAGATCAAGGGGCAAGCGGCCCACTTCACCTAACTTTGGTTCAAATAGGCAAATTTGAGCAATGGCCTTCCATTAAAAGGCCAGATCTATCTAACTTTGGACCAAGCTTTGCGTGGCCACCCCTAATATTTCATCACATATTTTAAATATTGAATGGGTCTTGGACAACACATTGGGCTTAACTTTCGGGCCCGAGTCAAGTTGGGCCTGTATAGTGATTGCCTAAAACAAGTGTTAGATATCTACATCACATATAATATAGAAGGTAAGGTTGGAAAAAAACAGCCAAATTTCCCAAAAAAGCATCAACTTCAAGGTAATGTGCCAATTTCAATTCAAATATTTTTTCCTAATTAAAAAATAATAGCCCACTTCCATATGTTTATTTTTTTTCAAAAAGAAGTTTCACATTCCCTATTTATGCATTGAAAAAAATCTTAGAATAATATTTTAGTAGGAAGTTCTCTTCTTATTGTACAAAACATCAGTTTTTTTTGTACACTGAGATCAATATGTGTAAGATAGAAATAAAGAGAGTTGTCATTTGATATTTTATTAATATGGTAATCTAATTTTAAAATATACAATTGCAATCCGTAGTTCTTCAATAATATAACATTATGCATGACCATGAGTCATAAATATTTTATTACTCTATAATATAAATAGCATTAAAAATGTATCATGTGGGTGCAACATAGTTTTGATGTAGAATCGTTTTATTATTAATATAGAGTGATGGTGGCATATAGCTGGAGTACATAATTCTCGGTGGAAAAATATATTGATTAAAACTTCGACATTTCTCCAATGAAAAAAATATCAATACAAGCTTAGAGTCAAGAGTAGATTTTAAAACATTGAAGCTGAAAGTGTCTAAGATGTTTTCAATGTTCTTTAAAATGTACCTTTATCTTTTGTATAGATGCAATAATCATGAGACACAATGTTTGAAATCAATTTATGATTTTTTGGTCTATATATTGTTCTTGTAATTATAAACGAATGCATTTCAAAGTAAATTAATATAGTTATATCTTCTTGTTAAGGGTAATTTTTTATAACTAAAATAGTTTATCCATTCATATAAGAGTTGCATATTTTCTTGTAAAAACAATTGTTAAATATGGAAAACATAATTTGCACATGCAACGGTTGCATTTACCAAATAGTTAATTATAAAGACAATATTATTTCTTTGCATTTGTTTATTTACTTGCTCAGACAATGTTAATTTTCTCATTCAGAAACAATTTAGAAAACATGTATGCTTGATGAATGAGTTTAACTCTTGTTCAGGGTCTTTCTGATCAGTGGTAAGTGCAACTACTTTAACTTATAATGGGAAAGAGAAATGAGCCTTATAAAATATTCTATAAATTTCGGTAGTAAATAAAAGTTGACCTACTTACTATGAGGCTTTATCAGAAACATGTAATTGGTAATCTCGATACTATTAATTTGCCATTAACATTTCTATCAATCAAAATCATCAACAATCTAACGGTCTGGATTTTAAATCTCTCTAGTTAAGTAATCACCGATGGGGTGTATATTGTGACGTCCTGACATTCGAGCCCTTTGAGGGAGGAATGAAAGTTAATTTCGCCAGTGCATTGTTGGTTGATCTTACTCGGACCCAATCATTTCCGAGATACTGACCTTGAGGGGAAAGGCTATTGAGGACAGAACTCGTGCGACTAAAGAACTTGACCTGGGAAAACGACTCGACCGTGAGACTTGCGTAAGGACGATCCTGTAGTCATGTAGGCCGATTTCAAGGACGAATAGAAGTCGAATCGCGGACAGAAATAATGGGATGACGGGTGATTCCGTCTACTGTTATTGAACCCGCGAACGACCCTATGTTGATCCTTGATAATCGTGTACTTTGAAATAAGAATCTATCCTTCGCAATTTCATGTCGTCAAGGACGTCCATGTGTCGAGAAGTCTTGAACGTGGTTTGGCACAAGTCGGTTACGCGTGAATCCTCGAAGCCGCCTGTCAGTCTGAGTAGTACCAAAATGGCATTTGTGGCAAAATTGACAAGGTATGAGAATCCAATATTGGACTTCAAATTTTCGGGAATGTCTGGGATGGACTTTTGGACGATGCTTCCTTGACAGTCGACAGTGTCGGTTTAGCCAAGTTTTTTGGAAAATGATTTTTGGACTGAGGAAATGAGCTTACGAGGACGTGGGCTGGCCAAGAGTAGTGTGGGCCACACGCCCAAGGTGGGATGGCCACCGTGGAAGACCGAGACAAACAAATGAGCCCGTTGGACCAAACCGAGCATTTACCCTTCCGAGCCGTTGTCTAAACCTGAGCCAATTCGAGCCCGACAAATTCCCGAGTACATTTCTATTCATTTTCTAGCCCATTTCCTAGGCCCGCCTTTCACTTTCAGCCCAAGGGCACATTGGGAAATGTGCAAGGTGGAAATAACCAAAATACCCTTGGATATTTTGAAGAAAAGTCAAAGGAAGAAAGAGAAGATGATGTCACTTACCTTGGGAATTGGAGAAGACATTTAATGCCCTTAATGAAGCTGAATTGAAGCCCTCAAGGCACTCTCTCTCCTCCTCCTTCAGCCCTCACAAATCGCAGCTCTCTCTCTCCTTGCTTACATGGCCTTCCTGCAATTTCAGTTTCTGACATTCCACCGAAAATCAAGTTGTTCATGGCCTTCCCGTGTGAATCTCGGCCCGTTCCACCCGCCGTTGCGTTCAGAAGACAAAACCCATTCAGATAGCGTCAACCGATCGGCGAAAGGAGTCTCCGGCCGATCCGTACGGCCGCCGGAAGCCGGCTGCTCGCCGACCGCCTACTGTTCATGCGGTACTGCACAGTTTCGTATTTTGACCTGTTTTCCTCCATTTTCGACCTACCCACTACCCACACCAGCCACCCACAACTCCCCCTCAACCTCCAGGAGCCACCGGTCACTGGCCACCAGCTCGTCGGAGCTCTGGGCAGCCTATTCAACTCCGGTCAGCCACTTTCTCTTCAAGCAGTGCTGTTTTATGAGGTTGCAGTGGGAAGCAGAGGTTGTTGTTGCTATTTCGACCTTAGGACTGCCTTGGATCGCTGTGGTGGAAGTCCCCGGGTGTCAGGTTCGTCGCTGCCGCCGCGCCCGTGTCGCCAGCCCGCTTAACGGGTGAGTTTAGCTCCTAAACCCTATTTAGTGCCTAAACTAGCTTTGGGTTGGATTAATTAGTGCTAAGGGTTGATTAAGGTGTTTAATTAAGTCTATTAGCCCTAAGATAGGTGGTTAGATAGTGGATTAAGATTAGTTTGGCTTAATCTTGCTTATTTGTGCTTAATTGTGCTTAATTAGGCCTAATTGTGTGTTTTGTGCTAATTAATCATGTTTTCCTTAATTGCTTGATTTATATGATTTAATTGATTAATTGATTGATTAAATTAATGCATTTAATTTAATTAAATAATTATTTAATTATTTAATTTTCGGAATTTATTTATTTAATTATTTTTAATTTATGAATTTAATTATTTATTTATTAAATTCGGAAATTACTGTTCATCCGGAAATTAAATTGTATAATTTCATGTGTCTTGATCATATGGATTGAATTGGATGTGGCATTGCATGAATATCCGCATGAATCGTGTGATTTTCATAAAAAAATGGGAAAAAGAGGAAATGTCCGAGGGACACCGGAAATGGACTGCCTTTATGAGAAAGAAAGTGATTTGTCCGGAAATGGACCGCTTTTATGAGAAAGGTGGGGAAAATGGTTTGTCCGAGGGACACCGGAAATGGACCGCATTTGTGAGAAATGATTTGAAGTTTGATATGCAAGCATGTGTGCATTGGCTAATGCTCAAAGATAATAAGTGGGTTGTGATAGTATGCTTGCATGATCACTAAGTTGAACCCGCTTTATCGGAGATTATGGAAAGGGAGGGCACGGAAGGGCACGGTTGCGCCTCTGTGGAGGAAATGCACCGTAACGCCATAGCGCCTTGGAGGGTACGGAAGGGCACGGTTGCGCCTCTGCGGAGGAAGGGCGCCGTAGCGCCGTTGCACCTCGGCCAAGTTGTAGCCCTATGAGGCAGTAATAATTGGAACACGTATGGATTCAAGAGTACATGCAAAAACATAGCATCATTGGTTCCGATTATGCATGAGGTGATCATATCATTTATGGCACGCATGCAAGAATTGATAACGTGCAAGGTGTGGCAATGACCATGTGAGATCGCTTGTGACGCAACTCGCATGTGATTTGTGAACTGCATCATCTGATGGCCATGTGCATTGCGTGTATTGTGCTAACATATAATGTGCAGGGTATGGCATACCGGGTAAAGTTGCATGCGAACCAACTATATGATTATTGGTTACATTGCTTGTATTGTATAAGGTTTTACGTGCAGAGTATGGCATACCGGGTAAGGTTGCATGTGAACCGACTTTTGATCGTTGGTTGACCCTGTCTGTTGTTTGATTGTTGATTGCTGGTTGTTTGGTGTTGGGTTGAGTGAGGGGTGATTCTGGAGAGATACCCCAAGTTGAGTTGGTGTACTAACCGGGGCTTAGAGGAAGAACTTGCTGAGATTTTATCTCAACCCATCGTGGTTAAACATTTTCAGGCCCCTAGAATGGCGCACCCGCAGTGGAGAATCTTGCCCCCGCTCGACCAGTGATCGACCTGACGGAGTCAAGTTCGATGGGTCCGAGTGACGTGGTGCTGAACCTGAGGGTTCATTGTGTACATCTAGATTAGCCTAGCCTAGTTCCTTTTTGCTTTGTCTTAGAAGATGGATCGGCCATTTTGTCGGGCGTGTATTGAGAAACGATCCTCCGTTGGTTAATCTAGTAAATTGTGTAAATGAGTAGTGATAGTTATCCTTGTTGTTCATCCCTCTATCCCTGACTGATTGATTGATTGTTTGTTGGACTGGGGATGGTTCGTCTTCCGCTTGCGCATAACGAAAAATTAAAATGAATGATCGTCGACGAGTCCTGAGACGTCGCTTTCAATCGACCAAGAGAAGGGGTTGTCGCGTGCTCGGGGTTCGGGGCGTGACATATATGGTCGCATTCCTAGAGCAAATAAATTTTAACAAACCTTGCCATTGATAATATTTCTTAGTATGGGAATGTGTTAAATGCAAATTGTGGGAGTCTATCTATAACAATAATGAGCATGACTAAGTATTTATCTATTTATAAAGTCCTTAATGCGCCATGCCTTAGCCAATTGAATTTCTTCTTTCTTACTAGTCCTTCGACTGCTTCAAAGAAAGACCTTTGTGATGCCTCATCTTTGAAAATCTCTTTTGACAAGCATCCAAAAATCATGTCTCACGTACTCCAGCCTTACATCAGATCAGTGATCTATCAGAAAAATGCCTCCTCCTTGGTGATCTCTTTCTCTCTTTCTCTCCCATAGGGAAACACATGATGATCATAACGCTGTGGACATCTTGTTCTTAGTAACAGGACAAATCACTGAGATTGCGAGCAAATGGCACACCAGTGAAGTCTTTGTCAAGGCGCTACTTTGTTGCTGGATGACGCACTATTGACCCATCCAACCTCACGTAGTCGCTATACCCACCCTACTCAATAGCCGAATGCACATGAAGCCTCTTATCAAGAAGATGTCTCGAGCCATACCCTTGGGAGTGTCCCTCGGTGTGAGAATTGCCTAGGTTTCCATGCTATAGTCTACATGGAATCCCTGTTCTTATAAAAGTGAGCTGCTCTCCCTCCTCAGAAAATCATAGAGGAAGAGAACATGAAACAAGTTAAAAGGTTGTTAGGTTTGATGTTTCATGCATTTGATATAAAATTGTACGAGAGCAGGTAATTTTGAACGGCGTGTGAGTGAGAGCTTTTCTCGGTATTATGCAAAACTTTAATCTTCAAAAATTAAAGCAATGATGTTTCAGCTACAGTGGCTTCAATGGTATGAAACTCTTTTTTCAACTCTAATGTAGTAATTCACAAAAATTTATAACATGATGATGCTTTTGCACAACATATTTTAATGCAAGAATATCTAAGTTTAAATGATGACAAATTTTCTCTTATTTCACAACCAACCAAAATTATGCAATTTCAACAAAAAAATCAACATTTTGCAATAATTGGTCATAATTTACAATATATTTTAGTTGCTTAAGTATGGGCTTTTAAATGTTCAGTATCAAATGTGAAGCTTGGATGAACATGAGGGGTTATTTGTGTTATTTTCCATTTTGATTTCAAACCTTTGGCCATATAATAGTTATTTTGGTCCTTCAAATTCAACCTCAAAAAAGAATATAGGAATAAGTGCAATATAAATCCTAAAACTTATAAGAAAAGTGCAATTGAGTTTTCAAACTTATAAAAATGTAATCAAATTTTAAGACTTGTCAAATTAATATAATCAAGTGATTTCATTAAGTCCGTCCAATGAGATTGTCATAAAATAATAATTTACTTGCGTACTTTGAGGTTTTATCATAAAGTACTTTCTATATTGTGAAATTGCCATTGATGTTTCCATTTGTTAAAATAATTGACATTTCAATTGTCTAGATTTTACATTTCTTAAATAGTTAAGTAATCACTGAGTGGTTTATATGATCGCACTCGTAGATAAAATCAATTCTAACAAACCCTACCGTGGATATGGGAATATGGCTCATGTTTTATGTAATCAGCATTTCAGAAATCAAGTAATTACTGGTAGAATATGCTCAATAAGTGCCATTAGAGTCTCAATTAATAAACATGATTTCAAATATCTGAATAAGGAAACATAGAAGAAACGAATCCTTCGACACCAAATATTTTATCATTGTATATGCTTAACAAATGCACTGAAAACACCATTAACAAGACCCACAATTAAATCCTTTCATTTGGACGTACTTTATCAAGCAATTATCGAGCTACTAAAAAATAAATATATAGATTGTGATTTTTCGAAGCACTTCTTTTTCTAGACTTTGCGCTGTCCGCGACACAGAGGATCACAGCACCCAACTCTTCTTCTCCTCACCCTCCTCCCGCCTTCATATGTCGGCCTATCCGCCATCGTTACGCTTCCCCCGACTTGCTCACCACACTCGACGGCCTCCTCCTCCTTCTTCACAGTTCTCAAGCTCTCTTCGCTCCTCTTATTAACCGTTAAGGTGTGCGCAGGCTAGCTTCTCAAAGCAATTCCTTGCTTAACCGTCGTGGCCATTTCGGATAGCGATGGATGCTTCGCCCAGGGCAGCGATGGTTTACCACACCTGGTGTGAGGATCGCCACTACGAGCCCCACTTCATCCAGTCCTGCTTCCTCTGCAACAAGCCTCTCGGGTTCAACTCCGACATCTTCATGTACAGGTTGGTCGTCAGTCTAGCGTTTTCTTGCTGGGCAAGAATCTGATTTCCAGGCATCTTTTCCCTTGCGAAAGACTCCTGCGAAAGACCAAGGAAAACAAAATCTTTGCTTTATTCTTTTCCTTTATTAATCGGGTCAGAATCAGATCGTGATCTGCTCTTTCTTTTCTCCTTTGCGTTTTCAGGGGTTGACCCGGCGTTCTGCAGGGTAAGAGTGCCGGCAAGAATGGATAGAGATTGACGAGGTGAAAGAGGAGCTGGAAGAGCTCGCCATTGTTGCGTTCCTCCTCTTCTTCCTCCTCGTTGTGGAGAAAATCAGTCGTCCAATAGCAGCAAGGCTGTAGGGAGTGGCAGAGTAGCAGTCGCGTGAGATCATTCTTGACCCCGCAGAGATCCACCGGGGAATCTGTATCTTGAGCACTTCGTTGTGTAAAAAGAAATTGGCTAGAGATGTTGATGACAGTTGGACAAAGAAACAACGAGAGAGAAGCAGAGAGAGATATGTGTTTTGCTTGGAAATTTCCGCACTGGTGTTGGACAAAGAAAAATTTCGTAAGCTATTCTTTGACCATCACACAGTCACGCTGCCGAGGAAGGTGATGCTAGCTTAGCCCGGAAAATTTTATTTTTTTTATTTTTATTGTCTGCTCGTATTCTTTTCTTTGCTGAATGTCTATAAGATAAAAAAGACGGAGCACCCCTTTGACGAGAATTGCCATATTTTTAATTTGTTTGATTGTTGCTATCGTGAAAAGCATGGAAAATTGGCGTACCCAATTAATTACTTGGTTATGTTCATGCTTTTATTGGAGAAGAAAAATAAAAGAAAATATTAATTTGAGAATGTCGTTCCTTTATTTTACCAAACTGATTTCCATTTTCAGCAAATTTCTTGGGATCGAATGGATTAATCAAAATTAAATCGATTAATGTTCAATTTGTTTCTTAGGAAAGGTGTCTGACGCCATCTGTGGCTTTCCTAAGATGCAGATGTACCTTGGATCATGCGGTAATCCACGACAAACGCCTTTTTATGTTCATTTTCCAAGATTAGTTAATTTTTTACTTTCATTTTCTTGTTAATGTAATAGTGACGTTGTTTTTTATGTTACCTATTGATTTTTATATCATTGAAATCAGTATGTTTCACCGTTTTGCGTCTCTCGTTAACATAATTGCGGGCTTGTAAAACCCCCCTGCTAATGGCTTGCTATTTGACAACCGTACTCATAACAAAGAAAATACAGATGACGTTTTCGTATAGCTAGTGGTTTGCAATCATCAAGCTTAGTGGCTTGGTGGTAAAGGGGATCATAGTCTTCCACGAGGCCTACAAGTTCGAGCCTTACCGTGGGTAAATATCTGGTTAACTTTTGTCTTGAACATTATTTATAGGAATAAGGACATTATAAGTGTCATAACTTTCATACGGTACTTTTTCGAGTGCTATAACTTTTCGTTTTCAATCACTTAATTACTAAAACTTTTTATGAACATTTACTCAAATGCCAAAAATACAATGTGGCATAGCACTTATGGTATACATTTTTAAAAAGTTATGATGCTCAAGTAATCTATTAAAAAGTTATACAGCACTCAAGTGATTAGAAAAAAAATTTGACACTAAAGTGAGCGTCGTATATAAGTTATAGCACTAAAATGATTGGGAAAAAGGTACAACACTCAAGTAAACACTATACGAAAGTTGTGCCACTTGTGTTGTCCTTTTCCCATTATCTTCCTTATGTGAAGAGATTTCTTGATTTCTGATATAAATGTGGGTTATAGTGACAAACTCATTCATCATTGAATTGAGTAGATATAATTAAAATATAACATTATGCAAGAAAGTAAAATCCAAAAAAGGTAGCTATCTTGGTTGCACCTCCCTCCTGTTTTAAGTTACGAAAAGAACCTTTTTCTTCAAAATAGAAAAAAAGAAAGAGAGTTAAAATGAATATATATACAATATGATGTTACTTGGCATAGTAGAAAGGACTATATATACAATAGACAAGATCAAGGGGTAAGTAGTCCAGTTCGCCTAACTTTGGTTCAATTGGGCAAGTTTGAGCAATGGCCTTCCATTAAAAGACCAGATTCACCTTACTTTGGACCAAGCCTTGCGTGGCCACCCCTAACATTTCATCACATATTGTAATTTATGTATGGGCCTCGGATGACGCATTGGGCATAACACACAGGCCTAGATTGATTTTGGTCTGCATAACGATCCCCTAAAAGAAGTGTTCGATATCTACAAAATATAAGATATAGAAGATAAGATTGAAAATTAATAGCCAAATTTCCTAAAAAAGCATCAACTTCAAGGTCATGTGCCAATTTTGATTTGAATTTTTTTGTCCTAATTAAAAAACAACGGCCCACTTCCATATGTTTATTTGTATTCAAAAAGAAGTTTCGTATTCCCTATATGTAGGAAGCTCTCTTCTTATCGTACAAAAGATTAGTTTGTTGTCAACAATGAGATTGAATGTGTAAGATAGAAATAAAGGGAATTGTCATTTGATATTTTACTAATATGATAATCTAATTTTAAAATGTATAATTGCAATATTAAGTGCTTCAATTATATAACATTTTGCATGAAAAATAAGTAGGTCATACATATTTTATTACTCCATAATATAAATAGAATAAAAAAAATGTATCATGCAGGTACAACATAGTTCTTGTGTAAAATCATTTTATCATTAAGACTAACATAAGCATATAACAGGACTACATCAAAAGAATACATAACTTTCTGTGGAAAAACGTATTGATTAAAACTTCGACATTGCTCAGACGAAAAAACTCAATGCAAGCTTAAAAATTAAGATTAGATTTTTAAACATTAAAGCGTTTAAGGTGTTTCCAATCTTCTTTAAAATTTATCTTTATATTTTGTATAGATGCAATAATCATGAGATACAAGGTTTGAAATCAATTTATGATTTTTTGGTCTATATATTGTTCTTTTGTAATTATAAACTAATGCGTTTCAAAGTAAATTAATATAATTATGTCTTCTTTCTAAGGGTAACATTTTTTTATAGTAAAATAGTATGTCCATTCATATAAGAGTTGCATATTTTTCTTGTAAAAACAGACATTAATATATGGAAAACATAATTTTCACACCCAGCGCTCATATTTACCAAATAGTTAATTATATAGACAATATTATTTTTCTGCATTAGTTTGTTCACTTGCTCATACAATGCTAATTCTCTCATTCGGAGGCATTTAAGAAAACAAGTATGCTAGATGACTAAGTTCAACAAATGTTGGAGGTCTTTACAATCAATGGTAAGTGCAACTACTTTAATTTATAATAGGAAAGAGATATGAGCCTGATAGAATGACCTATAATTTTTAGTAGTAAATAAAAGTTTATCTACCTCCTTTGAGGTTTTATAAAAAACATGCAATAGGTATTTTTGATACTGTGAAATTGCCATTGATGTTTCCATCCATCAAAATCACCAACAATCTAATGGTCTAAATTTTAAATTTCTCAAATAGTTAAGTAATCACCAATGGAGTGTATATGGTCATGCTCCTAGAGAAAATCAATTCTAACAAACCTTGCTGTTGATAACATTTCTTAGTATGGGAGCATGTTAAATGCAAATTGTGCAAGTCTATCCACAACAATAATGAGCATGATTAAGTTTTTATTTATTTATAGAGCCCTTCATCTCTTTATGCACCATGCCTTAGCTAACTCAATTTCTTCTTTCTTACTGGTCCTCCAAGTGCTTCAAAGAAAGACCTTTGAGATGCCTCATCTTTGAAGACCTCTTTTGACATGCATCCAATGATCATGTCTCACATACTCCAGCCTTTTATGTACATAAGTATCGGATCAGTGATTTATCAAAAAAATGCTCCATCCTTGGTAAGATCTCTCTCTCATGCACACGCACACAAATGATGGTAATAACGTTGTGGATATCTTATTCTGATTAGCAGGTTGAATCATTGAGATGTTATGGCGATAATAAACAAGGCTTCTTAGTAGTGAAGTCTTTGTCGAGGCGCCACTTTATTGCTGGACGATGTTCTAGAGTCCCATCTGATCTGATGTGGTCGCTAAACCCATCCTTGGTAAGATCTCTATCTCACATGCACACACGCACACAAATGATGATTATAACATTGTGGATATCTTGTTCTGAATAACAGGTTGAATCACTGAGATGGGATGGCAATAATGAACAATGCTTGTAGTAGTGAAGAGGCGCCACTCTATTGCTGGACGATGTCAAAGAGTCCCATTTGACCCGATGTGGTAGCTGAACCTGCCATACTCCGCAACCAAATGCACGTGAAGCCTCTTCTTAGGAAGATGTCCTGAGCCATACCCTTGAGAGTGTCCCTCGGTGTGAGGTGTGCCTAGGCTTCCGTGCTGTTGTCATCACGGAAGCTTGTCTTATAAAAGCGAGCTGCTCTCCCTCCTCAGAAAATCGTCGGGGAAGAGAACATGGGAACAAGTTACACGGTTGATAGATGTATTTGATGTAAAACTGTACGAGAACTGGTCATTTTGAACAACACGTGAGCGAGAGCTTTCCTTGATATTATGCAAAAAGTTAATCTTCTAATATATAATCAATGATAGTTTTAGCTATAGTGCCTTCAATGATATGCAACTCTAATTTCAATTCTAATGTAGTAATTCACAAAATTTGTAACATGATGATGCTTTTGCACAACTTATTTTAATTTAACAATTAAGTTCAAATGATGGCAAATTTTGTCTTAATTTGACGGTCAACCAAAATTTTGCAATTTTGACAAAAAAGAATCAAAATTTTGCAATGATGTGGTCTTAATGTACAATATATTTCACTCGTTAAGTATGGACTTTTAAGTGTTCAATATCAAATTTGAAGATTGGATGAATTCTGATTTTAAACCTTTGGCTCTATAATAGTTATTATAGTCCTTCAAATTAAACCTTATAAAAGAAAATAGTGATAAGTGTATTAGAAGTCCTAAAAATTTTAATACAAAAGTGCAATTAAATCTTAAACACAAAACTTGCAATCAACTCCTAAGACTTGTCAAATTAGTATAATTGAGTCATTCTATAAACTCCATCTGATGAGATTATAGAAAATATTGACGTGACTTTTTTTTTTCTCTCCTATATGTCTTTGTTTAATATTGTCTCTTTTTAGGTGGCATTGACCTTATTAAAACATGAAATAGAAAACTATGACGATGTTAACATAAGAGAGAAAATAAGAAAAAGTGAGCAAGGGTGGCTAGTGCTTGCATCCACTGCCACCCCATCATCGTTGGAAAGGGCCAATGGAGGCTTGGTGATGGGTGGTAGGCCTTGTACTTTTTTGCCTTTTTTTAAAATTACCCTTTTTAAATATAATTTAATTAAGTTTTTGGTTAAAAAAATTAGGATTTTGGCTATAATGACATCATTTTAGTTTTATATTTCATGTTTTAGTAAAGGTTAATGTCACACAGGAGAGAAAATATTAACAAAAGTTACGTTAGCATTTTCCGTTAGCCTAATTGGATGGACTCTCACTTAGCCTCCACTAGCCCTTTCTAGTGACAATGGGGCAACGACGGTGAGCGCCCACCGCCCTTTCCCTCGTTTTTTGTGTTTTTTATGATTACTTTTATTTAATTTTGAATCTAATTTTGGTTAAGAAATTAGGACTCATGCCAAAACAATGTCGTGGTCTTTTATTTCATGCTTTAGTATATGTCAATTCCACATATGAAAGAGATAAAATATTTTTAAAATTCACCTCAATATTTTTCAAGGGAAAATTTCAAATAAGGGGTCAAAGTGCCATATTCTTCTCAAAAAAAGGCCCAAAGTGGACATTGTTTTAAATGGGGTATCAAGTGCACAACTTTGTTTCAAATGAGAGCCTAAACTCGCCAACCAACAAGCATGTAATTTTTTCGGCAATCGAAATAAGGGCATTTTTTTCCAAAAATAAATAAATAAAAAAGCCAAACTTTAAAATTAAAAAACCCAAAACCCCGTTCCTTTCTTCTCTTCTACACGTTCTTTACTTCTCCTCCAACCCACGTTCATCAGCAAAACTAAAGAGAAAGGAAAAATGAAGAGGTGTTGCTGGAGCAAGCACCGACAGGCATCGTTGGTAGTGGGTGATCAGGTGGCAGTTTGATTTGAGCGGCGGCGACGATGATGATGGTCGAAGGGTGACGGACTTTGAAAGAAAGTAAAAGATGAAACTCCCCTTCCTAGGGTTCACCCAAAGCCTTCCCCATCCTATGAAAAATCGTTTTGATTTTCTCTTTCATTATGCTTCGGTAATTTGGCCAAGGTCAGCTTTCTGAAGTGCAGCAATGAATCGAAATTCTAATTTTCCTAAATCCTCTAATTTTGTTCGTTTATGTGACGGTTTGTGTACTAACTTACTTCGTTCATCCAAGACAAAGCGATTACATTGGTTGAAGTAACATGTCAATAAGTCATTGGCACGTGGTGGAATCCGACATCAATGGTAGCAACAATGGCAGTAAGTTTCTTTTTCTACTGGCAAGTTGTATTTATTGTGCATTTTTTAATTGTATTTGTGGTTGTCGTGGTCCCTACATGTCTTTTGTGGTCCTTCTTCTACTGGCAAGAAGTGAATTATGCCACGTCCAATAATATGTGTGCTGAAGGTGTTGAAGATGATGGATTTTCCATTATTGATCTTGATAAGTTATACAGTAGAAATGTACAATGCATGGAAGGTAGTTCGATGCAAAGTGATATGGGGATTGGAGACATTTGCTTGTATGTAGACAAATTAACTGATAATGCAGATTTCTTGAATATAAATAGTTAGTTTGGGTATACATATCCCAAGTTCAATAATGAGGTATACATGGAAAATCCTAACTCCGAGTTGGGGATGTGTTTTAGCAATGTCAAGGACTTTAGAGAAGCAGTTAGGAATTATGCCATAAAAAATGGGAGACAGGTGAGGTTCGTTAAAAATGTGCTAAATAGGTTAAGGACAGTGTGTTCTAATGGTTGTGATTGATTCATATATGCTTCCAAAATGCAGAGGGAGTGTACTTTACAAGTCAAAACCTTCAACCCCTTACATACATATAATAGAGTTTTACATGTTTCTCAAGTAAGCTCTAAATGGTTGGCAAACAAATATTATGATTGGTTGAGGAATAATTCAACATGGCCAAGTGCTTCAATAAAGTAAACAATGGAGTTTGAGAATATTTTGAAACTATCTTGGATAATAGCCTATAGAACTAGGGTCACAACATTTAATATGATCACATGGAATAAGTAGGAGCAATTTTGGATGCTTAGAAGTTATTGTAAAGTAGTTTTTGATTCCAACCCAGGATCCACTTGTGTAACCAAGAGTAACTAATGTCAAGATCAATTCAAATTCAAAGGGATCTACATATGTTTAGATGCATTGAGGAGGGGTTTTCTAGAAGGATCTAGAAGCTTTGTGGGTTTTGGTAGTTGTCATTTTTGTTAGGTTACAAGGGTATACTTATAGTAGTTGTGAGCCTAGATGAAAACAATCAAATGTATCCATTTGCATGGGTAGTCGTGGGACAATAAACATATGAGACATTGCATTGGTTTATTAGTATGATTGCAGAAGATTTGGGGATTATAGACCTTACAAATTCAAAGTACTGCACTTTCTTGTGTGATAAGCATAAGGGATTACTGTAAGCACTAGGAAATTTGATGCCTAAAGTGAAACATAGATTTCTATTAAGAAATTTTTATAAGAATTTCAGGCTACATCACAAATGATTGGAATTTAAACTTTTAGTTTGGAAGGCTGCCATGATAACTAGGGTATGTGATTTTGACTTAGCAATGGAAGAGATTAAGGCAGTTAATGAAAAAGCTTATGATTAGTTATCACAAAGGCCTCCAGTGCAATGAAGCAAGAAAGAATAAATGGTATAGCTTTATTGTTTCTTGACATATGCACCATGTCCGGTCTTTATAGAATATGCGATTAATGGATGAGTCTAGACAAGGGTTCGGTTTCGTACTTCTTAGCCCTTGGTAGTCCTTGTTAACACTTGAATTTCAGTTAACATACTAAGCATAAATTTTAGTAAGAACAAAATAACTAAATAAATAACTGAAAAAAGAGAGGAGAGTTCACATCAATTTTGTGAATACGAATTTGGCTTGATTTAGTATAAAAATAAGGGATAATAATATAAATGATTTCTTGAACTTTGACCCAATGTGTACTATGGTCCCTTAAATTTTAATTTGTTCATGTGACCCATGAACTTTTGGTGCATATTTAATTTAGTCCATAAACTATATGTAAGTGTTCACTATTGTCCTTCCATTTATTCAAGTTTAGGAGCAACATTAAACAAATATTAAAAATCTATGGATCACATTGAACAAATTAAAGTTTAGAAATCACTCACTGAACAAATTAAAGTTCATAGATCACATTGAATATTAAGGTAAAACTCCGTGACTATTTGCCTCATTTTCCCTAATAATAAACCGACTTGCGGCCACAAGCATATTGTTGCACAGCCCAATACAGACCATCCCACTGTGCGCAGCCCATTCCATCAAGCCCATCAAATATGAATTCACCAGGTCCACCCATTAATCTCGCAGAATTCGCGCGTCGTGGCTCCTTTGATCTCCTCTCTATTTCAGTTACTGGAAGAGTTTTGAGTTTGCTTTATAACTAGAGAGGACTTGCCCCATCGCCCTCTCGACACCTCCAGCCATCTTTGCCTGCCGTTTCTCGCCGTTCCAGAGCCATGCGTGTACCTTTGTTCTCGAGACTGGGATCCCGAGGCACGCTGAGGCCCAATTTGGAGCTCCTCCACAGGTTTCGCTGCTCAGATGTTGAATCCTCCATTGACTCGATCTACTTGAGTTTGTTTCTCTGATTGTGAGCAAGTTGTTGGTTTAGCCTGAACCATCAATCAATTGCACACCATATGTTCGACCGAATTCTTATACTGAATTTGCATAGATGTGTCTCTGATTGTTCGATAATATTGAGTGTGTATTGATTGCTGAGCACAACTTCAGTCGGATTTCCTTGTTGCCAAGATTGAATCTGACCACATCTTCTTCTTCTGTTTGTTTTGTTTCCACCCTATTGTATTGGCGTGTCTTCCTGCTGCCTTCAATGGTGGTCGCTGGAGAGGTTAAAGAGGAGTCAACTCCAAAACGACAGCATCAGTGCTAATCTCTAAACTCATTGGCACCGGTATTGTTCATCGTGTTCCTTTCTATTTGTTTGTTTCAGCCATGCTGTGGTTGTGCATAAGTATTGAATGACTGGTAGTTGAGATGGTGGCCGACCAAGGCAGTCCGGTGATGGCCAAAGGTCTTCTGGCTAAGCAGATGGAGGCTTGAAGATTGATCTTGCTTGCATTTATTTAGAATAGATGAGTAAGTTCATTCAATTCTATGAATAACAAAGAATATATATGTCATGCCCCGAACCCCGAGCACGCGACAACCCCTTCTCTTGGTCGATTGAAAGCGACGTCCCAGGACTCGTCGACGACCATTCATTTTAATCTTTCGTTATGTGCAAGCGGAAGACGAACCATCCCCAGTCCAACAAACAATCAAGCAATCAATCAGGGATAGATGGATGAACAGCAGAAACCTCGACTACTCATTGATACAACTTACTGGATTAACCAAGAATTACAAGCCCGTCAAAAGGGGCCGATCCATCCTCTAAGCCAGGCCAAAAGAAACTAGGCTAATCCAGCTATACAAAATGAACGCTCAGGTTTAACACCACGGTCACTCAGACCCATCAGACTCGACTCCATCAGGTCGATCACTGGAGAAGTAGGGGCAGGATTCTCCACTGCGGGTGCACCATTCTAAGGACCTGAAAATGGTTAACCACGACGGGTTGAGATAAAATCTCAGCGAGTTCTTCCCTTAAGCCCCGGTTAGTACACCAACTAAACCCAGGCATCTCTCCAGAGCCACTCCTCACACAACCCAACCACAACACCTAGCAATCAGCAATCAAACCACAGACAGGTTCAACTAACAATCAGAAGTCAGTTCGCAAGCAACCTTACCTAGTATGCCATACCCTGCACGTTAAACCTCATTCAATGCAAGCAATGCAACCAACAATCGAATAGTCAGTTCGCATGCAACCTTACCCGGTATGCCATACCCTGCATGTTATAAGTCAGCACAATACGCACAATGCACATGGCCATTAGATGATGCAGTTCATCAATCACATATGAGTCACGTCACAAGCGATCTCACCTGGCCATTGCCACACTCTGCACGTTATCAATTCATGCGTGCGTGCCATAAATAATGTGATCATCTCATGCTTAATCAGAACCAATGATGCCACGTTTTCTCATGCACTCTCGCATCCACACGTGTTCCGATTATTACTGCCTCACAGGGCTACAACTTGGCCGAGGTGCAACGGCGCTACGGCGCCCTTCCTCCGCAGAGGCGCAACCGTGCCCTTCCGTGCCCTTCCGTGCCCTCCCTTTCCATAATCTCCAATAAAGCGGGTTCAACTTAGTGATCATGCAAGCATACCATCACAACCCACTTATTATCTTTGAGCATTAGCCAATGCACATATGCTTACAAATGAAACCTCAAATCATTTCTCACAAAAGCGGTCCATTTTCGATGTCCTTTGGACAAACCATTTTCCCCACCTTTCTCATAAAAGCGGTCCATTTCCAGACAAATCACTTTCTTTCTCATAAAGGCGGTCCATTTCCGGTGTCCCTCGGACAATTAATCTTTTTCCCATTTTTATGAAGATTACACAATTCATGTGGATGCTCATACAATTACACATTCAATTCACTCCATAAAATCAATACACATGAAATTACACAATTTAATTTATGGATGAACAGTAATTTCCAAATTTAATAAATAAATAATTAAATTCAGAAATTAAAAATAATTAAATAAATAAATTCCGAAAATTAAATAATTATTTAATTATTTAATTAAATGCAGAAATTAATTTAATCAATAAATTAATCAATTAATCACATTAATCAAGCAATTAAGGAAAAACATGATTAATTAGCACAAAACACACAATTAGGCCTAATTAAGCACAATTAAGCACAAATAAGCAAGATTAAGCTAAGCTAATCTTAATCCAATATCTAACCACCTATCTTAGGGCTAATACACTTAATCAAACACCTTAATCAACCATTAGCACTAATTAATCCAACCCTAAGCTAGTTTAGGCACTAAATAGGGTTTAGGAGCTAAACTCACCCGTTAAGCGGGCCGGCGACACGGGTGTGGCGGCAGCGACGAACCCGACACTTGGGGACCTTCACAAAACAGCACTGCAGGAGGAGGACAGGGGTTGATCGGAGCAAAACGGCTTGGCCGGAGCGCCGGCGAGCTGGTGGACAGTGACCGGAGGCTCCTGGGGGTCGAGGGAGAGTTGTGTGTGTCTGGTGTGGGCATTGGGTAGGCCAAAAATGGAGAGAAACGGAAGAAAAGCCGAAGCTGCACAGGAGGCGCTGCACAGTGACGGACGGAGGACCGCCGACTTCAGGCGGCCGTACGGATCGGCTGGAGGCTTCGTTTGGCGAACGGCCGACTCCATCTGAACGTTTTTTCTGTGCTGAACATATTGATAGGTGGCACAGCCCGAGATTCCACCGGGAAGGCCATGAACAACTCCATTTTCGGCGAGAGGTCAGAAGCTGAAATTTCAGGAAAGCAAGGGAAGAAGGGGAAAGAGGGGCTGCGATTTTGGAGGGCTGAAGGAGGAGAGAGAGTGCATTGAGGGCTGCTTCTAGGCCTCATCAATGCCATTAAAGGCTTGGCTCAAGTCCCCACAAAACATGACATCATCTTCTCTCTCTTCCTTTGACTTTTCTCCAAAATATCCAAGGGCATTTTGGTCATTTCCACTTTGCACATTTCCCAATCTGTCCTTTGGCTGAAAATGAAAGGCGGGCCTAGGAAACGGGCTGGAAAATGAATAGGAACGGGCTCGGGAATTTGTTGGGCTCGAATCGGCTCAAGTTTAGACAACGGGCTCGGGTGGGTTAATGATCGGTTTTGGCCCAACGGCTCACTCGTTGTCTCAGTCTTCCACGGTGGCCATCCCACCTTGGGCGTGAGGCCCTCATTGTTCTTGCCCGGCCCACGTCCTCATAGGCTCGGTTCCTCGGTCCAAAAATCCATTTCCCAAAAACTCGGCTCAACCGACACTGTCCACTATCAAGGAAGCATCGTCCAAAAGTCCATCCCGAACGTTCCCGAAAATTCGTAGTCCAATATTGGATTCTCATGCCTTGTTAATTTTGCCCAAATGTCATTTTGGTATAATTCAAACTGATAGGCGGCTTCGAGGATTCACGCGTAACCGACTCGTGCCAAACCACGTTCAAGATTTCTCGACACATGGACGTCCTTGATGACATGAAATTGCGAAGGATAGATTCTTATTTCAAAGTACACGATTATCAAGGATCGACATAGGGCCGTTCGCGGGTTTGATAACAGTAGACGGAATCATCCGTCGTCCCATTATTTTTGTCCGCGAATCGACTTCTAGTCGTCCCTGAAATCGGCCTGCATATCTACAGGATCGTCCTTACGCAAGTCTCACGGTCGAGTCATTTTCCCAGGTCAAGTTCTTTAGTCGCACGAGTTTTGTCCTCATTAGCCTTTCCCCTCAAGGTCAATATTTCAGGAGTGATCGGTTCGAGTGAGATCAGCCAACAATGCATTGGCGAAATTCACGTTCATTCCTCCCTCAAATGGCTCGAATTTCAGGATGTTACAATATATATATATATATATATATATATATATTTGTGTGTAATAACAAAAAGATAGAAAAAGAGATAATAAAAAATGGGCTTGGTATAATTGAAAATCTACTGAGTGTGCGCTTCTTGTGATTATAGTGTAAAATGAGCTTGAACTGATTGTACAGACCTTGTTTAGACGCCAGAGGAAAATAAATAAAAAGCCAAGGAATAGTCTTCCTTTTTTAAGGAACCCTGCTTATTTTATAGGACAATCCTCCTTAATTATAGGGACCCTATTTATTTTTGGCAATTCAACAATCTTCCCCCCATCCAAGCACCGCTTGATGCAAAACAACTCATCACTCTAATTTAAGTGGAAATGCAGTTTTGCAAAACATGCCTCTCCACAAGGACGTTTATATTCGGACCGAGCCTAGTCCATGAAATAAATAAAAAGCCAATGAACAATCTTCCTTTTGCTTGGTTAAAGTAAGTCCCTCTCTATATCGCTTGCACGTGGGCTTTGCTCGCAACCTGTCGTCCTCCTTTTGGGACGCTTATTTGCAAATATTGGCGTTAGCTATCCCTCATAATCATCCCTATTTAAATTGCAAAGGTCTCGCTTGCATTTATCTTGCCAAGCTTAGCTTCTTTCTTAAGTTACTCACTTATTTTCTTTTTCTTTTTCTTTTTAATTTTGTAGCATATTTTTATTTTTTATTTATCATCAATTTTTTTATTTTTCACATTGAATGTGAACATTCAATGTGAAAAAACAGAGTTGATGACAAATAAAAAAAATACAAACATGCTACCGAATTAGGAAGACAAAATTAAAAAAGAAGAAGAAAATGAGTGAATATCTCAGGGCATAAGTTGAGTTTGCCATGATACAATATAGGTGAGATCTCGGCAATGTAGTTAGGGGTGATAATGAGGGGTGGCTAATGCCGACGTGGTTGCAGGTGAAGCCCATAAGCCAGCATCTGGTGAAAAAGATGGGCCCCACCAACACAATCACGTAATTGCAGCCAATCCAGTCATAGGTTCGCCTTACCATCAATGACCCAAGGAGTGATAACACATTGAGGATCTATGTCAGGATCTCAACCTGCAAATAGGATATCTTCAGCTCCTTTATGTGTATTACATTTCACGTGTCACTTCTATGTTTGCCAAAAATTTTTAAAAAAAAATTCTTGTTTATCATTGCAATCTTTATGAAGTAAAATCCTGGTAGGAAGCTTTGATGAAGGTCGATGAGACAAGGGCTGGAACCTACCAAATTGCCAAAAGTAAGCTCTAAAGATCCCCGAAATTTTTGGCTGTAGAATCTTGCCTGTCCAATTTACGTATTTTCTCACCTCTCAATGCTTAGCTCAACATGGTATGATGAGATTGAAGAGTTGGTTGAGCTTCCATCTAGTTTAGTCTATATGCATGTTAAATCTTGCTCACTATACGTAGTCCTAAACCTCTCATAGTGTACCAGCTTGGTAGGTTTAACCCTATCCTAGGGCTCAGAATGTTGACCCTCGTTAGACCTGATGCACGCATATGACTTGGGGTGGATTGGAAGACTATCTATATTGAAGAAGCTGGCATTGTGTCTTCCCAATATCGCTGCACTGCTTACAGAGTTGGGTCCCCTTTCTCTTCTAAAAGATATTATTTTGTATCGGCTAGACCTACAACCCCTCATGCAGCTACCACCTTCTTTTCGTTCTTTAGACCTTTACAATTTCAACTTGAGAGGATCGCCACTATGCAGCTTGAAAATTCTATCCACTTTAACACTTGGTTAATCTCGATTGCAAGACATTTAACTTGATAGAGCATTTATGTTGACCGTATGTGACCTTGAGAGATTATCCATACTATCTAGCTTGAGGACACGGATAGTAATTAGTTGCTTCAAGCTGATTGAATTGAGTTTCTTGGTATGTTGTGATTACTAGAGGAATCATCAATGGATGCCTGCAGGTCTATTCAAAGGATGGGATGCGATGAGGTAGGATCTCTTGGGGTCCTCAATCAATTAGTCTTTTTCGAGTGAGTTAACCTTTTGTGCACCGAAAGTACTCCTTGCCATGCCATGCCTTGAAGAAACTAAAAAAATACTTTGAGTGAAGCACTGCACAAACCTACTTGAGATTCAAGTCACGGGTACGTTGTTATCAGATGCAAGACTTCTCCATAGAAGGGTGCATAGCTATGGAAAAGTTTAAGTAGAACATCGGGCTTGAAGAACCTTCAACATTTGTGCATCTGTGTGTGCTCTAAGCTGTGGGTTGTTGAGGGCCTTGCCGAACTAGAGTTTTTGATTGAGTTGGTTGTCTACAGGTGTCCTTTACTGGAGACATTGCTTGACATATCAAAGCCAAAAATAGAGGATGTCCCAAATTCAAGTTAGATGGTATAGGGAAACGCCCTTATCTTCCTAATAATTAATTATATAGACAAGAATATTTCTCTACATTAGCTTGTCTACTTGCTTAGAGACATATTGGACAAGAAGTATGCTAGATGAACAAGTTTATTATAGGAAAGAGATGTGAGTTTGATATGACAAAATATAACTTTCATTAGTATTTGGCAATTTATCTATGCACTTTAAGGTTTTATCAAAAACATGTAATAGGTACGTTCGATAATGTGATATTGCCCTTGAAGTTTTCATCCATCAAAATCATCAACAATCTAACGGTCTAGAATTTTAATTTCTCAAATAGTTAAGAAATCACCAACGGGGGTGTATATGACCGCTTTCTTAGAGAAAATCCATTCTACCAAACCCTATCGTTGATAATATTTCTTAGTATGGGAAAGTGTTAAATGCAAATTGTGCAAGTCTATCTACATCAATTATGAGCATGACTAAGTATTTACCTATTTATAGAGCCCTTCATCTCTTGTTGCACCACACCTTAGCTAACTGAGTTTCTTCTTTCTTAATAGTCCTTCAAGTGCTTCAACGCAAGACCTTTGTGATGTCTCATCTTTGACCTCTTTTGATATGCATCCAATAACCATGTCTCAAATACTCCAACCTTACATGTTCATAAGTATTGGATCAGTGATCTACCAAAAAAATGTCTCGTTAGTGGATTATACAATTCCTACTTGATCTACATTTTATCATATTTCTTAGCGGGGGAATGTGTAGAATGCAATATATGTAGGTGTATCCACCAATAATGAGAATGACCAAATATTTTCCTATTTATATAGCTCTGATCTTTTCATACTCCAAGCTTCAATATCTTATTCAACTTTTGAGCCACAATCTTAGCACTTCTCTCTTATATGACCATCTCCATAAACAAATGATGAGGTTGTTCTGTTGATGTCTATGATCTTTTCGTCAAGAAACCTATTGATGCATCTAAATTGTTATCTGTTTGTTTCTTGAAAGATTATGGTCCACGTATGAAAAGCACACCAAATTTCAATAGGAGATGTGTCATCATGCACTCTAACCCTAAAAAGTGGAGTAAGAGATCTACCAGAATAAGCTTTCCGACTTCATGTTCTAAGGGTAAGAATTTCTGAGAGTAATCATTTTAGCTTAACTATTTTTGTCTTAATTGGACTAAATATTGTTCCTACATGCGATTTGGATTATTGTTCTAATTTTCAATCACTCACTAATTGCATATTGTGTGTCTCACTCTGGGCAGATTTAGCATTAAGAGATTGCTTGAGGATGCCATTGAGAGGAAAAGAAGTTTCAATATCAAATTGAGGGTGACGTGATTGGCAACCCTCCGCCGTAGCTCCTTACCATGCCCGTGACCAATTCTCCTCCTGAATCACTACCTCGAAGGCAATGAACCTTTCTTAGGTTCTATGTTGTCCCAAAGAACTCCAATTTGCAAAGCAAACTCCATATGCAATGGAAAGACGGAGAAAGAGAACTTAGGGCCTTCTTTAGGGTGGATAGTTCGACTTTCAAGTATCACATGTAAAATCATATAGAGTTCGATGTAAAGAGTGATATTCCCTTAATTGTTTCATTGCTCAAATTTTTTTTTTAACACAACATCCATCTATTTTCTTGTATAATGTGCAATATCTATGATAACATTGGTTCTAGTACTTTCTAATGAAACATGTGAAATGAATGTTGAGCCATAAGTTAATATTGCGATGGTAGCATGATCCTAAAGTAATGGTAAGCTTTGCGTATCTTTTTAGTCATACTTTTCTCTAATCAACAAAAGTCGATGCGGATCCTCTACTAATTATGTTGCTTAGAAGTCCTATAGATTTTTATGAATGATTCAAACAAAAAGAAACTAAACTAACACGTGATTTGGTAGATCTAGTTTTCGTAAATGTTATTTTGGTTAACAATTTAAGACACCACCTAGTACTTGTCCATCAATTGGAATCAAGACAGAGAATTCTAAATGTGTATTAAATGCAAATATGGGAGTGTATCTCTTGTAATAAAGAGAATGGCCGATGCATTGCATTGGGGAGCAATAAGAAATAGTGTATACTGTTGTTCACATGTTGACACTATTTCTTACTACACTATTAGGCCCATAATCCATGAAAATATAATGCTTATTATATGTGATTATGAAAGGTCATGTGTTGTAGTATTTTCTTAACACATTGATTGCCATAATCCTATACTAAGGTTATATAGGAGTGGATTGGTTTTAAGATGCCGTTATTGGAATATTGTTTTCGACCATACTCGCCGGAGGATCGTTCCTGAGCCTCCTCCGCCGCCCGGAGCCACCTTTGAGGCTCCCCTCCCTGATGGTCAGCTTGGTCCGGGACGTTTCGACCGAGACCCGGTTCCGAAACACTTGGTTTCGGTGAACCGTAGGCACCGCTCGTCCGCCTTGTCGTCGCCGTCGCGCCGGTGTCGTCGGTTTCGTCTCCGGGTGAGTTTAAGTTCTAAACCCTCGATTAGTCCGTTAAACTCGTTTAAGGGGGGATTAGATTATCGTTAATCGTAGTTAGGAGGTGGATTAGAGTTAATCGCGATAAATTGTTGTTTATGTGGTTAAACGTGTTTAAGGATATTTATCGGTGATTGGTTGGGTAATTAAGGATTAGTGGATAATCCGTATTAGTGTTATTTGATTAAAAAGAAATAATCTCTTTTTAATATTATTTATTTAATTCCGAAAATAGTTATTATTTATTAAATTCCGAAATTAATATTATTTGTGGAAATTCGGAATTAATATTATTTGTGGAAATTGGGAATTATTTGACGTGTCGTTATGATGAAAGCATGTTGGAGTGCTGTTTGGATTAATTACTTTGCGATAAGTAATTGTGGTAATTAGTGATTTATGAGAGTTACCGGTCGTCATATCGTTGTGAGACGAATATTGTTTGAGGCAATAATTGATTGATTTGCTGATTGCTAATTTATGCCTTATTGATTGAAGCACGTGTATTCCGGGAATTATGTGGTATTCCCTTATGAAATTGGTTGATTATTGGATTATCGCAATGTGGCGATTCATGAACAATATGACTGCTTCGTATGTATGTTGTGTGCGGATTATGACGTGTGCTTGTGAGTCCACTTGAGCCCTGAGGTGTGTTTACACGGGGAGACAGAGGAGATCGTGCCCTGATGTGTGTTTACACGGGGAAAAGGTAGAGCCCTGAGGTGTGTTTACACGGGGAGGTAGAGTGCTTGTGCCCTGAGGTGTGTTTACACGGGGAAAAGGTAGAGCCCTGAGGTGTATTTGTTTGCACGGGGAGACAGAGGAGATCGTGCCCTGATGTGTGTTTACACGGGGAAAAGGTAGAGCCCTAAGGTGTGTTTACACGGGGAGGTAGAGTGCTTGTGCCCTGAGGTGTGTTTACACGGGGAAAAGGTAGAGCCCTGAGGTGTATTTGTTTGCACGGGGAGGCAGAGGAGATTGTGCCCTGATGCGTGTTGACGCGGGGAAAAGGTAGAGTCCCGAGGTGTGTTTACACGGGGGAGGTAGAGTGATCGTACCCACGATGCGTGTGTACGCGGGGAGGTGTATAATTGGAACACACGTGAATGCAAGAGTGCATGAGAGACAAATGACATTGTGTTCTGATTATATTTGTGCTTGTTGCACTGTTTATGATATTCCTGAGTTAATATTGTACAGGGTGTGGCAATGACCAAGTGAGATCGCCTGCGATACGACTCGAGTATGATTGATTGTGATTGATTAATGAAATGCTGAGAGTGCAAGATGCAATATTGTGGCCACATAAAACAAGATTTCACTTATTAACCCGATAGTGTCGTTTTCAAAATAAAATCGTTTTCAAAATAAAAATAAGTTAATTAGTGTAGCTCAAGTGGGAGAATGTTGCAAATTTCCTATAATAGGCTTACATTAAATAATTAATTTTTTATTTTAAATAATCAGGTTAATGGATATTCCAATATATGTTAAATCCTTAAGTGATCTTATGGAGTTGGGTTTTGGCATCTATTAATAATGAGCTTAGTTGAGCAGCAAAATGTAGACAATTGTGTTTAACTAAAACCCGTAATGAGAAAGGCCCAATTGACATGCTATTTGTTAGGGTTTGCTAAGCCCCCTTTCTAGCCTATAAAAGCACATGCTATACCTATTAGTTGCTTAATCCTATTAAAAGCCGTTATACTGAAATAAGTCATAAAGATGAAGATCTAGTATTCTAATAGATCACTGATTACCGTTAGTCTGATTTATTTTTTCATCGAGTGAGGCTATGGCTCAAATAAGTACATTTTTAATTTTGTTGCACATATAAATTTTGGTGTTTTATAGTCATATATGGATTTGATTTGTTTTTGATTTATTGGTTATTTATGTTGAGAAATTCTACATTTAAATCATCAACTTAGCCTAAATCATATGAGTTTTCAAACAAGCACTACCTGAAGAATTAACATTTATTTTTATTCTAAAAGCAACCGAGAATAGCATTATAGAACTCACCTTTGCACTTTAGAACTTCTAACTCTGGATTGTGAGAAAATTGAAGCGCGTTGGTTCTAGAGGTCACCAATGAGGATCATAAGTTTACATGCGAGATGAAGCAGCAATTAAAGAAGAGAACATAGGTTGGAGAGCCAAGAGGAGTTGTTCTTTGAGCTTCTTTCAAAATCCTTTATCTTTCGAGCAGTATTGTCGCCACCATCGCTAGGTCGCATGCCATCAATGCCTGTTGGTGCTTGTTCCTTCAGTCAACACTTTCTCGGTGACCTCGGCTAAATCATTGAAGCAAAATAAAAGACACAATCGGGAGGGTGAAGGCTTTGTGCAAACCCTACGAGGTGATTTATTTCCTTTATTTTTTTCAAAACAATTCACCCCCCGATCGCCACTTGATTCATGCCACCACCTAGTCGCACGCCATCAATGCCCATGGTGCTTGCTTTGGTGACACTTCGCTATTCAAGCTTTTTTTAATTTTTAAGGTTTGTTAATGAACAAGGTAGGGAATAGAAGAAAAGAACATGGAGAGAAGAAGAAGAACATGACTTTTCAGATTTTCAGATTTTCAGTTTTAGAGTTTTGGTTTTTCTTTTAATTCAAAAAAATTTTGGACAAAAATGTCCTTGTTCCGGTTGTCGGAAATATTAGTCTTCGCCGGAGCTCAGGCCCTTATTTGAATTAAGGTCCACTTTGGGCCCTTTTTTAGAAAATGAAGGCATTCGGGTCCTTAATTGGAATTTTCCCTCTCTTTTTGTAGTAAAATGGTATATCCAATTAAATAATAGTTGCATATTGTCTTGAAAAGGCTGGCTTTGGATGTGAAAAACAAAATTTCCATGTGCAATGCTCGTATTTACCTAATTACATAAACAAAATTATTTCTGTACATTTGTTTGTTTAATTGCTCAAACAATATTAATTCTCTCATTCAGAGACAAATTGGACAACATGTACGCTAGATCATTGAGTTTAACAATTATTGGAGACCTTTCCGACCGATGGTAAGTGCAACTACTTTAATTTATAATAGGAAAGAAATGTGACCCAATATAATGAATTATCACTTTCAATAGTAACTAGCAATTTATTTGTGTACATTAAGGTATTATCACAAACATCTAATACATATTTAATATTGTGAAATTGCCATTGAAATTTCCATCTATCAAAATCATCGACAGTCTAAAGGTCTAGATTTTAAATTTCTTAAATAGTTAAGTAATCACGGACGAGGTTGTATATGGTCGCGTTCCTAGAGAAAATCAATTCTAACAAACCCTCCAAGTTGATAATATTTCTTAGTATGGCAACATTTTAAATGCAAATTGTGCAAGTCTATCTACACAAATAATGAACTTGACTAATTATTAATCTATTTATAGAGCCCTTCATCTCTTGCTACACCATGCCTTGGATGACTGAATTTCTTTTTTCTTACTAGTCCTTCGAGTGCTTTATAGAAAAACCTTTGCAATGCCTGATCTTTAAAAAACTCTTTCGAGATGCACCCAATGATCATGTCTTACATAGTCCGGCCTTACATATACAAAAGTATTGGATCAGTGATCTATCAAAAAATGCCTCATCCTTGGTAAGATCTCTCATTCTCTCTCACACACACATACACACAATGATGATTATAACATTGGGGATATCTTTTTCTGAATAACAGGATGAGGGATTGAGATGGCTCTCTTCTGCGGTTGAATGCTCATGAAGCCTCTCATCGCGTAAAAGTGCCAAGCCACATCGTCGGGAGTGGCCCTCAACTTGAGGTTTGTCTAGGTTTCCATGCTGTTGTCTGCATGGAATTCCTTATTGTATAGAAGGGAGCTGCTACTATCCCTCCTAGAAAATCACGGAGGAAGAGAACATGGGAATAAGTTAGATGGTTGATAGATTTGACTTTTCATGTATTTGATTTAAAATTGTATGAAAGCTGATCATTCTGATTGGTGTGTGAATGAGAGCTTTTCTTGATATTATACAAAAAGTTGATCTTCAAATGAACAAGCAGCGATGGCTCCAGCTACAATGCCTTTAGTGATATGCAACTTTATTTTCACCTCTAATGAAGTAATTCATGAAAATTTGTAACATGATAATGCTTTTGCACAACTTATTTTAATTTAAGAGTATATAAGTTCAGATGGTGGCAAATTTTCTCTTAATTTGATAACCAACCAAAATTTTGCAATTTTGACCAAAAAAATAAAAATTTTGCCATGATGTGGTCATAATGTTGCTTAAATATGGATTTTTAAATGTTTAATATCAATTTTGAAGGTTGGATCAACATTATAGGTCATTCGTGTACCTTTTTTTGATTTCAAACCTTTGGCTCTACGATAGGTATTTTGCTCCTTCAAATTCAACCTCATATAAAAAAATAAGGATAAGTGTATTGGAAGTTTTAAAATTTATCATAAAAGTGTAATTGAATTTGAAAACTTACAAAACGTGAAATGAATGCCTAAATTTTGTCAAATTGGATAATTGAGTCATCTTGTTAATTCCGTTCAATTTGATTATCACGAAATTTTGACGTGGCTTTGTTTAATATTTTCTATCTATTTTGTGATATTGAATTTACTAAAATATGAAATATAAGACTAAAGCGACATCATAATACCTAAATACTAAATTTTAAAAAACAAAAAATGAGACCAAGGGTGGCAGGCGCTCTTCACCTCCTCACTGTTGCCGGAAAGGGCCATAGGGGCTCAGCAACGGCCAGCAGGCCTTGGTTTTTTTTGTGTTTTTTCACATTACCTTTTTATTTTTAATCTAATTTAATTAAAATTTGGGATAAAAAAATTTAGGATTTAGGTATTATGATGTGGTTTTAGTCTTATATTTCATGCTCTTGTAAATGTCAATGCCATGAAGGAGGGAAAAATATTAAAAAAAAATATCATGTCGATATTATCTATTTGTCCGATATCCTTGTCAAGTGCTGCCAGCCCTTTCTGGCAATGGTGGGGCACCAATTTGATATGTTTTGAGAATTGATTACACTTTTTGCAAATTTTAGGACTTAATTGCATTTTTGTGACAAGTTTCTATGACTTATCGTGCTCTTATTCTAAGAAAATTTAAGCAAATCGTTTCCATTGTTTTAATTCCCAGCAACCACGGTTAGATCCTCAAGTCGAAAATGCAACTCAATATTTATAATAATTCAATGTTTATAGTCGGCTAAATAAAATACAGCGCAATATGAAAAATGATTACTTCATAAGCTTTAGTATAATTTTAACACGCAACTATCAAATTAAGAAAAAAAGTGGATCTATTTTTATGGGCCAATTATGTTTGTTATTCCTTTTAAATTCATTTTTCATTAATTTTTTTAAGAAAACAAATTTCTGTGGGTTCTTAATTATTCCAATCAAAAAATTTTATGGGACTAAGATATTAAACACTTAGTTGCGGAATCATCCAAAAGGGGTAAAAATTATCCAGGCACCGATAAGGAGTTACTCATAGCACATGCAATCTTGGTAGATAGAAAAAAAGCATACGAGCAATGGATTAGAGTCGATATGAACTAATTTTCTCATGTAACGTTCATGTGATTTGCCAATTGTCTCAGAATTAGGTTATGTTTATTTGGTTTAACTAGAAGTTCTACGTGGTTAGACTATTATATATCTAGAAAAGCTATTGATTGAGTGATTTTAGAAGTATCACCTCATGGCTTGCACGAAAAAGGAAAAGAGCTGCAAAGAGATGAAAAAACAGTGTCGGGCTCGTGGGATGGAGATGAAAGGAAAAGAAAGGAAAAGAAAAAAAACAGAAAAACAGAGCAAAAAAATAAAGACCACAAAGAATGATGCGTGGAAGGAGAGAGATGTAGATGTGCAATCATCCGTTGGATCTTTAATTTTGACTATATAAACGTATTGACAAAATTTTCAAAAAAATATTTTAGTCGGAAGCTCCTTCTTATTGTACAAAAGGTCAAATTATTTTTTACAATTTGAGCGAAGGCAGGAAAAAGAGGGTTACATTCAATATTTCACTAACGTGGCAAATCTAATATAATATTTTGCATGACAAATAAAAGAAAAAAAATCCTCAGAACTGTTTCATTACTCTCTAATTAAATAGAATAAAAATGCACCATGCATGTACAACATATTTGTTTGATTTGATTTTTTTAGATTTTAACATTGCTCAAATGAAGAGTGTACAACGATGCTCGTGTATACCTACTAGTTAACTATAAAGGCAGACATATTTCTCTGCTTCTTTCGCTATCATAAGCTAATGTGTTTCAAAGTTAATTAATATAGCCATATCTTTTTGTTAAGGGTAATAAATTTGTGCACACCTTTTTTCTAGACCATGCGTGGTCCGCGAGGCAGAGGATCCCAGGACCCAGCTCTTTGTCTCCTCCACTTCGCCGTTCGCCGTTCTTCTTCTTCGTGGTTCTTGAGCTCCTTTCATTCTCCTAGACCATTTTCCCTCCACAGCTTAGCTTCCCGAAGCAGTTCCTTCCCTTAATCTGCTGCCGCTGCTGTTTCGGGATAGCGATGGCCCTTCGCCAAGGGCAGTGATGCTGTCCTACGCTGGGTGCAACGATCACCGCTCCGAGCCCCACTTTCTCCTGTCCCGTTTCCTCTGCAACAAGTCTCTTGAGTTCAACTCCGACATCTTCACGTACAGGTCAGTAGTCTGCGTTTTCTTGTTGGGCATGGATCTGATTTACCAGACTATCTTTCTTCTTGCAATAGACCAAGGAACAATCTTTCTTTCTAATCGGTTCGAAATTGGATCGTGATCTGCCTTTTTCGTTTCTCTTTTTCATAGCAAAGAGTGCAGGCAATAGCAGATAGAGATCGACGAGGTGAGAGAAAAGAGCTGGAAGAGGTCGCCGTCGTCATCTTCCTCCACCCCTTCCTCCTCTTCCTCCACCTTAAGATTCGACAAAATTAGAGTCGTCCAAAGGCAGAAGGCCGTACAGACTGGCATGGCGGTGGTTGCATGAAGTCATTCTTTAACCCATGTAGAAAGATCCCCAAGGAAAATTCCTGGGAAATCTGGAGATAACTACACTAGAAATGCTAAAAATTATGTACGGTGCTTACTTTAATATCAAAAGTTTTTTTTGAATAACTTAAGTGTCGCTTTTTAAAAAAGATTACTTAAATACCAAATCCGATCTCAATTGCCAAAAATCCTATATTTTATTAATTTCTTAGTCCTACGTGGCTTGCCAGCATGTTTAGTCAGCATATAATCTCTAAATGACATCATCTAAAAGTTATAAACAGTGATCATTTGAGTGCCAAATTTTGTTTAAAGTGATCACTTAATGTTAATCGTTGTTAAAAATTGATCACTTTAGTGCAAATCATGTCGCGTGGAAATGTTTCGTGGTATGGAGCTTTTAGAATTTTTAATTATAAATGCTACCTAATTAATTTAGTTCGAATCTCTCGCCATTGGCATTTAAATAATTTTTCTTTTCTGATTTGGCATTTAAGTGAGCTAATGAAAACTTTTGGCACTAAAGTAAGCATTGTCTATAACTGTTGGCACTTCTAGTGTACTTATTCCATGAAATCTATATCTTGAGCCATTTCGATGTGTACAGAGATTGGTGGTGGTTTGAAATATCTCCGAATGCAATGAACCACCAACAGGAAGAAGTGAGACCATGAAAACTTTGCACTTCATGCCATTTCTTGGGGATGGCCATTCTTTGATCACCTTTATTTTAGCATCATCAATCGAAATTTTTTCTTTTGAGATATGAAATCCCAAGAATAGGATTTCTGGAACCATGAAATAGCACTTCTCGGGAACTGCATATAAGTGTTCTCGCCATAACACTCGTAATACTTCTTGAAGGTACTGTAAGTGCTCATCAAAATAAGCCACAACAAAATTTGCAAGAAATGGCTTCAAAACCTGGATCATAAATCTCATGAATGTGGAATGTGGATGGTCCATTAGATAACCCGAATGACTTGACGGGCCACTCAAACAATCTATCTTTGGTTTTAAATGCGGTCCTCCATTCATCTCCGGGCTTGCCTCTAATTTGATGATAACCGCTCTTCAAATCTAGCTTTGAGAAGGTAGTTGCACCAAAGAGTTGATTCAAAAGATCATCAAGACAAGGAAAAAGAAAGTGGTACTTGATAGTGATCTTGTTGATCGCTTGACTACTAACACACATTCTCCAAGTGCCATTTTTCTTGGGCACCCAAAGAGCTGGAATGACACATGGACTAAGACTCTCCCTTATAAATCCTTCACTCAAGAGTTCCATAAATTGTTGCTGCAATTCTTCATGTTCAACTGGACTCATTTAGTAATAGGCTAGATTAGGTAATGAAGCATCGGGCATTAATTTAATTTGATGCTATATGTCTCTTATTGGAGGAAGATCAGGTGGTAAGTTTAATGAAAAGACATCTTTAAACTCTTTTAAAAGAGACTGAACTTGATGAGGTATGGTAGATACAATTACATTATTAGCACTGGTTTTGTCAAGCAAAATATACACAATGCTAACCTCTTTTATGAAACCATTTACTTCTTTCATTGTGAGCAAAGCAGGGGATAAGAAATTCTCAACTAAAGGGGTCTTGAGAGGTTCCTTCCTAGGCACAAAAGTAATCTTCTTTTCTCCATTTCAAAAAAATATGTATTACAAAAACCATCATGGATAGTCTTTTTATCAAATTGCCATGGTCGGTCAAGAATAATATGACTAGCATCTATGGTTAAAACATCACACCATATCTCATAAAAATAGATAGAACTAATGGGAAAATTGACAAGGCATCGTTTGGAAATGGTTACCTTGATACATTTCTTCAACCAAGACATTTTGTAAGGTGTGAGATGCACTTTCAACTCCACTTTTAGCTTGCTTACTGTCACTTCGGAAATCACATTCTCACAATATCCTGAGTGAATAATTAATTGAGATTCCTTCCTTGAAATAGTGTAGGCTAAGTGAAAAATATTGATCTACAACCACCTATCTCTAGTGTTATCTTTAGGAGTGAGAAAAATTTTCCTTATAATGAGAAGCTCGCCAAAATCAACATATACAATTTGCTCATCTTCCTCAGCAACTTCATCATTTTCTTATTCTTCTTCGAGTGGCTCCTCCACATTCTCATTGGATTCATTTTTACCAAGAAAGCTTTATTGACTGGTGGATTCTTGTTGACTTGATAATTACTAGCATGATGACCCATTTCTCTATAAGAATAATGTGGATCGGTAGTAATTGATTGTTTTGAATAATTGGGTTGAGTAAAAGGCTAACTAGTAAGTTGCGTCGTAGTTTCAGTAACTTTAGTGGTGCCAGTGGTACTTCTAGTTGCTTGGTTTGACGTGGTAGAAGATTGTTGCCTCATAGAGTGAGAACATTCCACTTTGAGTGTTCGCTGATGTAGATCTCCCAAGACCCAAATGTCAAGGACTATAAGGACCTTTGGAGTGCCAAAAGTTACAAAATGTACACTTAAGTGCCAAAATCAGAGCAAAATGGATCAGTTAAATGCCAACGGTGAAAAATTCCGGCCAAATTGCCACGTGTCCATTTTCCGGTGACTTAATTAGCTGACAAAGCATTTTTCTCAAAACAAAAATCCACGTGGCAATTTTTTTTAAAAAAATTGTCCACGTCAGATTTTTAAAAAATTAAAATCGATTTTATTAAAATAAAAAAAAGGGGAAGAGGGGATTGGCGAGGGCTGCCGCCGCCGTCGCCGCCCCCCCTCGCCGGGAAGGGCCGGCAAGGGTGGGCGAGGGTCGGCCGGGGTCCCAAGCCCCGGCCGGCCTGCGGCGAGGGCTGCACAGCCCTCGCCCATCCCCTCCTCCCCCCTTTTTTTTTATAAATAAAATCGATTTATATATTTTTTTAATTATTTAATATTATTTAATTAATAATTTTTAAAATCTACGTCAGTCAAAACAACGTCGTTTTGACTGATTTTTGGCCGATTCAGTTTTTGGCGAGCCACGTAGGCAAGAAAATTAATAAAAATTGCGACGTTGGATTTCCGGCAGGGTTCCGGCGACTTGATACTTAAGTGATCCATTTTTTAAAAAAAGTGGCACTTAAGTGTACCTTTTGTAACTTTTGGCACTTAAGTGTCCCTCCGTGCCAACTTTTGGCACTCCCGCTGTTTTTATCTCCGTTGTAGTTTCAGTAACTTTAGTGGTGCCAGTGGTACTTCTAGTTGCTTGGTTTGACATGGTAGAAGATTGTTGTCTCATAGAGTGAGAACATTCCACTTTGAGTGTTCGCTGATGTAGATCTCCCAAGACCCAAATGTCAAGGACTATAAGGCATCTTGGATATACAATTGAAGACCATTCATGTATTTGTTCACATGCACCTCTTTTGGCTCTTAAATGTTATTGCGAATCACCAATTCATTGAATTCATTGGTGTATTGATCTATCGTTTGCATACTTTGTCTCATATTTTGGTACTTTAGGTAGAGATTTCTCTTGTATCATATGGGAAGAAAATATTTCAAATCTTATCCTTCGTTTTTCTCCATGAAGTGGCTGGAGCCTTGCCAAATGATTAACGAATCTGCTTCTCATGTCTCCACCAAGTTATAGCTTTGCCTCGGAATCACATAGCAATAATGCCAACTCAATGATGTTTTGGGACATTTCTATTTTCGAAAACTTCATTCACAAATGTCAACCAATCAACAATTTCATCAATGGAACCGATACCTAAAAATTATGGAATGTATCTCTTGATTTCCTTTTCCTAATCTAGCTCACGAACTTCTTGTGCGTGATATGGAGCATTCCTCCTTTGGGGAAACGTTTTAACACTTTTTTAAGAAGAGGAATCACCATTGGATTCTTTGGTTCTCGAACGGGGTAGAGGGTTGTTTACTTCCGCCCTTAGATGCTAAACTTCTTGGGTCAAATCATACTCGAACGAGGTGGAGGATTGTTTGCTTCCGCCCTCAGACGCTAAACTTCTTGGGTCAAATCATTAGCTTGTTGTTGCATATGCTGTTGTAAATTCTGAGCAAGTGTTTGTTCTTTGTTTAGTGGAATAGTTTTCCCACCTTGACGTCTTGTTTGTCTTGGAGACGTTGTTCTCTCCTCCAAAACTCTGATACCAAATGATGTAGCCAAAGGTAGGTTATTCAATCAATAGGATTGGGAGGGTGATGAAAACTTAGTTACAAATCGAGCAGAAATTTTAGTTCTGCACTGGCTAGAGAAAATGGACATAACTTTGTTTATTCAAGTCGGAATGACTTGATTCTAAAGCCAAAAGAATGAGAATTGAAAATATACAACGTTTGTATTTTGAGTTTCTCAGATAAGCACTATAGACCTATCGAATTTGAGAGGAAGTGGATGAAATGAAATTGGGCAGAATGAAAATAAAGATAGGAGCTTCCATAATTGCTCTTCTTGACCTCTAAGGAAGTTGATATGGCATCGATTCTTCAAGATCAATGGCTAAAACTCTTCAAGGATGCAAATTTTAAAAGCTCTGACTCTTCAAGGATGGAGGGAAAACTCTTTAAGATGTCTTAAATTTTGATCGGATATATAAAATAGTTATTTTATTAATGCGCCGTTAATTACATTTACTCTAAATTGATTACTTATAAGTTAACCAACTATTGGGAAATGCCATTAAGAATAAAAACCTGCATGACTAGAGAATTCAATCAAGGATAAACCACTTGATCATAAGGATTAAAGAAGGACAATACCACGTTGTGGCAAACTAATTAACGAATGGAAATAAATCGATTCGACAGAGGTACATGGTTGGATTATGGGTGATTTTGCATGATTGCAATCCTAACTGCGAATGACGGTAAACCGATTTAATTTTTGGCTTTGTACATATGGTAGGCAATTGATCATTCATTATTACATGATAAATTGATGATCACCCATGATTTGAAGAGGCATAAACATGGATCGAAAATTTATTAACCACGGGTTAAATGCGCGAAAAATCTTAAAAGTCCACCCGATGGTTTATGTTGTATTAAAGTCGCATTTGATTGATTTTAATTACAAATTTTAATCCAATTTCTAGTATCGAATTTTTAAGAATTTCAAGACCAACTTTTTGGACGTTGTCTTGTCAATCTACCTATTTATTGGTAAGTATGAAATTTTGGACAAGGCATTAATGGGCCGACAATTTGAAGCTGAAAAAGGAGCTCGGGCTAAGCGAAGGCCTAATGGGTCTCATGCCTAGGGAATTCGGCCAAGTGGGCCCAATGAGGCCCATCAAGCCCATTTCCTACTAATTCAAGCCCAAATTGAATTTATATAAGCCTGTATATAATTTTAGCCCATGTACGTGTATAGTATTTTATACTATACTTGGTGAAATGACTAAAATACCCCTTCTAGAAGACATTTTGCATTAAATGAGACTTGATTGAGACAAGACAAAAGGGAAGAAAGTCTTGGGCATTGATGAGAGGAAATGATGAAAACTTTTGAGGAAGTGAAGAAATATCAACTTGTCCCTCTCTCTCTCTCATTTTTCTCTCACTCTCTCAAGCTCACTTTCTCTCTCCCTCTCCCCTTTGATTTGGCTATCTTGTTGCCATCCACTGCCCCTCCCTCTTTCTCATTTTCTCTTCCTTTTTTGCTTCTTTTAGTTGCCATTCATCCCCTCGCTGCCGTCCACCGCCCATTGCCATTGCCGTTGTTGTCCTCAGCGTTGTTCTGTCCAAGCCATCTCATCGCCGTCCCTCTGTGTTGTTTGCCTCACCCCAATACTAACTTAAAATTAAATTAGTTTTTAAAGCATTGGATTAAAAAGCATTTAAGGTGTTTCCAACCTTTTTTATAATTTACCTTTATCATTTGTATAGATGCAATAACCATTAGATACAATGTTTGAAATCAATTTATGACTCTTCAATCTATAGATTACTCTTCTGTAATTACAAACTAAAATGTTTCAAGTTAATTAATATAGTTGTGTCTTCTTGGTAAGAGTAATACTTTTTAGTAAAACAGTATGTCCATTCATACGTGCGTTGAACATTTTCTTGATAAAACGGTCATCATTTATGTAAAACATAATTTCTTGCTTATGGTTACCTAGTAGCCAATTATATAAACAAAATTATTTCTCTGCATTTGTTTGTTTACTAGCTTAGACAATATTTTTATGAAACCATATGTATGCTAGATGAATGATTTTTAACAGTTGGTGGAGATCTTTCCAATCGATAATAAGTGCAATGAATTTAATTTATAATAGGAAAGAGTCGTGAGCCTGATATAACGAATTATAGTAGATAGCAATTTAAACTTTATCTAGGTACTTTAAGGTTTTGTCAGAAACATGTAATGGGTACTTTCGATATTATGAAATTGCCATTGATGTTTCCATCCATCAAAATCATCGACAATGTAATGGTTCTAGGTTTTACATTTCTCAATTAGTTAAGTTATCACCAAGGGCGTGTATACAGTCGCACTCCTAGAGAAAATCAATTCTAACAAACCTTGCCATTGATAATATTACTTAGTATGGCAATGTGTTGAATGTGAATCGTACGAGTCTATCCACAGCAATAATGAGCATGACTAAGTGTTTATCTATTTATAGAGCCCTTCATCTCCTATGGCACCATGCCTCAAGCAAGTGAATTTCTTCTTTCTTACTAGTCCTGCAAATGCTTCAATGAAAGACCTTTTTTACTACCTTTTTTGAAATGCATTCAGCAATCATTTCTCATGTATTCCAACTTTACATGTCCATGAGTGTCGGATTAGTGATCTACCAAAAAAATTCTGCATCCTCGGTAAGGTCTCTCGATATCTCTCTCGTTGCATGCAGACAATGATTATAACATCTTGGAATTTTCTGAATAATAGAACGAGGCATGGAGATGGCTAGGGGACGGAAGAGAACTCTTGCAATAGTGAAGTCTCTGTTGAAACACTACTTTGTTGCTAGACGATGCCCTAGAGTCCAATCGAGGGTGATGTAGTCGCTATACCGCTTAGTCTCCACAACCAATTGCACATTTAGCCTCTAATTGATGGTGTCCTAAGGCATATCTTCGGGAGCTTCCTTGTTGTGAGGTTTGCCTAGGTTTTCCTTACTGTTGTCTATATGGAATTCCTTGTCTTATAAAAGTAAGCTGCCTTCCTCCCTCCTCAGAAAAATCATAGAGGAAGAGGGCATGGGAACAAGTTAAATGGTTGATGGATTCAACATTTCATGTATTTGATATAAAATTGTACGGGAACCGATTATTTCGAATGGTGTGTAGTGAGACCTTTTCTTGATATTATGCAAAAAGTTAAGCAATGGTTATTCCAGTTACAGTGCTTTCGTTGATAAGCAACTGTATTTTCAACTCTAATGAAGTAATTCACAAAATTTGTAACATGATTATGCTTTTGTGTAACTTACTTTAACCAATGAAGATCTAAGTTCAGATTATAGTAATTTTTTTCTTATTAGATGACTAACAAAATTTTGCAATGACACAAAAAAAAATTGCAAGGCTGCCGTCATAATGTAAAATATACTTTAGTTTCTTAAATATGGACTTTTAAATGTTCAGTATCAAGTTTAAAGATTGGGTGAACATTAGGGGTCATCTTGACAAAGGAAAAATAATGTATGTTTTTCAACTATTTACAACTTATAGCGTTATAGAATAGTTTTGTTGAATATGTCAAATATTAGCATAATTATTAATAAGGTAATGTCAATGTACTTGCATTTCTTATTAATATGTCAACATTTCTATAGAGAAAATAAGAGTGTTGACACCCGAATTATCTCGATCGGTATTTAGAAATTTTTTAATTAATTACACAGGATTGCCAAGACTTGAGCTGTTAAGCTTAAATGGGGTTAATTCGGCCAAATAGAAGTGGGCCCAATCCAATCATGAAAAAACCTAAAGTAAAAATCTAGTTTGTTCTACTTTTGAGGCAAGAGAAAAGAGGAGGCTGCCAGTTGTAAAAAAAATAAAATATGTGCATTGAAAGTTTTAAAATTTGTCATGAAAGCATAATCAAGCCCTAAAATTTACAAAAGTCCTCAAACTTATTATATTGGTTCAACCAAGTCACTTCGTTAACTCCATCCAATTTGACCAATTGAAAATGTTAACTTGGCATTTTTATTATCATTTTTATAAAAAATGTAATTTAATTAGATTTAAAAATAACTTATTTTTAAAAAAAGGAGAAGTAAAACAGGGGAGGGTTGTATATCGCTGCCGCTGCCATCGCCATTGCCAGGAGGGGCCAGCAAGGGTGGGGTATGGTAGGCAAGGGTCATCAACTCTCCCCCATCCTTACCGGCCCCTCTTGATGATGATGGGGCGATGGTGAGGGCTTGGAGCCCTACTTGCTTTACTTCTCTTTTCTGTCTTTTTATTTTATTCTATTTTTAATTTATCTTATTTTTAAATTAAATTTAAGTAAAATTAGTATTGAAAATTAGATTTAGATCAGAACGATATTGTTTTAGTCTTATACTTCATGATTTAGTCACGTTATCGTCATGTATGAGAGAGAAAATATTAAAAAAAAGTCACGTTAGTATTTTTCATTGGCCAAATTAGGAAGGAGTCAATAGAAGGACTCGATTGAACTAATTTGACAAATTTTAGGATTTCATTGCACTTTTTGCAAGATTCAAAATTTAATGACATTTTCATGATAAGATTTAGGATTTTTAGTGATCATAATAAAAGAAAAAAGAAAGAAAGAAAAGGTCCTATCAAATTGGAAAGGGAGTTAACGGAGGTTTTTCTATTTTACTTTGAAAAAAGAACGGATAAAGAAAGAAGAAAGAGGACTCTTTTACAGAAGAAGTGGGGAGGACGTTCAAAGGGGAAAGGCGTCGATTTTTCGACGGTCACGGACTTCCTCCAAGAAAACAGCTCTCGGGGGGAAGACGGCATCTTTGTCGAGAAAACCTGAGACCACCGACAAAAATCAAGAAAAATCCCTTCAGAAATTGGTTGCCTCTTCCCGGTCGGTCACCCATCCATCGTTCACCACCCATCTTCCACCATCTCTGAGTATCTGCAGTCTTTGTTAATTCTTCATTGTAAGCTCTCTTAAGCTTGCACACCACAGAGAGAAAGAGGGCGTCAAACACTGTAACAAATGAGAAAAGAAATCCTCCTGGAAATCTGGACATGGAGTCATCTTCGTCAATTTCAGCTTCCAAAACCACCACTGTTGCCATCTTCCGCTTTGCCTTTATAATTGTGACGCGCTTCCCTTGTTCATCCTTGTTTTAACCGAGAAGATCTGAAGAGGTTCCTTTTCGTTTAAAGCTCCATTGCTGGTGAAAAAAAGAGAAAAATACTTGGCATCAATCTTCTGTGAAGTTCCATATTGCGCCCTCTGATGGTATCTCATTGTCCCATCCACATGCCGTGTGTTTATGCAGATGGATGATTGTATATGTTGGACTGTCGTCGGAGAGGGACAAAGATAGTCGAAGGCGGTGGTCCCGGGTATGTTCAGTATAACGTCCGCAAGTGGTGCCTGTTCATTATAGTTCATAAATTTTCTGGATTCTTTTGTTCATAGGTGTTCCAGGTTTCATGTGGAAGAATGAACGAGGGAGTTCTGGGAATAAGAGCCGAAAAGAAAAAATAGGAAAAATAGACAAAAAGTGGAGGAAGAAGTAGGTCGGCTCAAGTTTGGTTATGAACGGATTAGGCTTGATAAAAAAAGAAGCCCATTTCTTTTGTCAAGTCTTTTGTATTGTCTATGGCCCAGACTAATGAGACCAACCTACGGTCCACATTTGGTAATAAAAAATTATAAATATAAAAAATTTCGAAAATATTAACAAATTAGAAAATAGCTTTTCTATAGGTCCTGACCTAGTTGTGTGACTTTAGTGCTAGATAGAACTTAGTTTCATTGGGTTAGCATGACCTTTAGTTTAGTTTTCTGTTTTGGGGATACCTTTGATATAGTCAAGTCTTAGTGGATTATTCTTCTTGGAAAAGCAATTCAACTTGATTTGGATTTAGCTCACGAAAGACCATTTCCTAGGGCTTATAATATGGCCATCTATATTATTTGCCTGACGAGTTGGGTTTTCACTTTTGCACTTGTAATTTATGCTTTTCAATTACTTGGTAGTTTCATTATCGCTTCGTCATTTCAATAACATGTTTGTTAATTTCTTTTCTAAATTGATTAGACTAGATTAGAATCATAATGAACACATTGAGAACATGTGCATGGTCACTTAGTTGCTTTGATACCTTTAGGATCATAATTGCTAATCAAGATTGTATGCAAACTTTAATAACTACCTTCCAAGTTAATCCTAGTATTTCATAAAAAAGGGTGTTAATAGACATTAATGTCATCAAGACCCCAACTAGAACATCTGATAAATAGATATCAAAAATGAAACATTCTCATTTCATGCCTTAATTTTGGTTTGTAATTAATCCTAAATGGCTAGTGGTGATTGCTATTTCACATAAAAATTTCTATGTTAAATTGAACTTAAAATGAATTCAATGTCGCGCAAAAGAAACAAGATATGGGCTTGGGAGAATTGGCGTCGACTTCTAAATCAAGAGACATAGGCAAACGCCGCGAGAGAAACAGAGATCCGAGAGAGAGCCGCGGGCCGAGCGCCAGCCGCGCACCGCGAGTCGCCGGGCCGACGCCACCACCACTCCGCCTCTGCCATTCAACCACCGACAACGCCGCCCGCATAGCCGTTGCGGTCATTTCTGCCGATGGCTCGCGCTGCTCCCGTCGCCACCCGCGTCCGAAGCCGTCCAGACCCGTAGGACCGAGCCCCAACGCCACCGCTGACGGCGCCGCTCGCCCGTGTCGCACTTGTCGTTGCTCGTAGCCGTAGCCGTTGCCGCCCCATCGTCAACGTTGCTTGCCGTGGCCACGCCACCCGGCCTTGCCGTTCCCGACGTGCTGAGGAGAGAAGGAGGGCAGTGGCTGCCATGATCCGGGTCGTGAATCGGGTCGGGCACGGGTTGAATTCGGGTAGGGTTTGGTCGCTGGTTTGGCTAAGATGAGAATATATCATTTCTTGCTACGGAGCCCGCAAAGGAGTTGTGGATACTGTTGTACGAACATTAGATGCTGGATATCTTACGCGCAGACTTGTTGAAGTAGTACAACACATTGTTGTACGCAGAACAGATTGTGGAACCATCCGAGGGGTTTCTGTGAGTCCTCGAAATGGGATGATGCCGGAAAGAATTTTTATTCAAACATTAATTGGTCGTGTATTAGCAGACGATATCTATATGGGCCCACGATGCATTGCCATTCGAAATCAAGATATTGGAATTGGACTTGTCAATCGATTCATAACCTTTCGAACACAACCAATATCTATTCGAACCCCCTTTACTTGTAGGAGTACATCTTGGATCTGTCGATTATGTTATGGTAGGATTCTTACGTATTGGATCAAAAACAATTCTTCCGGATCTGAATCTTATGTGGGCTTGAATTTTTATTTTGGGCTCGCGAGCTGGGCTTCATTTTTTGTGACAGAGAGGCGCGAATGGGCCAAGCCCACCTATGGAAATAGGCCCAGCCGGAGGCCTGGGTCATTCGACCCAGCCGGTCCTGAGCCGGACCGGACTCGGATATCCGACCCGGGGTCCAGTCGATTTTAATATTATAATATAATATAATTATTTTAATAATAAATAAATAAATATTTTATTAAAAATATGTATATTTTGCAAAATGCCAAGAAAAACCCAAAAATGTTTATATTTTCAAAAGAATAAAACAGAAAAAGCCAAAAAATACTTTTTTCACAAATGCATGAAAAATCTTGAAAATTTCAAAATTTTCAAACCCGAGGGTTTAAACAAGATTAGGTACCGGAAGGGCATTAGTGGTTAACTAGTGTAATCAAGTCCCCAATCCTCGTTTTTCTGGTTGCGCAGGAGTAAAATATTTCTCCCAATATTTTACTTGGGTTTCTAATCGACCTACCCCAAATTGATTAGTGGCGACTCCTTTTTTAAATGAAATTGAATTGTAGGTTAAAAACTCGACCCTTAAGTCGTGAATTGGTGGGCTTGGGAGAGCCCTGGCTAAAACCCTGATGAAAGGCGTTCAGTCGAGCCATTAGCCTCCCGGGACGCAAGAGGGAGGTCGCGACAGCTTGGCGACTATACCCTAAACCTATCTCTTTCCCGATTGAGTTGAAAATTTTGGGTCGCAATTTGTTGACTTGTTTGGTTATTTTCAAAAGGAAGTTTAATTTTGCCTATTGATGAAAATCTAAAATATTTCAGTATTAAGGAGTGTATATGGTTGTGCTTCTAGAGAAAACCAATTTTAACAAAACCCGTGATTCTAATATTTCTTTATATGGGAATGTGTTAAATGCAAATCCCACAAATCTATCCACAACAATAATGAACATGACTAAATATTTACCTATTTATGGAGTCCTTGTCTTTGGTGCTCCATGCGTTAGCCAATGGAATTTCTTCTTCTTTCTCACTAGTCCTTCAAGTGCTTCAAAGCAAGACCATTGTGATGCTTACGAAACACCAAATCATGCATCATATCTAGTTCAAGTCTCCAAAAAACTCTTTTTACATGCATAGTGTAATAATGTCTCACATACTCAAACCTTGCACTCAAATAAGTGTCGGATCAATGATTTACCAAAAAAATCCTTCTCCCTAGTAAGATCTCTCTCTCTCTCTCTCTCTCACTCACTCACTCAAATGATAATTCTGATATCTTGGATTTCTTTTTTCTGAATAATAGTGAGGCACAAAGATGGCGGAGGCACAGAAGAAAATTCTCGCACTGGCGAAGTTTTCGTTCATTCAAAGCATTCTTTTGTTGCTGGACAATGCCATAGACTCCAATCCAATCTGATGTGGTCTCTACACCCGCCATACCTCGCAGCCAAATGCAGATGAAGCCGAAAATCTGGGAGGATGTCCTGAGATTTGCCCAGGTTTTCATGCTGTTGTCCGGATGAAAATCCATGCCTCAAGGTGGTAAGCTGTAGTTCTCCCTCCGAGAAAATCATAGAGGAAGAGAACATGGGAACAAGTTATATGATCGATAGGTTCGATGTTTCATGTATCTGATGTAAAATTGTAAGAAGAGTGGGTCATTTTGAATATTGTGTGTGTAAGAGAGCTTTCCTTGATGTTATGAAAAAAAGTTAATGTCTAATTATTTAAGCAGTGGTACTTTTTATTACAACGCCTTCAATGATATGCAACTCTATTTCAACACAGTTGAGGTAATTAATTTTTTTTTTGGCCTGTGATACTTTTATGTAAATTATTTCACCCAAAGAAGACCCAAATTCAAATAATGGTAAATTTTGTATTAATTCGACAACTAATCAAAATGTTGTGAAGATGGATGTAGTCATAACCTACAATATACTTTGGTAACTTAACCATAGACATCTTAAAAATTTATTACATGTTTGAAAATTGCATAAACATGAGGGCTAGTCTTGATGTTTTCCATTTTGATTTTTAAACCTTATGCTCTACAGTAGTTTTTTCTGGTCCTTCAAATTCAACCTCATATGAGGAAATCTAAGCAAATCCTTTTTATCCTTCCAGTTCATTCACAACAGCCATGCTTACGGCCTTCGGTTAAACATAGACGAGATGAAGTAATTTTCTTACACGAAGTTTATGCAATTCACCAATCGTCTTGGAATTAGGTTGTGTTCATTTTATTTAATATGAATTTTTACATGGTTAGACTCAGATAAATTAAGATAAGTTGTCTCATGAGTGATTCTAGACGTATTACATCATGGCTTGTTCAAATTTTTGTATCTGGTGGTATTAATTTCTCTATTTCAAATAGGATCGGTATCAAGAATACACCAGCGGTGTAATTATAAAGCTTTAAAAAGCAGCTTCATCTACCATTAAAAAAAACCAGCTCTTTCGAGGGTATTTTGCATTACAATCCGAATATATTCTTATAATCACTAAAATTTGAATTGAATTTTTGTTCAAAGAATAGTAGAAGTTCCTAGTTATTTTGGCTAGAAAAAGTGTTCCATTATTATGAAATAGAAAATGAGGAGAATCATTGTGACCCTGTAGGACTACAATGATTTTTTATTTGATTTTCCTTCGCAAGTAATATAGGAGTGGTCCTATTATTCTAGATTGAGAAATTTTTCTAATGGATAAATGACCAAAGAAATATGAATGCAAAATATTATATGGTAGAGATGTTAATGAGTTCGATTGTTGTTGAAAATCCTTGAATCAATCTCAATGGTTCATTTGTTTCATGGTAAATGAATAATTTAAAATTATTTCCCTAAAAAAAGTCAATTATATCGTTTGAAATAATTAATAAATAAATAATGTCTCCATTATCAATAACAATTTGTGTTTAAATATTTTCATGAAGGATTAAAAGATTTTTCATTCACTCATCTTCCTAAGCAATACAAGCAATTATTTTTTAGAAAATATTTTATAAATCATTCATATTCCTTAAAACAAACACACGCTAATGTTTGACATTATGATGTATAACTTTTGGCTAGAAATACAACTTTTTATCTTTTTGTGCTTTGAGTATTTGCTGAATGCACCTAATAACCACACTGGATCATGAATTGTCAAATTCTCGTTGGTTATTTTACGGATAAAAAATTATCAACAAATCTAATGGGTGGATTTTAATTTTTCTCATACAGTTAAGTAATCATTTGGGATGTACTTTACCATGCTGGTGGAGTAAATTAATTATAACATAATCTACCAATTATTCTATTTTCCGTTTTGAGAATGAATTACATATAAAATGGACAAGTATATCCACCCCAATAAAGAGAATGATCAATATCATGCCTACTTATACAAAACTGTGAATACTACGACAACTTGCAAGGAGGCCCATATTGTAATAATGTGTATCTTTTTGGCCCACCCAAGAGATACTACTTTTCATTGAACATCATGAAATAAACCAAAGAAATTATTATGTAAAATAATCAAAGAATTCTCTACAATAATTTTTTTTTTCACCCAAGTATTTAAGAAAACCAAAACCATCTTAGCATGGTCAGTTTCTCTTCTTTATGAATACTATATATACACGAGGCGGGATGGGAAATGAAGCTAAGCAACATCGTTTGATGGAACAACGCATTTTGTATGCACATCGTGTGACAATTTAGGATTATTTAAAAGAAATGTTCAAAATTTCAAGACAAAGAATAGAAAGATTCATGATCAAAATAAAAGAAAAAAGGAAAGGGGCATGTTTACCTCCATACGGGGTGGAGATTATTTCATCTGACCTGCTCGCTTCATCGGTCATTCATCACGACTTTGTCACTTAAACGGGAGTTTAGAAATGCTCAACCTTGAAAAACCTATCCCTGCCATTAGGGGTGTCAAAAACCGAACCGAAAACTTAACCGAAATATAAAACCGAACCGAACCGAACCGAAATTTCGTATGTTTTCGGTTCGGTTCGGTTTCGGTTCGGTTAACCAAAAAATAACTGTTAACCATTTTGGTTCGGTTCGGTTAACCGAACTGAATTGGAATTCTTAATAAAAATTGAATAATCTTTCTTTTTTTATCATCTCTTCTTTACTTAAATTCCAATAAACAAAGTTAAAAAAGGAAAACCGAAAAACCGTCCCGAATCGAACCGAACCGAACCGCATTTTCGGTTCGGTTTGTATTCAGTTCGGGATGGTTTCGGTTCGGTTTGGGACGGTCTCTTATCGGTTCGGTTTGGTTCGGTTTTTTAGAAAAACTGAACCGAACCGAACCGTTTACACCCCTACTTACCATGCATCCAAAATGAATTTGTATTATTGAGTCTAGCATGCTCTATCATATTCATAGATCGAGACCATCGAATTGAATGGAACATATAGAGATGGATATATTTGGGCGATAAATTGCTCCGCTGTTGGTGGGGAGGACGGATTTTGCATAGTTCATGGAAGTATGGAAGAAACTTAGTTGGATATGAGAAAATAATGCAATTTTCGCAAGCAATTTATTCTTAATTTTCTTATTCTTGATTGAGAAATATTAATGGTTACCTGATTTCTCCCCCAATATTTTGCTAATATAGAGAGTTCGTTTTACTAATTGGTCAAGGGATGCTGCAAATTCTTCATTGGATGACCATCGATTTGCTCATGCACGGTGATATTTGCAATCATCCTCCGATAGATCTCTTAACTCATCATTAACCACAGTCAAGCAGCTGAATCATCATTGATGTCTGAATAATCAATAATCTCGTGCATTGACACAATAGTTTTCATTTAAGGTGAGATAATCTCATACATTAATAATATTTTTCATTCAGGAAATTTATAATAGGAAAGAGATGTGAAACTACAATAGATCTCTTAACTCATCATTAACCATAGTCAAGCACCTCAATCATCATCAATGTGTGAATAATTGATAATCTCGTGCATTAACACAATAATTTTCATTTAAGGTTAGATAATCTTGTACATTAACAATATTTTTCATTTGGGAAATTTATAATAGGAAAGAGATGTGAGACTATAACTTTTAGTAGTAGATAGCAGCTTATTTACGTATTTTGATGTTTTATCATAAACTCTACCGCGCAGGGTGCGAGGATCGCCACTAGGAGCCCCACTTCATCCTGTCCTGCTTCCTCTGCAACAAGCCTATCGGGTTCAACGCCGATATCTTCATGTACAGGTCGGTAGTCAGTCTCACGTTTTCTTGCTGGGCATGGGTCTGATTTCCAGACATCTTTTTCCTTGCAAAAGACTCCTGCAAAAGACCAAGGAAAAATCTTTGCTTTATTCTTTTTCTTTATTAAACGGGTCAGAATCAGATCGCCTTCATGCTTTTATGTTTAAGGAGGGACTTGTTGGAGAACAAGGAAATTGGCGTACCCAATTATCGGAGAAGAAAAATAAAATATAGTAATTTAAGGAGGTTGTTTTTGTATCGATTGATTTCCCTCTTCAACAACTCTCTTGGGATCGAATCGGTTAATCAAAATTAAATCAATTAATGTTCAATTTCTTTCTTAGGAAAGGTGTCTGACGCCTTATGAGGCATTTCTAAAATGGGGATTTACCTTGGATCATATGGTAACATGCAGCTAATGCCTTTTCATGTTCATTTTCTAAGATATTTTTTTGTTAATTTTTTCCCTACATTTTCTTGTTAATGTAATAGTGACGTTTTTTATTATTATTCATGCTGATATTTGATAATTGAAAATCATCATGTTTGACCGCTTTGTATCTCTTCTTAACCCACTTGCAGGCTTGTAAAACCCTCCTGCCGATGGCTCGTTATTTAACCACCGTACTTATAATAAAGAAAATCCAGACGATGTTTTTGAATAGCTAGTTGTTTGCAAATCATTGAACTTAGTGGCTTAATGGCTTAGTGGTAAAGGGGATCACAGTCTTCCATGAGGTCTTTAAGTTCGAGCCTTGTTGAGGGTGAACCTATATTTAGCTTGTGTCTTGAACATTATCTGTCATGATAAGAACATCATAAATATCATAACTTTCGTATGACATTCACTCGAAGGCCATACTTTTTTTTTACCACTTCAGTGCTATAACTTCAAAAAAATATTCATTTGAATGTTCAACAACTCTCTTGGGATCGAATCAGTTAATCAAAATTAAATCAATTAATGTTCAATTTCTTTCTTAGGAAAGGTGTCTGACGCCTTATGAGGCATTTCTAAAATGGGGATTTACCTTGGATCATATGGTAACATGCAGCTAATGCCTTTTCATGTTCATTTTCTAAGATATTTTTTTGTTAATTTTTCCCTACATTTTCTTGTTAATGTAATAGTGACGTTTTTATTATTATTCATGCTGATATTTGATAATTGATAATCATCATGTTTGACCGCTTTGTATCTCTTCTTAACCCACTTGCAGGCTTGTAAAACCCTCCTGCCGATGGCTCGTTATTTAACCACCGTACTTATAATAAAGAAAATCCAGACGATGTTTTTGAATAGCTAGTTGTTTGCAAATCATTGAACTTAGTGGCTTAGTGGCTTAGTGGTAAAGGGGATCACAGTCTTCCATGAGGTCTTTAAGTTCGAGCCTTGTTGAGGGTGAACCTATATTTAGCTTGTGTCTTGAACATTATCTGTTATGATAAGAACATCATAAATATCATAACTTTCGTATGACATTCACTCGAAGGCCATACTTTTTTTTTACCACTTCAGTGCTATAACTTCAAAAAAATATTCATTTGAATGTCATAACTTTTAATTAATTACTTAAATGTTAATTTTTTTTATAAATATATACTTAAGTGCTGAAAATAAGATGTGACATAGCACTTGTGGTAAATCTTTTAAAAAAAAGTTACGATACTCAAGTGATCCATTAAAAAATTATATGATATTTAAGTGATTAGAAGAAAAAAAAAAGTTATAACACTTAAATGAGTACGCGTTGTGCAAAAATTATAGTACTCATGGTGTCGTTTTCCGATTATCTAATTTATATGGAGAGATTTCTTGATTTTTAATATGAAGGTGGGGTTATAGTGATGGACTTAAATATCTATCGATGAATTGAGTGATTATAATTAAAATCTAACATTTTGCATGAAAGTAATGCTATAAAAGGTAGCTATCTTGGTCGCACCTCCTCACTATTTTAAGTCATAAAAAGAACTCTCTGTTTTTTTTTCAAAAAAAGAGAGAATTAAAATGAATATATAAAATGATGTTACTTGGCATAGTAGAAAGCTGATAGACAAGATCAAGGGGCAAGCGGCCCACTTCACCTAACTTTGGTTCAAATAGGCAAATTTGAGCAATGATCTTCCATTAAAAGGCCAGATCTATCTAACTTTGGACCAAGCTTTGCGTGGCCACCCCTAATATTTCATCACATATTTTAAATATTGAATGGGTCTTGGACAACACATTGGGCTTAACTTTTGGGCCCGAGTCGAGTTGGGCCTACATAGTGATTGCCTAAAAAAAGTGTTAGCTATCTACATAACATATAATATAGAAGGTAAGGTTGGAAAAAAAACAGCCAAATTTCCCAAAAAAGCATCAACTTCAAGGTCATGTGCCAATTTCAATTCAAATATTTTTTCCTAATTAAAAAATAATAGCGCACTTCCATATGTTTATTTTTTTTCAAAAAGAAGTTTCACATTCCCTATTTATGTATTGAAAATAATCTTAGAATAATATTTTAGTAGGAAGTTCTCTTTTTATTGTACAAAACATCAGTTTGTTTTGTACAATAAGATCAATATGTGTAAGATAGAAATAAAGAGAGTTGTCATTTGATATTTTATTAATATGGTAATCTAATTTTAAAATATACAATTGCAATCCTTAGTTATTCAATAATATAACATTCTGCATGACAAATAACATGAGTCATAAATATTTTATTACTCTATAATATAAATAGCATTAAAAATGTATCACGCAGGTACAACATAGTTTTGATGTAGAATCGTTTTATTATTAATATAGAGTGACAGTGGCATATAGTTGGAGTACATCAAAGGAGTACATAATTCTCGGTGGAAAAATATATTGATTAAAACTTCGACATTGCTCCAATGAAAAAAAAAAATCAATACAAGCTTAAAGTTAAGAGTAGATTTTAAAACATTGAAGCTGAAAGTGTCTAAGATGTTTTCAATGTTCTTTAAAATGTACCTTTATCTTTTGTATAGATGCAATAATCATGAGGCACAATGTTTGAAATCAATTTATGATTTTTTGGTCTATATATTGTTCTTGTAATTATAAACGAATGCATTTCAAAGTAAATTAATATAGTTATATCTTCTTGTTAAGGGTATTTTTTTATAACTAAAATAGTTTATCCACTCATATAAGAGTTGCATATTTTCTTGTAAAAACAATTGTTAAATATGGAAAACATAATTTGCACATGCAACACTTGCATTTACCAAATAGTTAATTATAAAGACAATATTATTTCTTTGCATTTGTTTATTTACTCGCTCAGATAATGTTAATTTTCTCATTCAGAAACAATTTAGAAAACATGTATGCTTGATGAATGAGTTTAACTCTTGTTCGGGGTCTTTTCGATCGGTGGTAAGTGCAACTACTTTAACTTATAATGGGAAAGAGAAACGAGCCTTATAAAATATTCTATAAATTTCAGTAGTAAATAAAAGTTGACCTACTTACTATGAGGCTTTATCAGAAACATGTAATTGGTAATCTCGATACTATTAATTTGCCATTAACATTTCTATCCATCAAAATCATCAACAATCTAACGATCTAGATTTTAAATTTCTCTAGTTAAGTAATCACCGATGGGGTGTATATGGTCGCATTCCTAGAGCAAATTAATTTTAACAAACCTTGCCATTGATAATATTTCTTAGTATGGGAACGTGTTAAATGCAAATTGTGGGAGTCTATCTATATCAATAATGAGCATGCCTAAGTATTTATCTATTTATAAAGTCCTTAATGCGCCATGCCTTAGCCAATTGAATTTCTTCTTTCTTACTAGTCCTTCGACTGCTTCAAAGAAAGACCTTTGTGATGCCTCATCTTTGAAAATCTCTTTTGACAAGCATCCAAAAATCATGTCTCACGTACTCCAGCCTCACATCAGATCAGTGATCTATCAAAAAAATGCCTCCTCTTTGGTGATCTCTTTCTCTCTTTCTCTCCCACAGGGAAACACATGATGATCATAACGCTGTGGACATCTTGTTCTCAATAACAGGACAAATCACTGAGATTGCGAGCAAATGGCACACCAGTGAAGTCTTTGTCAAAGCGCTACTTTGTTGCTGGATGATGCACTATTGACCCATCCAACCTGACGTAGTCGCTATACCCGCCCTACTCAGCAGCCAAATGCACATGAAGCCTCTTATCAAGAAGATGTCTCGAGCCATACCCTTGGGAGTGTCCCTCGGTGTGAGAATTGCCTAGGTTTCCATGCTATAGTCTACATGAAATCCCTGTTCTTATAAAAGTGAGCTGCTCTCCCTCCTCAGAAAATCATAGAAGAAGAGAACATGAAACAAGTTAAAAGGTTGTTAGGTTAGATGTTTCATGCATTTGATATAAAATTGTACGAGAGCAAGTAATTTTGAACGGCGTGTGAGTGAGAGCTTTTCTCGATATTATGCAGAACTTTAATCTTCAAAAATTAAAGCAGTGATGTTTCAGCTACAGTGGCTTCAATGGTATGCAACTCTTTTTTCAACTCTAATAATTTTAATAGTAAATAAAAGTTTATCTACCTCCTTTGAGATTTTATAAAAAACATGCAATAAGTATTTTTAATACTGTGAAATTGCCATTGATGTTTCCATCCATCAAAATCACCGACAATCTAATGGTCTTAATTTTAATTTTGCAAATAGTTAAGTAATCACCGATGGAGTGTTTATGGTCGCGCTCCTAGAGAAAATCAATTCTAACAAACCTTGCCGTTGATAACATTTCTTAGTATGGGAGTGTGTTAAATGCAAATTGTGCAAGTCTATCCACAACAATAATGAGCATGACTAAGTATTTATTTATTTATAGAGCCCTTCATCTCTTGACTCACCATGCCTTAGCTAACTCAATTTCTTCTTTTTTATTGGTCTTCCAAGTGCTTCAAAGCAAGACCTTTGTGATGCCTCATCTTTGAAGACCTCTTTTGACATGCTTCCAATGTTCATGTCTCACATACTCCAGCCTTTCATGTACATAAGTATCGGATCAATGATTTATCAAAAAAATGCCCCATCCTTGGTAAGATCTCTCTCTCGTGCGCACACACACAAATGATGATAATAACGTTGTGGATATCTTATTTTGATTAACAGGTTGAATCATTGAGATGGTATGCCGATAATAAACAAGGCTTCTTAGTAGTGAAGTCTTTGTCGTGGCGCCACTTTATTGCTGGACGATGTCCTAGAGTCCCATATGATCTGATGTGGTCGCTAAACCCATCCTTGGTAAGATCTCTATCTCACATGCACACACGCACACAAATGATGATTATAACATTGTGGATATCTTGTTCTGATTAATAGGTCGAATCACTGAGATGGGATGGCAATAATGAACAATGCTTGTAGTAGTGAAGAGGCGCCACTCTGTTGCTGGACGATGTCAAAGAGTCCCATTTGACCCAATGTGGTAGCTGAACCTGCCATACTCCGCAACCAAATGCACGTGAAGCCTCTTCTTAGGAAGTTGTCCCGAGCCATACCCTTGAGAGTGTCCCTCGGTGTGAGGTGTGCCTAGGCTTCCGTGCTGTTGTCAGCACGGAAGCTTGTCTTATAAAAACTAGCTGCTCTCCCTCCTCAGAAAATCGTCGGGGAAGAGAACGTGGGAACAAGTTACACGGTTCATAGGTTTCATGTATTTGATGTAAAATTGTACGAGAGCTGGTCATTTTGAACAACACGTGAGCAAGAGCTTTCCTCGATATAATGCAAAAAGTTAATCTTCTAATATATAATCAATGATAGTTTTAGCTATAGTGCCTTCAATGATATGCAACTCTAATTTCAACTCTAATGTAGTAATTCACAAAGTTTGTAACATGATGATGCTTTTGCGCAACTTATTTTAATTTAAGAATTTAGTTCAAATGATGGCAAATTTTTTCTTAAATTGACGGCCAACCAAAATTTTGCAATTTTGACAAAAAAGAATCAAAACTTTGCAATGATGTGGTCTTAATGTACAATATATTTCACTCATTAAGTATGGACTTTTAAGGATATACGGACTCTTGGAGTGCCAAAACTTGACACGGGGACACTTAAGTTCTAAAAATTCGGAAATGTACACTTAAGTGCTAAAATCGGAGTAAAAATGATCGGTTAAGTGCCAATGGCAAAAAAATCAGACCAAACTGTCAGGTGTCCGTTTTCTGGCAATTTTATTTGTCGACGAGCATTTTTTTTCAAAATAAAGAATCCACTGACAATTTTAAGAAAAAAAATTGTCCTAGTCAGACTAAAATTTTTTTTAAAGTGATTTTATTTATAAAAAAAAAGGGGAAGGGGAGGGGAGGTTCAACAGCTCTCGCTGCTGCTGCCATCGCCGGGAAGGGCTGGCAATAGTGGGGTGAGGGTTAGTCGGGGTTGCCAAGCCCTGGCCAGTAGCCACGACCTCGGCCGACCTACGACATGGCCTACAGGCCCTCGCTTAGATATGGGGCGAGGGTCTTTGGATCTGGGGGAGGGTTGCAACCCTCGTTACAGGTCACTAGCCAGGGCCCAACGACCTTGGCTGATCCTCGCCCCACCGTCATTGGCCCTTCCTGGCGATGATGGGGCAGTGACGATAGTGGAGAGGGTTGCACAACCCTCGCCGAATCTTTCCCTTCCTCCTCTTTTTTTTTTTTAAATTAATCAATTATATAATAATATATTTTATAATTATTTAATATTATTTAATTAATATATTTTTAAAATGTCACGTCAACGCAAAACGACATCATTTTGGCTGAGTTTTCGCCAACTCAATTTCTGGCAAGCCACGTAAGCAATTTGTATTATTAAAATAAGCCACGTCAGATTTGTAGTAGCCTTCACCGGAGTTAAGTGATCCAATTTTCAAAAAAAGTGACACTTAAGTGTACTGTTTGTAACTTTTGGTACTTGGGCTATAGTTATGCCGACTTTTAAGTGTTTAGTATCAAATTTGAAGATTGGATGAATTCTGATTTTAAACCTTTGGCTCTATAATAGTTATTATAGTCCTTCAAATTCAACCTTATAAGTGAAACCAAACAAAACTTTACTGCTTAGTGCATGAGATCTCGAACTAAAGTTTTGGACGATAGTGTAATTATACTTAGCATGTAATAGGATATAATCTTAAATGAACACAAATGCTGCAGAGTTCATGATCATTTTCATTTCATAATAAAGGAATTTAGGTTGTGCGAGATATGAATTTCTAGAGGAAAGAATAAATGGTATGGCTTTATTGTTTCTTGACATATGCACTATGTCCGGTCTTTATAGAATATGCGATTAATAGATGAGTCTAGACAAGGGTTCGGTTTCGTACTTCTTAGCCCTTGGTAGTCCTTGTTAACACTTGAATTTCAGTTAACATACCAAGCATAAATTTTAGTAAGAACAAAATAACTAAATAAATAACTCTGAAAAGAGAGGAGAGTTCACATCAATTTTGTGAATAGGAATTTGGCTTGATTTAGTATAATAATATAAATGATTCCTTGAACTTTGATCCAACGTGTACTATGGTCCCTTAAATTTTAATTTGTTCATGTGACCCATGAACTTTTGGTGCATGTTTAATTTAGTCCATAAACTATATGTAAGTGTTCACCATTGTCCATCCATTTATTCAAGTTTAGGAGCAACATTAAAAAAATATTAAAAATTTATGGATCACATTGAACATATTAAAGTTTAGGAATCACTCACATTATTCTAAAGTTAAGAGGTCACACTGAACAAATTAAAGTTCACATATCACATTAAATATTAAGGCAAAGGTCGGTGACTATTTGCCTCATTTTTCCTAATAATAAACCGACTCGCGCCCCCACGCATATTATTGTACAGCCCAACACAAACTATCCCACTGTGCGCAGCCCATACCCTTAAGCCCATCAAATATGAATTCACCAGGTCCACTCATTAATCTCACAGAATTCGCGCGTCGTGGCTCCTTTGATCTCCTCTCTATTTCGGTTACTGGAAGAGTTTTGAGTCTGCTTTATAACTAGAGAGGACTTGCCCCATCGCCCTCCCGACGCCTGCAGCAGCCATCTTTGCATGCCGTTTCTCGCTGTTCCAGAGCCATGTGTGTACCCTTGTTCTCGAGACTGGGATCCCGAGGCACGCTGAGGCCCAGTTTGGAGCTCCTCCACAGGTTCCGCTGCTCAGATGTTGAATCCTTCGTTGACTCAATCTACTAGAGTTTCTTTCTCTGATTGCGAGCAGCTGTTGTTGGTTTAGCCTGAACCATCAATCAATTGCACACCATATGTTCGACCGAATTCTCATACTCAATTTGCATAGATGTGTCTCTGATTGTTCGATTATTTTGAGTGCGTATTGATTGCTGAGCAAGACTTCAGTCGGATTTCCTTGTTGCCGAGATTGAATCTGACCACATCTTCTTCTTCTTTTTGTTTTGTTTCCACCCTATTGTGTTGGCGTGTCTTCCTGCTGCCTTCAATGGTGGTCGCTGGAGAGGTTAAAGAGGAGTTAACTCCAAAACGACAGCATCAGTGCTAATCTCTGAACTCATTGGCACCGGTTTGTTCGTCGTGTTCCTTTCTATTTGTTTGTTTCAACCATGCTGTGGTTGTTCATAAGTATTGAATGACTGGTAGTTGAGATGGTGGCCGACCAAGGCAGTCCGGTGACGGCCAAAGGTCTTCTGGCTAAGTAGATGGAGGCTTGAACATTGATCTTGCTTGCATTTATTTAGAATAGATGAGTAAGTTCATTCGATTCTATGAATAACAAAGAATATATATATATATATATATATATATATATGTGTGTGTGTGTGTGTGTGAGATAACAAAAAGAGAGAAAAAGAGATAATAGAAAATGGGCTTGGTATAATTGAAAATATACTGAGTGTGTGGTTCTTGTGATTATAGTGTAAAATGAGCTTGAACTGATTGTACAACCTTGTTCAGACGCCAGGGGAAAATAAATAAAAAGCCAAGGAACAGTCTTCCTTTTTTAAGGAACCCTGCTTATTTTATAGGACAATCCTCCTTAATTATAGGGACCCTATTTATTTTTGGCAATTCAACAATCTTCCCCCCGTCCAAGCACCGCTTGATGCAAAACAACTCATCACTCTAATTTAAGTGGAAAAGCAATTTTGCAAAACATGCCTCTCCACAAGGACGTTTATATTCAGACCGAGCCTAGTCCATGTCCCCTTTAATAAAAAGAGAGAGTAAATAATAATAAAGAAATAAAAAAATGTAATGAAAATAGAAATTAATTGTGTAGACCTTGTTCAAACACGAAGAAATAAATAAAAAGCCAATGAACAATCTTCCTTTTGCTTGGTTAAAGTAAGTCCCTCTCTATATCGGGAACATGCGATATTTTTTCATTTAAACAAAGCAATATGCTCAAACTCAAACAACAATATGCATGATATCCTTCATCACTCATATTATATAACACAAAAGAGTCCAAATTTTTGTCCTATGTAACATGATCTACATTCATATTAGCCCTATTGAATAAGTGAATTAGAAGAACTAAAGGCATCCATTTTTGCCTCGTATACTTTGTACTAGCTCTATTTCTGTGTCCACTATTTGATTTGATGAGTTTAAAGATTTAGAGTTTCCAGTACATGTAATCATCCATGTACATGTCGACATTGATTTTGTCGACTTATAATGAAATGTTGATACACCATAAGGTTCATGTAGATATGCAATCTTAGCTTAAATGTCGGTAGAGATAAACTCTTAAATCGCATAAAGAGGAGATGATTTAACATGCCTTCACTGGAAGGTGGAATCCCAATTTTGATTGAATGTCAAAAAAATAAGTTAATGGTTTATAGAGAATTCTGCTAATAGCAGTGCTCTATTTTTATATGCTTGGTTCATACTATGTTATTTATATGAAAATCAACCCAAATTATAATATTGATGTGAGATCAATGAGTTTGATTGCCATTGCAAATGCGTTTAATTCAATAAGTTGGTACTTATGTATATAGTTGAAGCGTGAGTTTTGACTAAGATTTTGACTTTTAGCTGCATGTAGCACCCCTTGGGTTAAGCATGTGCCTTTGAGCATGATTTGGTACATCTAATACACCATGTAGAATGTTGTAGAATTGCCCATGTCTATAATGATTTCTTGAAATTGTTAGTTTGGTAGTCGAATTTCTTTAGAATTTGAATATATATCAATGAATTAATGTGCAACCCCATGTTGGGATTGAACAATTCTGACCAGACCTACCATTTATTGTATTTGCTAGTATAGAAATGTGTATTAAATGCAAATATGGGAGTGTATCTCTTGTAATAAAGAGAATGGCCGATGCATTGCCTTTTTATACAATCCGTCATCGTTCTATGCCCACAAGTCTTTTCCTTTGAGGTAAGATCCATTTACTATCTGGCCAAAAAATATACATATGTAGAGTTTAAAGTCTAGACCTCAATTATCTACTGTTGTGGAATTGCTTCTATGTGATATAATATTGCTTGGTACTCTAAAAGATATCGACAAGCCTATCTTTTTCTACGGTTGCATAGTTCCCGAAGTACTGGTATCTATAACAACCCAAATCCTTCCCCAATTAAATCTTCACTAATATCATACTGTACACTCAGTAAACTCAAGTAATACCCCGATCCCAGAATGCAATGTTTATGTGTAAACATAAGTGAAATGCACAAAGCTTTCATTGTGCACGCTAATTCTAAGAGCTCCGTTCCCCTGCTTTCCTCATTTCAATTAGTACGCAAACACATAGTACCAAACACCTTTTACATATTTCAGAAGAATATTATGGCCCAAAAACTGTTCAATCCCAAATGGAGACAGCTGTATTTGTTTCTGCGATAAGATCATAACGATATTTTTACCTTTCGTTTGTTAAAAAAGATTTATAGTTTTTCTTTTGTCAATAATCAGTAATATTAGCACCACATGCTATTTCCTCACAAAAATGGGTTGCTAAATGCTTTTAGATAGTATTTCTCTGCATCCTTTGTTCTTACAATGTCTATTCTATTTAAGAACCAAATCTGATAATACACGTGAGACCAATGAGTTTGATTTGTGTTGGAAATCCTTCTAATTGACAAAGATGATACTTATATAGTAAATATTAAATAAACAATTTACAGCTTTTAGCTGCATATAGTAATCCCGAGGTTAAGTCCACATTTGCATCATTGTATCAGCATATCCAATGTATCAATTGTCGAATCGCCGAGTTCGCAATTCTGATAAAGTAAAATCATCGATAATATGAGATTGGACACACCGATTTTCTGTAGAAGCCAAGCAATGATTAAAGGATGTGCGTTGACACATTGGTGGCTCATGCAATTCCTACCTAACCTGTCTTTGTCGCATGTTGTTGCCCATCGGAGGGAATCTATCTTTGTTTGAAGGGGCTCGTCTTCAGCCTGCTCGATATGACTCTGTCCAACTGTCTCATCAGGTTCTGTCTTGGATCCTATCCCTATGACTGTAGTAAAATGTACCTGCATCAGCTAGACGGTTTTGCGTTTATGTGGAAGAACGCAGTAGGGTCTACTGATCTTAATGAATTGGCCAACTCTGAGCCTAAGGACGTTGCTGGGTGCATCATATCTCATGCTAGAGGCACGGGAAAGATTTGCTCGACCATTCTTTTTCGGCACTTGGGGAGCTTGCTTCTTGGACTCTTTCCCAATTCCTGCCCTGTGGTTATCGCTCCTGTGAGCTTGCTTCTCACTTAGGAAGAAGTGTTCAGGAACAGGAATAAGAAAAAATGCCAGCAGTACCTTCCGCAGTTTAAATAATTCGGAGTTCTCCAGGGCAGGAATTCTGGAAGCTGCAGGAATGGTGGAGGCAAATAAGCACCTCGAGCAATGTAACAATGTTATGCAGACGATCAAGGTGATTCTTGGACCAAGAGCAAAAGCATACTAGGCATAACTTACAATCTATGAGAGAAGCTTGCAGTTGAGAAAAGGAAAGGGGTAAGGGATCTCGTGAAGAAGGCAGAGATTCAAATGAAAAACGAAAAGATGAAAAGGATCGTTCTTGATTTGCTGTGTGTAGTTATTCTTGATGAACGGCGCACGCTGCATAACCAAAGGAGCAGCATTTGGAATCTGCTGAAATTGCAGACTGAGAAGAGGATCATCCTCCTGGGCACCCCATTCCAAAATCACTTTCTAGAGCTCTATAACACCTTGCACTTAGTGAGACCCACAACAGCAACGCACTCCCCCTAAGTCTCAAGAAATTCTGCTAGGCAAGTACAACATAGAGAAAAAGAAGTAAAACGGATTATTTCAATTCCCTTATTCCGCCACATGACAAAGTGGCTGATGATGCAATTGCGAATGTCCAGTCTATTATGACTATGTTCATTCATGTTTGCAAAGGAAGCATTCTTAGAGAAAATCTTCCTATTATAATAGAGTGCATAGCGATGTTATACCCAGGTGATAGGCAAAAAAAGATTGTTGAGAACTTTCAAAGATCTGCTGGCTGGAGTACAGAGTTCAAGCAGTCTTTGGTCTGCATTCACCATTCTCTGGTCCTAAGCTGCAATTAGCCATGAGCATCAGAAGCTTGAAGATCTGAGACTAACACAGAGGCCGGGGTAAGGACAAATTTCCTAGTGGAGTTAATCCGTCTAAGCAAAGCACTTGGCGAGAAGGTTCTTGTTTTCAGCCAATACAAGGAGCCATTGTTCTTGATCAATGACCAGCTCAAATCAACTTTCCAGTAGTCCTCCAAAGGAAAAGAGATTCTACACATGCATGGGAGCCTCGATATGAAGGAATGTCAGTGTTTGATACAACACCGACAGAGCCAAGCGAGAGTAATGTTTGCCTCAACTAAGGCTTGCTTTGAGGGCATAAGTCCAGTCAGAGCATTGAGAGTTGTCTTGCTTTACATGGTTTGGAATCCTTTGTCAAGAGACAAGCAATCAGCCGCGCATTCAGAATTGGCCAGGAGAAGGTGGTCTACACTTAACATCTAATCATTAAGGAAATGTGGAATGCGACAAGTACTGCTAACAGATCAAGAAAAATACATTGTATAAGCTGGTTTTCTCCCTAATGGACAAGGAAAATATTGAGAGAAGAAAATCAAGTGTGGTTGCAAAAGAAAGGATATTGGTAGAGAAAAGCTCGTTTTCTCCCTCACAGACAAGGAAAATGGTGAAAGAAGAAAATCCAGTGTGGTTGCCGAAGACAGGATATCGGTGAGATGACTTCTGGTGAAACTTCAAGAATTTGTTTGATGGGATACTTTACCAGCCAAAGGATTCTGATGCAGTTGAGAAGTATGACTCTGAGGCCATCCCATGACTTGTCATGTGACTGTGACCAGCAGCTCAATATGAAGTTGAGACCTGTCATCTTATGGCCATTAATAGTTAGTGTAAAAGACGTTGCAGTATCAGTTTGTTAGGTCTAGTGCATACTTTTGCAACTAATGAGTTGAATCTGTAATCAATCATGTGCGAAATGTTCTTAAGCAATGTTCTAGGTATCTATTTCCTTCTCATCTCTCCCCTTTGCTAATTCTTCTTTTTTCTCGATCCTCTCAAAACTCTGCTTTATTAATTTGGATTGCAACCGTGCTACTTTAGCTTGTCTTTTTGGAGGCTGGGAAATTTCCATTCTCAATGTCCAAAGACCTGAGAAAGTATGTATAGAATTTATTGCCGCAGACACTGAATTCAGATCCATTTCTCGTCCAAGCTATAAAGAGACTAAAATGTAGTCCACAGGGAGATTTTGCTTCAAGATTCTGTTTTTTTTTTTTTCAATTAAATCTGCACCTACTAATATGAATGATTCCATCCAAGTTCATGGAAATGCAATCCATACTCTAGTCAGTTTCCAGGTGATTCTTGTACGATTATAAATTCTAATTTGCTTTTCTGGTATTTTCCACCATAATCATGGTCTATGGACTGGGAAAAGGGTTCACACTTCTCCACAATGGGGTTCGATTCAGAGTTGAACATCTCATATTGTGGTTTGTACGGGGCAGCAGAGTCTGGACTATATTTTTAGTTTCTTCAATTCAAAACACTTGGAAAAGAGAGAATGTATTGAGCCAAAGAGATGAGAAATAAGCTGTTTGACAGTTTCCCATGATTTCTGCTTTACTATAAGGATTCGGCACAGCATTCTGTGGTGATGTTCTTTTGGGAAAAAGCATGGCCTGAAGAGAGGCCGAGCCAAGAGATATGTTCACCCACAGCAACTTGGTACTATCCCAGTAATTTATTTTTATCGAATGCAGTTTCAATTTTATGAGAAGGTTAATGCGTCACTGTCTTGTGGCATCTACCCTAGTGAAAATCTCTTAGCATGGTGCATCTCTTTATCTATTAAAGGTATGAAAACTGGTTTTTGTGTCCTTTAATGTCTACTGCTACTAGATGGATTGTGTTAATGTGATGCACATAAGTATTACAGTCTCTTAACTACTATTAATTCGTTCTTGTTGCCTTAAATTTTGCAAAAGGTTACCTTAATTTTTCAGTCGGTGCAAAAGGTTAACTGAAAAGTCAGTTTTGCACACCTCATTTTGAAACATCGCAAATTCTCTTAATTCTAAACAGAAGTTTAGTCTATATAATGTTCTTAACCAGAAAAGTAAAAAAGGTCTATCTCTTATCTGCTTTAAAGAAACCAAATGATGTTGGTTGTTGAGTTCACATCCGCTTAGATAAATCCTGAATTTTCTTCCTGGCCTACCTAGCAATTGTTTTGGTTCTGGTCTTCGAAGATAACTACATCGTCCTAGTTAGATCGTGTAATTTTGTCTGTCCTACCTGGGGCAGTTTTCATGTATTAAACTATACACATATTTCATAGATAAAATTTAAACATTGGCCTTTAGGCAAGGTCGATTCTTCCAATCACTCAAATGTCTCTCTGCTGGACCTTTGTGTAGGTGATGGATTTACCTGCAAAGCAAGTAATGCATGTCAAGAAAGAGCATCTCATGTTCTGGCAATGGCCTGATAAATCTCTCACAACGTCTTGATGCGCCATGTTGAGTTCAGGAGAGCTCATCAAATGGTATGAATACGTTATTACATAATCGTATTGGAGACAATTATGTGCCAAGAAGTCATTGCAAAAGAAGTTGCAGTAAGTTTTTAAAGTCTAATGCTTACTATTGTAACCTATGAGCTGACTTTGTAATCAATCATCCGTAAAATGTTCTAGAGCGATGTGTTTGGTATGGATGTCCTTCTCATTTCTCTTCTGTGATGATTCTTCACCTAGGATTAATTTGCTTCCCTTTTTTTACTTGCTACAGTACACCTCAAGCTAGTTTCTCGGAGGCTAGGAGATTTGCATTCTCAATGTCCACAGAGCTATGAAAGTAAAATGCAGTCTGAACACAAACTTTTGCTTTGTGGTTCTTCCTTTTTCAATCAAATTGCCCCGACGATTTTGAATGACTAGCAGAAGATCAACTGACTAGCCTCAGTTTCTGTTCTGCTAGTGGTGTCGCTGACATGTTTTTTCCTTGTCTTTTTACTTAGCAATTGTATTGAAACAATGGAAGGAATGTGGTTTTTGTTGCCGTTCATATAGTGTGGTGTGGTGATCGTTTCACGGCAACAAACCATAGGTTGCGCAAATAATGTACTTCCTTTGACCTTAATGTTCAGATTGCATTTGTTGCCCCTCGTTCATTTTTTTTTTTCTTTTGGTCAAAATAGAACACTTTCATTAAAATCAGCCCAAATTTGGGGGCCCAAGATTTGGGCATCAGTACAGAGCAAGTTCTAGAGACAGGCCGGGGGGGGGGATTGTACCTAGTTTAAAGGTAAATAGTTTCTCCGATGGTTTTTTGCGACCCAATTGGCAGTGATATTAGTCTCACATGGAGAAAAGACAACCTGAGTATTAGGCAAACGCAACAGAAAATTCCTGCATTTCTGGATTGGGACCCGCACCTCCCACATGGACTACTGCTGTTGGGTGAGGTCTTTAGCAAGTTGTTGACTATCCGTTTCCAGCAAGACAACATCGCCTAGGAGAAGGGGCGATGCACGACCCTCAGCTGAGGGAGAAACCTGTTGGGCAGAACAAAAACTTAGGGCATCAAACAGAGCCCACGCCTCAACCAGCAGAGAGAAGGACGCCGAAAGCAATCGTATGCCTCCGTGCAGCAGCCAGCTAGTAGAATCGCAGCAAATCCACGCTGCCGAGTCCATAGCGTCACCTGGGAGGTAAGACCCATTTGTATTTATCTTGAATGCGTGTGCCAACGGGGGTTTCCATCTAAGAGATTGATTGGTGTCGTTTCTGGGTTTGCTTATTTTGTCTGTCCAGGTGTTGAAGTTGCAGATCATGGATGAGGCTATCTCCAGCACCGCTTCTGCGCATGGAGTCTGGCGCTGGAGGACCGCCACGTTCCTCGCCTTCCAAATCTCCCACAAGATCGCTGCGGCATGCGTAGTAGCCGATAAGCTCTCCTACTTCGTAAATTGCATGACCCAATCTTCAATTTTGTCAAGGCCAAGGCTAGGGAGCTATCTTCGACTGTTATGCTGACCCCACACGAATTCTATCCAAGGGCATTAGAAGCTCATGTGTTCAACAAACTCGGCGCATTTTCGGCATAGTGGGCACAGCGGGTCAGGTACAATTTTATGCCGAAATAGGTTTTCATTGGTTGATAGGGCATTTTGGCAAAGCATCCATAGAAAGTGGCGAATTTTTGGTGGGGTGGGGGTGTGCCAAATGTTCCTCCATAGTCCGCTAGGGGGATTGTATGATGATGAGGCTACTGTTGATTGTTGTGCTGCTTTAGGCTGTTGAAGGAAGCTATAGCCACTTTGAATGGTGTAGTGGCTCGCATGTGTGCCCGGCCAGATTAGGGAGTCATGTCCTGACTGTGGGTTTAGGGGAATTGCTAGAATTTCCTAGACTGTTTGGTCGTCGAACATGTCTTGTAGTAGTGGTACTTGCCAAGTTCCTTCTAAGGGAGATATGAAGTCCGCCACAAGTAGAAATTTGTGTTTTTTTGCCGGTCCATATAGGAGTCCCTTTGCCACCTATCCTCCCTAGTCTTGATGGTGGTTCCATTCCCAATAGTCCAGCACATAGCAGAGGAAATGGCGTCTTGGTCAGCTAGGGCGCTAAGCCATCCTCATGAATTCTTCTGACGTTTCCTTACATGCCAAAAGTCCTAATGAGGGAAGTATAGTCCCTTACATAGGCACCCCCATAGGGAGTTCAGACTTAAACTTAGTCGCCAAGCTTGTTTAGCCAGTAGGGTTGTGTTTAAATCCATCAAATCTCATAAGCCAAGACCCCATTCATCCTTTCTAGACTTAAGCACCTCCCACCGTTTCCAATGAATGCCAGTTCTTTGTTCGCTTGTTTTGCACTAGAACTTTGCAATTTTCTGTTCAATAGCCTTGCATATAGATGTTGGGATTTTGAAAACTGACATGGCGTATTGAGGAATAGCTTGGATCACTGACTTTAGGAGAACTTCTTTGCCTGCTCGGGAAATCAATTTTTCTTTCCATCCTTCCAACTTCATATTAACTCTCCCCATAACCCATGCAAATATATGTTTCTTTGAGGCCTGTTACTTGCCAGTATGAGGTAGGGTGGGCACCCTCAATACTTGTGCCATGTTACTCATTAGAGATTGGGGGCAATCCTGGCTGAAATGATCCCCGATTTGTTCAAGTTTATCTGCTGTCCGGAGGCCGTGTAGTACTGGTTTAACACTAGAGCCAGATTTTGGCACTCCAAGACCATTCTATCTAGGAAAAAGATCAAGTCATCAGCAAATAAAATGTGAGATAGAGTGGGGCATGACCTATTCAGCTTGATGCCCTTTAGACTTCGATCCTCCAGTGCTTTCCCAATGAGTTTTGACAGCACATTAGCTACTAGAATGAACAAATAAAGGGAAAGAGGATCCCCTTATATGATTCCATGGGACAGGTGAAAGAAGGGTAGAGGCTCACCATTTACCTTGACACTTAGAGAGACAATTGTGACACATTGCATAACCCACTTCACCCACCTTGCATGAATGCCCATCTTCACAAGGCAAGCTTCTAGAAAATCCCATTCAACCTGATCATAGGCTTTCTTCATGTCTAGCTTGAGGACAGCTTGAAATTTGCGTCTTCTCTTCCTAGTTCAGATTTGATGTAGGACCTTTTGGACCATATAAATGTTATCTTGAATGCACCGACCCCCTACAAAGGCACTTTGTTCTTTTGCAATAAGTTAGGGGAGTAAAGGTTTGAGTCTATTGGCCAGCACTTTTGCAATAATTTTATACCCAAAATTGCAAAGGCTGATGGGACAGTACTAGTCTAAAGACTCAGGGTTCTGAGTTTTCGAGATAAGTACAAGGCTGGTTTGGTTAAGCTTTGGAAGCATATAGTTCAATTTGAAAAATTCTTTGACTTCCGAAACAATGTCTTCCTTTAGGACTTCCCAATTTTTCTAGTAGAACAGGCCATTTAAGCCATCGAGCCCTAGGGCTTTTTCGGCAGCCATTTGGAAAGTAGCTTATTTGATTTCTTCTTCAGAGAGCTTAGCCAACAGCATCAAGTTCATCTGATTGGTGACTACTTTGGGGCATTATTCAATAACCGGCATTAATTCTCGATGTCCTTCCATAAGATAAGCTCTCGGTAGTAGTCCTCAACGGTGTGTTTGATTTGGTTTGGAGAGGAGACCCAGCTTTCTCCCATAGTCTTGAGACGGGTAATCTTATTTCTTTGTCGTCTTTGGATCGTGGTGGCATGGAAGAACATTGTATTCCTGTCGCCCCATTTGAGCCACTAGATCCTCAACCTCAGCCCCCAGTACATCTCCTCTTGCCTCCAAAATGCCTCTATCTCACCCTTAATGGCCTGAACTTTGGGTCTCTCCTGGGGGTAGTGGTCACTATTGATAAGGGCTTGTAGCTCCTGTTTTAGTAGAAAGATCCTCCGCTACCCATTAGGGAATGTTCTCCTGCTCCATGCTAGTAGATCCTTAGTTACAGCGCATAGTTTGAGGGGGAGAGTTCGGTCTTGTGCTAGGATTGACTCCCATGCAGCCTTAATGATCTCTATGCATTTAGCCTTCTCAAGCCAAAAAGATTCAAACTTAAAAATTTTCTTCCTTCTCACCCTGTCAGCTTGTAGGGACAGCATTAAGGGGCTGTGATCAGAGCCTAAGGTAAGTAGAGCGATAGCCTCAGCTTCAGGATACAAAACTCTCAAATCCATAGTGCATAAAGCCCTGTCCAAGCGCTATTTTATGTTAGCTGGCCCTTCTCTATTATTAGACCACGTGAATGCACATCCCTTGCTTTCCATGTCCATTAGAGAACAATCATTCAACAAGTCTCTAAAAGCTGTCATACGAGTTCTATTATCATCGTCTTTGTCAATTGGAATAGAACTTTCTTTTGTAATTTAGACTCAGGCTCAACCCATTTAAAGAAGCCCCCGATCATCAAATTGCTAAATGAGCATGTATTTATCAATTCAAATTGATAGCAAACATTGATCTTTCAACAGTTACCAGTCCAATTGATTCGTTGAATGGCCAAGTGTACAGTACTGCACACATCGGATGCTTGCAGGATATGTTTTCATCCCTAAAAGGTGAAGCTTTTCGAAGCCTAGTCACATTTATTGCTGCTTCCCATTGACGACATTGCTGTGAATTTGCTCAAGAGCCCTAACTGTTTTTTTCTTTTTTGGCCCCCAAATCAAGAACTCTCACAAGCCCTAATTTTCTGCCCCGAATTCTAATCACCACGTTTCCCTCAATTTGACCCTTGGATCATAGCTTGATCAAACAATGCCGTCACCGAGATCCAAACAATGCATGACGTCACGATCTCATTTGAGATGAAATGACGTCGTATCAAGCCCCACCTTAGAAACGTCAACGAGTCCACAGTGTATGTACAATGCCATCTCTAGTCTATTTAATGACAAAAATGAATGGTGGCTTCATAGATGTCTGAGACAAAATTATTAAAAAAGTCTTAAATTTATTGTAACTGTGCCAATTCAGTCTTAAATATATTTTTTTTACCGATTTAGTTCTAAACTTTTTGCAATTGTGTCAATTTGGTCCATCCAGCCAAATTTGGCCGGCTAGCACCAAGTGATAATATTTTAATATTATTATTATTTTATTTTATTTTTTTGTCTCCTTCCTCCCTTGCTTTTCCCCCTGCAGCAGTGGCCGCCCAACCTTGGCGAGGCTCACCAACCATGAGGTAAGGGCCATGAAGCCCTCACCGGTGGCCTTGCCTAGACCTTGCCACAGTTGAAGGTGGCCTTACCCACGGCCGATGAGGGTCGCAGCCCCTGTCAAATTGCCCACCCTTGATGCCTTGCCATGACTTGGCCGCGAGCAAAGGCAACCTCGCCCAAATCTAGGCGAAGCCGCCTCGCCTCGGCCCCAAGGCCTCCCCTAGGTCTGGGCAAGGCTACCGAGGAGGGTGGGTAGTCTGACGAGGGTCGTGACCCTCGCTGACCATCGGCAAGGGCTTCGCAACCCTTCCGTAGTGGTCGGCAAGCCTTGTTAGAGTTGGCTAGCCACTGTTGCTGAGGGATGGGAGGGCAAGGGAGGAAGGAGACAAAAAGAAAAATTAATAAATTAATAAAAAATTCAAAAAATAATTAAAATATTATTAAAATATTGTCGCTAGCATTAGCCAATGTCCATGTCAGCGCCGATCGGCCAAGTTTGGCCAGATGAACTAAATTGACATAATTGCAAAAATATTTAGAAATGAATCGGTAAAAAAAATAGATTTATGATTGAATTGGGACAATTGAAATAGGTTTAGGACTTTTTTTGGTAATTTTCCTTATGCTCGAAGCTCAGCCCGACTAAAAGTTGAAGCTTCTCTTTTGCACACTCAAAATTTGGTGTCGGAATTGGGTCAAAGCGACAAATTAGTGCCTTTAGAGAATTTGACCTTCACTTTATTGCAAATATTTTATTTTGATTAGGCTGAAAGATAATATTATCTCCACAGTCTATTCATATATATCATATATTTGTTTCTTCAAACAATAGATTATACTCCCTTATACTCCCTTTCCTCAATTTATATATATATATATATATATATAATATATTTGTTATATGATATCTATCTACACTAGTAGTGCTCACTTCATAAGGACGCACGTTATGCCTAGAGGCCTTTATAAAAGATAGGGATGGGTACGGTATGCGGATGGTGCCCTGCCAGGAATGGGACGATGGAGAGCTGAATTTCATGGGGGCAAGGCGGGGGCTAACGTTTTTGCCTCTCCCCTCACCACCCCGTCACCTTGCAAAGAATATTAATAAAAGAATTTTGTAATATGGAAAACACTTTAGAGTGTTCAGTCGACCCAAGTCTAACCTTTCCCGTTCGCCCCGTTTCTATTTACTCGATCTATATTTACAAACCCTACGAAACTAGAAGAAAATCAGCAAATTTAAAGGGAAAATCTAAAGCCCAAAAACTAGCCTTCTCCGTTTTGCCCCTTTTTCTTGTTCTGTAATTGTTGATAATAATGAATTAACACCAAGCACCAAACAATATCTCTCTCTCTCTCTCTCTCTCTCTCTCCAAAGTGAATGCGAGAGAGCTGCGGATGGACGTCGATGTTGCGGTGGGGACTCTAATCGGGATTGTTTAGCCCAATGGTACAAAAATCAAACTTGACTTGAAACATATAATTGCATTATATTTCGTTAATTCGATAAATCTAATGTAAATCATATAATTACAACACCAAGTGCTTCAGTAATATAATATTCTGCATGACAAATAAAAACAACTCATAATTATTTCATTGCTCTATATATAGAGAGAGTTTAAATTTTACTATGCGCGGACAACATAGTTTTTGTGTAGAATTTATTTTTTCATTATTGACAAGTGATACAAGCGTATTATAGGAATACAAAGAAAATATACATATTTTCTATAGAAAGTATTTAGATTAAGATTTTGACATTACTCAAATAAAAATATCATAACAAGCTCAAAACTAAGATTAGCTTCTTCTTCTTTTTTGAAACATTGAAATTAAAAACGTTTATATTGTTTCTAATCTTCTTTGAAATTCACCTTCATCTTTTGCATAGGTGCAACAACCATGAGATACAACTTTTGAAATTTATGTATGACTTTTTAGTCTATATATTGTTCTTTTGTTATCATAAAGTAATGTGTTTAAAAGTTAATCAATATAATATGTCTTCTTATTAAGGGTAATATTTATTAGTGAATAGTGCATCTTTTTTTTGTGTGTGTTTGTCCTACTCTAACTCTCGACTTAGTTTCAGATATTTGTCTTGCCTCTAGCTTACTCTCACATTTTTGCCCTGCCTTTTTGCATAACATGAGAGTTGAAATTCACACTTGAAACTAATCGTCTCCAATCCAACCTCCATGAGAAAATAGGGATTGAAACCCTCTCACATCTCCTTTCCCATGCAGAAATGATGATCACTAGGGCAAACTCCAGTGGTTGAACAATAAATCTATTCAAACAAGAGTTGCATTTTTTGCATATTACTATTCACTTAAATTAAATAATTTTTATTTATATTGAATAAACAGTTTCCACGTGTAACGGTTGTGGTTCCCTATTAGTTAATTATATAGACAATTTATGTCTCCACATCTGTTTCTTTGTCTAATCAGATAATGTTAATTCTCTCTTATAGAGACATATCGAACAATGTGTGCGCTTGATAAATGAATTTAACCGTTGTTGGAGATCTTTCTAATTAACAGTAAGTGCAACTACATTTATTTATTGAAGGAAAGAGGTGTGAGCCCCATATCTAACTAAAACTTTCCACACCGGTTTATCTACATACAATAGGATTTCATCAGACACATGTAATGGATATTTCAATATTGTGAAATTGCCATTAGTGTTTCCATCCATCATAACCATCGGCAAACTAATAGTCTAGATTTAATTTTCTCACATGGTCACACTTCTAGAGAAATTCAATTCTAACAAAACCTGCCATTGATAATATTTCTTACTATAGGAACATGGCAATGCAAATTGGGCAATTCAATCCATAGCAATAATGAGCATGACTAGATTTTCCTATCTATATGTGCAAGTCTATCCACAACAATAATGAGTATGACTAAGTATTTATCTATTTAAAGAGCGCTTCATCTTTTGGTGCTTCACGCCTTAGCCAACTGGATTTTTTCTTCTTTCTTACTAGTCCTTCAAGCGCTTCAAAGCAAGACCCTTGTGATGCCTACAAAACAAAGAATCCATTATCATATCTCATTGGCATTTTTGAAAACCTCTTTTGCTTGCATCTAGTGATCATGTATTTGGTACTTGGTTTGCACGTAAATAAGTATCGGATCAATGATTTACCATAAAAAATACTTTGTTCTTAGATGTGAGCCCAATATGATGAATTATAACTTGTGGTAATAAATAGAGGTTTATCTACATTATTGGGTACATGCAATAGACATGTTCAATATCATGATATTTCTCGTCAACACTATCATCCATCAAATGCTTCGTCCTTGGTAATATCATGAAATCTTCTACGACTCCTATTGCCATGGATGAGGCCACCCCCTATTGCTTACAACACGTGGAATGAAGTTCTCAGAGTCCAATTCTCCATCATAATGGAACAACGGAGGGAACGGCATTCGAACCTGCACCACTCAAGTGAAATTCTTTTTCATGTATGAAGCCAACCGATATTCTTATCGCAAGTGAGAATCATTGAGGAAGAGAAAAAAGGGAAACGGGTTAGTAGCTAGTGACTCCATTTTCAAATATCCAACGTGAAAATTGTCCAAGAGCTCGATATACTCAGTATCAAATCAAAAGTGTACATTAGTTCCATGAATAATACATATCCATTTGCCTCATCAAAGATCTTATATTGCGCATTATCTTTTATACATGCTCTCCTTGATGAAGCACACCCGAGCCTCGCTTTCGCAATAAGAAAGAGTGAGGGAGGAAAAGCTAAGCGTAGCAGAAAGCTGAAAACAGAGATACTCTTTCTTATTGATAGGAATCAATAATAAAAAACATCGAAATCCGATTGGATTTCATCCAAATAAAATATTCGATTTCATACGAAGCATGGGGATTTCAGCACAACAGAGTTCGTCGTTATCTCTCTCTTCCTCTCTCTCTCTCCTTAACTGACTCCGGGAGAAAAGCGATTCGATTACGATTACTGAAAGAGTTGGAGTCTGCTTTTTCCTCCCTGCCTCTTCCACCTATAAAAAACTCCGTGTCATCAGTACAGAGGACTTTCCCCGTCGCCCTCCCGAGGCCTTCAGCCATCTTCGCCTGCCTTTCTCGCCGTTCCGGAGCCATGCATGCCCTTGTTCCCGAGGCCAGGATCCTGAGGCGCGCTGAGACCCAGCCTGAAGTTCTTCCGCAGGTGCTGATTCCCTTCTCTTGCCCTTACCGCATATCAAATATTGCACCATATGTTCGATCAAATTCTGAATTTGCATAGATCTGTCTGTCATTGCTGGATTATTTTGAGTCGTATATATTGCTGAGCACGATTTTAGTCAGGTTTCGTTGTTGCCGAGATTGAATCTGACCATATCTTTTTTGTTTTGTTTCCACCCTGTTATGTTGGCATGTCTTCCGGCTGCGTTCAATGGCGGTTGCCGGAGAGGAAGTAACTCAGAAAGACGGCCTCAGTGTCAATGTCTAAACTCACTCGCACCGGTTTGTTTCACTTTCCTTCTTATTTGTTTGTTTCTGTCGTGCCGTGGCTGTGTGTAATTTTTGAACGTCTGGTAGTTGAGAAGGGTGGCCGACGGAGGCAGTCGGGCAACAGCCGAAGTCACGTACGGATGCTTCTGGCTAAGCAGATATAGACTTGAACATTGATCTTGCTTGCATTTGTTTGGAATAGATAAAGCATTAAGTTTGTTTGATTCTGTGAAGAACAGAAGGAGACGAAAAAGATACATATAAGAAAATAACAAAAAGCGAGAAAAGACATAGTAGAAAATGAGTTTGTTATAGTGGAATGGACTTAGTACGCACCTAGTGCGATTATAATACAAAATGGGTTTGGCATGGTTAAATTTGAGATTGAGCTTGGTGAGTTTAGGATTGAAAGGGATTGGATATAATAAGCCCATTTATGTACACAACACAGATTTGTGAAGTCTTAGTAGAGTCCATATTCAAACCAAGCCCATCTTTAATAAAAAAAATAGTAAATAATAATGAATAAAAAAATAAAAAATGTAATTAAAATGGAAACTAGACCTTTTTCAGATGCAAGAGAGAAATAAATAGAAAGCCATTGAACAATCGTCCTTATTTTGCAAGACCCTCCTTATTTTGCAGAATAATTCTCCTTATTCATAGGGACTCTCTTAGATCCAGTTTGGAGCTCTTCTGCAGGTTCCGATTTCCATTCTCAACTCTTCCTGCAGATCAGATATCGAATCCTCTGTTACCAAGATCTACTTCTCTGATTTGGAGCATGTGGCGTTGGTTTACATTTGAACCATCAATCAAATGCACACCATATCTTTGATCAAATTCTTACACTGAATCTGCATAGATTTTTGCTGATGGTTGGATTATTTTGAGTGCATATCGATTGCTGAGCACGATTTCATGATTGTCATTGAATCTGACCATATCGTTTTTGTTTTGTTTCCACCCTATCATGTTGGCGTGTCTTTTGCGTTTAATTGGTGTTCCTTTTTATTTGTTTTTTCGATTGATCATGCTGTGGCTGTGCGTGAGTACTAAATGATTGGTAGTTGAGACGGTGGCTGACCGAGGCAGTCCAGCCAAAGGTCTTCTGGCTAAGCAAATGAGGGCTTGATCATTGGTCTTGCTTTGCATTTATTTAAAATAGATAAATGAGTAACTAAGTTCGATATATATATATATATATATATATTTTAACAAAGAGAGAAAAAGAGATAATAGAAAAATGGGCTTGTTATAATTGAAAATGTACCTAGTGTGCGTTTCTCATGATTTAATCATGATTATAGTGGAAAATATGCTTGGTACTACTATACTTTTGAGATTGAGTTTAGTGAGGTTAGAATTGAAAGGGGCTAATACAATAAGCCCATCTATGTCCATCGCCTAGATTTGTGAGTTCCCCATACAATATAAGTCTATATTGCAACCGAGCCTAATTTATGTAATCTTTAATAAAAATAATAAATAATAAGGAAGAATAAATAATAAAAGGTAAAAAATGAAGAAAAAATAAAAAATGTAATGAAAATGGAAATTGATTGTTCAGAACTTGTTTAGATGCCAGAAGAAAATAAAAGCCGATGGACAGTCTCCCTTTTTTTTAGGAACCCCGCATATTTTATAGAATAGCTCTCCTTATTTGTAGGGACCCTCTTTATTTTCAGCAATTCAACAATCTTGCACCCATCCTTATAAAAGGGCCAAAGAATTGCTTGATGCAAGACAATCGATCACCCCAAATTCAAGCGGAAAAGTAGTTATGCAAAAACTGCCTCTCAACAAGTATGTCTATATTCAGACCGAGCCTAGTATATGTCCTTTTTAATAAAAAAAAAAAAGTAATGACAATGGAAATTGATTATGTAGACATGAGGAAAATAAATAAAAAGCCAATGAACAATATTCCTTTCATTTGGTTATAGTAAGTCCCTCTCTATATCGTGAGCTTTGCCGACAACAATGTGGTCCTCCTATTGGTTCGCTTATTTGCCAATATCAACATCCTCCTATGGGGCTGCTTATTCGCCAGTATTGGCATTGGCTATCCCTCGTCATCACCCCTATTTACATCATTACTTCTTGGCAAACTGATCTCCTTTCTTGAAGTATTTACTTTTTTTCTTTTTCTTTTATTTTTCTAATTTTGTAGCATCTTTTCAATTTTTTTATTTGTCATCAATTTTTGTTTTTTTCACGTTGAATGTTGAATGCACATTTAATGTGAAAGAGACAAAAGTTGATGACAAATAAAAAAAGAAAAACATGCTGCCAAATTAGGAAAATAAAAAAATAAGAAAATGAGTGAATACCTCCGGGAATGAGGTCAGTTTGCCATGATATAATATAGGGGAGATCTCGGCAATTTAGATGGGTGGCCAATGATAATGTGGTTTCGAGCAAAGCCCATGAGCAATTGTATGGTGAAAACGATGGGCCCCACCAACATGATCACATAATGGCAGCCAATCCTGTCGTAGGTTCGCCCTGCCATTAATGGCCTAGGTAGCAAGAACACGTTGTGGATCGTCAGGATCTCAACCTGCAAGTGGTTCCTTTATGTGTATTACATTGCACTCGTCACTTATATATTTGTCAAAAAAAATTTAAAAAAATCTTGTTTATTATCGCAATGTTCCCACGTAAATTGCAAACATATACAAGAAATTTAAAAAAAATAGTGATAAAAAATTATTTTCATATTTTCCTCCTAATATATATAATTATAAGATAAGAATGACGAGAAATAATACGTACAATGAACTCTATTCTGAAATTAACTTGCTTTGCTTTAAAAAAGAAGAAGGAAAAAGTGAAAAATGTTATATGAAATTAAGATCTGTTTTTTTTGGCGTTTTTTTCATTTCCTAAATATGACCTTTGGCAATATAGAGAAAGAACTTACTATAGGGTCCCTAAGAATAAGGGGGATTGTTCTACAAAATAAAGAGGATCCTACAAAAAAAGGAAAGGAGGATTGTTTAATGGCCTCACTACAAAATAAGGAGGGATGGGTCTCATACAGGGCTCAAACTCATAACATAAATTCAACAATCCTTTTGGTTGATTTCAATGGAGCAAAACAAGAGAGATTCTGATGGAGAACAATCTTTCATTTCTATTTTTATCAAAAATTAGCTTGAAATTATCCGCGTTTGGTGTAGTGGAGACTTGTGTATGATGTAAAAGCCTTGGTTGACATAGTTCATAATCATCTTGTATTTATTTCCCTTTGGCTTTGACAGTTGTTTGTATATTTTGGGCTCTTTTTGCACATGGGTTTGCATCTTCTTAGTGCCCTATAGTTGATTTTTATCTATCAAAATGAACATCACACCACCAGATTTTAGAATTGATAAGATTGAGTCAAATCATGGATAGCTGAATTGTTTGCACTTGGTTGTGTTGGAATTGAGCTTTTGTTATCTATCTAGTCCATACACTCTGTTTCTAATACTTTAAAAGGCTTTTGTTGGATGGAAAATTCTTCATTTGTAATTCAGATTGTGGGCTGAATCAAATTTTGATTGTCTTTCAAACTTTTCTTTAGATTGAGTATCATAACTTGCTTGATACATTTAGTTGCAATTTGATCTTCTGTCACCTACTGTTGCTTCTTTGAAATGTTTACTGACCCCAAAAAAAAAAAAATGTTTTAATTGCAATATGGCAATCTTCCATATTAAGAGCCGATGGAAAAGCGAGAGAGGAGAGAGAGAAGCGAGGGGGAGGGGGAGGGGGAGGGGGGGGAGGCTAGCCAACCCTGGTGGCACTTTACCTAGATTTCGGCTGCCTAATGTACCGTTCAAATTCCATTTGCTGGCATTTTAATTTTCTTTTCTCCTCATTTTTATGTTTTTTTCTCGATTGAGTATATTTTGGATGATAAGATTGAAGTGTTCATTTACTACTTATGTGAAAGCAGAAAAAATAGACTTCACTTTATCATACATGTGTTTGGTCACATCATTTAAGTGAGCCCACTTAGCATGGTCACTCAACATTTAAAGGAGCAAGTAGTGGTAGGTCATAAAAGGATCAAATTCAAAAATCAAGCAAGTTAAAGGAATCAATTACTAGAGAAAAAGGATGATGAAATTAAAAATAGAGCACAAGTCAAGAGAACTAAACTAGACTTACTCTAGAATTAAATGATATTCGCTATTGAGTCCTTTCATTATTCAATCTTAAATTGCAGATATGGTAATGGTGCATGTGATGGTTTCTGTCTTGTTACTACTCATTAGACTAGTTTTGCGGTTTGAGACTAGCAATGCAACACCTTTTTTTTTTTGTTGACTTGCATCTGCACAAAAATTTTAACACTTCTCCAAAAGTTATGATTTTATATGGAAATTATCCTCGACATTGTTTTTTGCGGACTGAGCTGCAACTGGAGGGTGTACGTCTATTTGATATATGTGTTTAAGTCAAATGTTAGTTATTGCACAAAGGCTATCCGGTATAGGGATAAGGGATGCGCTCACAAAGGTGAAATTTCTGGACTTCGGGGCGAGCAGTGGGTTTGTTTTGCATAAATACCAGCTTCATTATTTTATGAGTAAATGTGCAGATGAGCTTGATAGATCCCCACAAAACCGAAGATATCGTACACCCTTCCAGTATCAAAGCTGTTATGCGCCGGCGTATCTCACCTTTTGATGGCAATCTTGCAGATTTTGCTTCATCGGGGAAGACATTTTCAGATCTCGGGTAATTGTCTCGGTGGATGCTAGTTCTCTCCTCTTTGGCCTCATTTGACAAATTTAGTATTGTTTCGTCTCTTGTAGTCTTAAAAGCAAGAACATCGTCCTCGTCTATGACCTACTGGTAAGCATATCGTCTCTAGCTATGTCCTGTTTTTTTTCTCCCTGTCCAAGTTATTAAACTTCATGTCCTAAATGTTTCTGTATGATTCACATTAGTGTGGTAATATTTATGCAGAAATTTAGAAATGAAGTAACTGAGACCTTTCAACGTCAACAGAACCATACGAGGGATTAATAATATCTTATGAAGGTCAATCAGATCAAGGGCTGGAACCTGCCAATATGCAAAAGGTAAGCTCTCAAGATCCTTGAAATTTCCGGCTCTAGAACCTTGCACGTCCAATTCTTGCCTCTCAATGCTCGACTCAAAATGGTGTGATGAGATTGAAGAGTTGCTGAGCTTCCATTGAGTTTTGTCTATTAACGTGTTAAATCTTGCTCACTGCATGTAGTCCTAAATCTCTTGAAGCTTACCAATTTGGTAGAGTTCATCCTATCCAGGGCTCTGAATGTCCACCCACGTTAGACCTAATGCACACATATGACTTGGGGTGGATTGGAAGGCTATCTAGCCCGAAGAAGTTGGAGTTGTGTCTTCTCAATATCACCACACCACCTAGAGTTGGGTCCTTTCTCTTCCAAAAAATCTTGCTTTGTATAGACTAGACCTTCAACCCCTCGTCAAGCTACTGCCTACTTTACTTTCTTTAGACCTTTACAATTTCAACTCAAGAGGATCGCCACAGTGTCACTTGAAAATCCTGTCCAATTTGACACTTGGTTAATCTCGACTGCAAATTCAATATAATTGTGTCTTCTTGTTAAGGGTAATATTTATTAGTGAATGGTGCATTTTTTTTTGCGCTGTCCACGACACAGAGGATCACAGCACCCAACTCTTCTTCTCCTCACCCTCCTCCCGCCTTCATATGTCGGCCCATCCGCCATCGTTACGCTTCCCCCGACTTGCTCACCGCACTCGACGGCCTCCTCCTCCTTCTTCACAGTTCTCAAGCTCTCTTCGCTCCTCTTATTAACCGTTAAGGTGTGCGCAGGCTAGCTTCTCAAAGCAATTCCTTGCTTAACGGTCGCCGCCATTTCGGATAGCGATGGGTGCTTCGCCCAGGGCAGGGATGGTTTACCACACCTGGTGTGAGGATCGCCACTACGAGCCCCACTTCATCCAGTCCTGCTTCCTCTGCAACAAGCCTCTCGGGTTCAACTCCGACATCTTCATGTACATGTCGGTCGTCAGTCTAGCGTTTTCTTGCTGGGCAAGAATCTGATTTCCAGGCATCTTTTCCCTTGCGAAAGACTCCTGCGAAAGACCAAGGAAAACAAAATCTTTGCTTTATTCTTTTTCTTTATTAATCGGGTCAGAATCAGATCGTGATCTGCTATTTCTTTTCTCCTTTGCGTTTTCAGGGGTTGACCCGGCGTTCTGCAGGGTAAGAGTGCTGGCAAGAATGGATAGAGATCGACAAGACGAAAGAGAAGAGCTGGAAGAGCTCGCCATTGTTGCGTTCCTCCTCTTCTTCCTCCTCGTTGTGGAGAAAATCAGTCGTCCAAGAGCAGCCAGGCTGTACGAAGTGGCACAGTAGCAGTCGCGTGAGATCATTCTTGACCCCGCAGAGGTCCACCGGGGAATCTGTATCTTGAGCACTTCGTTGTGTAAAAAGAAATTGGCTAGAGATGTTGATGACAGTTGGACAAAGAAACAACGAAAGAGAAGAGAGAGAGAGAGAGATATGTGTTTGGAAATTTCCGCGCTCGTGTTGGACTAAGAAAATGTCTGTAAGCTATTCTTTGACCATCGCGTAGTCACGTTGCAGAGGAAGGTGATGCTAGCGCAGCCCGGAAATATTTTTTTTTATTGTCTCCTCGTATTCTTTTCTTTGCTGAATGTCTATAAGATAAAAAAGACGGAGCACCCCTTTTACGAGAATTGCCATATTTTTAATTTGTTTGATTTTTGCTATCGTGGAAAAGCATGGAAAATTGGCGTACCAAATTAATTACTTGGTCATGTTCATGCTTTTATTGGAGAAGAAAAAGAAAAAGAAATATTAATTTGAGAATGTTGTTCCTTTATTTTACCAAACTGATTTTCATTTTCAGCAAATTTCTTGGGATCGAATGGATTAATCAAAATTAATGTTCAATTTGTTTCTTAGGAAAGGCGTCTGACGCCATCTGTGGCATTCCTTAGATGCAGATGTACCTTGGATCATGCGGTAATCCATGACAAACGCCTTTTTATGTTCATTTTCCAAGATTAGTTAATTTTTTACTTTCATTTTATTGTTAATGGAATAGTGACGTTGTTTTTTATGTTACCTATTGATTTTTATATCATTGAAATCACTATGTTTCACCGTTTTGCGTCTCTCGTTAACACAATTGCGGGCTTGTAAAACCTCCCCGCTAATGGCTTGGTATTTGACAACCGTACTCATAACAAAGAAAATACAGATGACGTTTTCGTATAGCTAGTGGTTTGCAATCATCAAGCTTAGTGGCTTGGTGGTAAAGGGGATCATAGTCTTCCACGATGCCTGCAAAGTTCGAGGCTTTTGTCTTGAACATTATTTATGGGAATAAGCACATTATAAGGTAATATCTGGTTATAACTTTTTTTCCAATCAATTAGTACTAAAATTTTTTTGAACATTTCTTGAACATTATTTAAAAATTTTTTATGATACTCAAGTAATCCATTAAAAAGTTATATGGCACTCAAGTGATCAGAAAAAAAAAATTTGACACTAAAGTGAGCGTCGTATATAAGTTATGGCACTAAAATGATCGGGAAAAAAAGTACAACACTAAAGTAAATGCTATACGAAAGTTATGCCACTTGTGTTGTCCTTTTCCCATTATCTTCCTTATGTGAAGAGATTTCTTGATTTCTAATATAAATGTGGGTTATAGTGACAAACTCATTCATCATTGAATTGAGTAGATATAATTAAAATATAACATTATGCAAGAAAGTAAAATCCAAAAAAGGTAGCTATCTTGGTTGCACCTCCCTCCTGTTTTAAGTTATGAAAAGAACCTTTTTCTTCAAAATAGAAAAAAAGAAAGTTAAAATGAATATATATACAATATGAGTTAAAATGAATATATATACAATAGACAAGATCAAGGGGTAAGTAGTCCAATTCACCTAACTTTGGTTCAATTGGGCAAGTTTGAGCAATGGCCTTCCATTAAAAGACCAGATTCACCTTACTTTGGACCAAGCCTTGCGTGGCCACCCCTAACATTTCATCACATATTGTAATTTATGTATGGGCCTCGGATGATGCATTGGGCATAACAGTCAAGCCCAGATTGATTTTCGTCTGCATAACGATGGCCTGAAAGAAGTGTTCGATATCTACAAAATATAAGATATAGAAGATAAGATTGAAAAATAATAGCCAAATTTCCTAAAAAAAGCATTAACTTCAAGGTCATGTGCCAATTTTGATTTGAATTTTTTGTCCTAATTAAAAAACAACAGCCCACTTCCATATGTTTATTTGTATTCAAAAAGAAGTTTCGTATTCCCTATATATGTAGGGAGCTCTCTTCTTATCGTACAAAATATTAGTTTGTTGTCAACAATGAGATTGAATGTGTAAGATAGAAATAGAATTGTCATTTGATATTTTACTAATATGATAATCTAATTTTAAAATGTATAATTGCAATATTAAGTGCTTCAATAATATAACATTTTGCATGAAAAATAAGCAGGTCATACATATTTTATTACCCCATACTATAAATAGAATAAAAAAAATGTATCATGCAGGTACAACATAGTTCTTGTGTAAAATCATTTTATCATTAAGACTAACAAAAACATATAACAGGACTACGTCAAAAGAAAACATAACTTTTTGTGGAAAAACGTATTGATTAGAACTTCGACATTGCTCAGACGAAAAACTCAATGCAAGCTTTAAAATTAAGATTAAATTTTTAAACATTAAAGTTTTTAAGGTGTTTCCAATCTTCTTTAAAATTTACCTTTATATTTTGTATAGATGCAATAATCATTTTATCATTAAGACTAACAAAAGCATATAACAGGAGCACGTCAAAAGAATACATAACTTTATGTGGAAAAACGTATTGATTAAAACTTCGACATTGCTCATACGAAAAAACTCAATGCAAGCTTAAAAATTAAGATTAAATTTTTAAACATTAAAGCTTTTAAGGTGTTTCCAATCTTCTTTAAAATTTACCTTTATATTTTGTATAGATGCAATAATCATGAGATACAATGTTTGAAATCAATTTATGATTTTTGGTCTTTATATTGTTCTTTTGTAATTATAAACTAATGCGTTTCAAAGTAAATTAATATAGTTATGTCTTCTTGTCAAGGGTAACTTTTTTTTAGTAAAATAGTATGTCCGTTCATATAAGAGTTGCATATTTTCTTGTAAAAACAGACATTAATATATGGAAAACATAATTTTCACGTGCAGAGCTCATATTTACCAAATAGTTAATTATATAGACAATATCATTTTTCTGCATTAGTTTGTTCACTTGCTCAAACAATACTAATTCTCTCATTCAAAGGCATTTAAGAAAACATGTATGCTAGATGACTAAGTTCAACAAATGTTGGAGGTCTTTACAATTAATGGTAAGTGCAACTACTTTAATTTATAATAGGAAAGAGATATGAGCCCGATAGAACAACCTATAATTTTAGTAGTAAATAAAAGTTTATCTACCTCCTTTGAGATTTTATAAAAAAACATGCAATAAGTATTTTGGATACCGTGAAATTGCCATTGATGTTTCCATCCATCAAAATCACCGACAATCTAACGGTCTAAATTTTAATTTCTCAAATAGTTAAGTAATCACCGATGGAGTGTTTATGGTCGTGCTCCTAGAGAAAATCAATTCTAACAAACCTTGCCGTTGATAACATTTCTTAGTATGGGAGTGTGTTAAATGCAAATTGTGCAAGTCTATCCACAACAATAATGAGCATGACTAAGTATTTATTTATTTATAGAGCCCTTCATCTCTTGACACACCATGCCTTAGCTAACTGAATTTCTTCTTTTTTACTGGTCTTCCAAGTGCTTCAAAGCAAGACCTTTGTGATGCCTCATCTTTGAAGACCTCTTTTGACATGCATCAAATAATGAGCATGACTAAGTATTTATTTATTTATAGAGCCCTTCATCTCTTGATGCACCATGCCTTAGCTAACTCAATTTCTTCTTTTTTACTGGTCTTCCAAGTGCTTCAAAGCAAGACCTTTGTGATGCCTCATCTTTGAAGACCTCTTTTGACATGCATCCAATGTTCATGTCTCACATACTCCAGCCTTTCATGTACATAAGTATCGGATCAGTGATTTATCAAAAAAATGCTCCATCCTTGGTAAGATCTCTCTCTCATGCGCACGCACACAAATGATGATAATAACGTTGTGGATATCTTATTCTGATTAACAGGTTGAATCATTGAGATGGTATGGCGATAATAAACAAGGCTTCTTAGTAGTGAAGTCTTTGTCGAGGCGCAACTTTATTGCTGGACGATGTCCTAGAGTCCCATCTGATCTGATGTGGTCGCTAAACCCATCCTTGGTAAGATCTCTATCTCACATGCACACACACACACAAATGATGATTATAACATTGTGGATATCTTGTTTTGAATAACAGGTCGAATCACTGAGATGGGATGGCAATAATGAACAATGCTTGTAGTAGTGAAGAGGCGCCACTCTATTGCTAGACGATGTCAAAGAGTCCCATTTGACCCGATGTGGTAGCTGAACCTGCCATACTGCGCAACCAAATGCACGTGAAGCCTCTTCTTAGGAAGATGTCCCGAGCCATACCCTTGAGAGTGTCCCTCGGTGTGAGGTGTGCCTAGGCTTCCGTGCTGTTGTCAGCACGGAAGCTTGTCTTATAAAAGCGAGCTGCTCTCCCTCCTCAGAAAATCGTCGGGGAAGAGAACATGGGAACAAGTTACACGGTTCATAGGTTTCATGTATTTGATGTGAAATTGTACAAGAGCTGGTCATTTTGAACAACACGTGAGCAAGAGCTTTCCTCGATATAATGCAAAAAGTTAATCTTCTAATATATAATCAATGATAGTTTTAGCTATAGTGCCTTCAATGATATGCAACTCTAATTTCAACTCTAATGTAGTAATTCACAAAGTTTGTAACATGATGATGCCTTTTGCACAACTTATTTTAATTTAAGAATTTAGTTCAAATGATGGCAAATTTTTTCTTAATTTGACGGCCAACCAAAATTTTGCAATTTTGACAAAAAAGAATCAAAATTTTGCAATGATGTATGGACTTTTAAGGACATACGGACCCTTTGAGTGCCAAAACTTGACACGGGGGACACTTAAGTTCTAAAAATTTGGAAATGTACACTTAAGTGCTAAAATCGGAGTAAAAATGATCGGTTAAGTGCCAATGGCAAAAAAATCAAACCAAACTGTCACGTGTCCATTTTCTGGCGATTTTATTTGCTGACGGAGCATTTTTTTCAAAATAAAGAATCCCCCGACAATTTTAAGAAAAAAAATTGTCCTAGTCAAACTAAAAAAAAAATTTAAAAGCGATTTTACTTAAAAAAAAAGGGAAGGGGAGGGGAGGTTCAACAACTCTCGTTGCTGCTGCCATCGCCTCCCCACCTTCGCCGGGAAGGGCTAGCAATAGTGGGGTGAGGGTCAATCGGGGTTGCCAGGCCCTGGCCAATAGCCACGACCTCAGTCGACCTACAACATGGCCTACAGGCCCTCGCTTAGATATGGGGGGAGGGTCTTTGGATATTGGGGAGGGTTGCCACCCTCGTTACAGGTCACTAGCCATAGCCTAGCGACCTTGGCTGACCCTCGCCCCACCGTCATTGGCCCTTCTTGGCGATGATGGGGCAGCGACGACAGTGGAGAGGGCTGCACAACCCTCGCCGGATCTTTCCCTTCCTCCTCAATTTTATAATAATATATTTTTTTTTTTATTATTTAATAAATATATTTTTAAAATTCAACACAAAATTAGTTGACTGAGTTTTCACCAACTCAATTTCTGGCGAACCACGTAAGCAATTTGTATTATTAAAATAAGCCACGTCAGATTTCTGGTAGCCTTCGCCGGAGTTAAGTGATCCAATTTTAAAAAAAAGTGACACTTAGTGTACTTTTTGTAACTTTTGGTACTTGGGCTATAAATATGCTGACTTTTAAGTGTTTAGTATGAAATTTGAAGATTGCATGAATTCTGATTTTAAACATTTGGCTCTATAATAGTTATTATAGTCCTTCAAATTCAACCTTATAAGTGAAACCAAACAAAACTTTACTGCTTAGAGCATGAGATCTCGAACTAAAGTTTTGGACGCTAGTGTAATTATACTTAGCATGTAATAGGATATAATCTTAAATGAACACAAATGCTGCAGAGTTCATGATCATTTTCATTTGATAATAAAGGAATTTAGGTTGTGCGAGATATGAATTTCTAGAGGAAAGAATAAATGGTATGGCTTTATTGTTTCTTGACATATGCACTATGTCCGGTCTTTATAGAATATGCGATTAATAGATGAGTCTAGACAAGGGTTCGGTTTCGTACTTCTTAGCCCTTGGTAGTCCTTGTTAACACTTGAATTTCAGTTAACATACCAAGCATAAATTTTAGTAAGAACAAAATAACTAAATAAATAACTCTGAAAAGAGAGGAGAGTTCACATCAATTTTGTGAATAGGAATTTGGCTTGATTTAGTATAAAAATAAGTGATAATAATATAAATGATTCCTTGAACTTTGATCCAACATGTACTATGGTCCCTTAAGTTTTAATTTGTTCATGTGACCCATGAACTTTTGGTGCATGTTTAATTTAGTCCATAAACTATATGGAAGTGTTCACTATTGTCCTTCCATTTATTCAAGTTTATGAGCAACATTAAACAAATATTAAAAATTTATGGATCACATTGAACATATTAAAGTTTAGGAATCACTCACATTAGTCTAAAGTTAAGAGGTCACACTGAACAAATTAAAGTTCACAGATCACATTGAATATTAAGGCAAAGCTCGGTGCCTATTTGCCTCATTTTTCCTAATAATAAACCGGGCCGACTCGCGCCCCCACGCATATTATTGTACAGCCCAATACAAATTATCCCACTGCGCTCAGCCCATTCCCTTAAGCCCATCAAATATGAATTCACCAGGTCCACTCATTAATCTCGCAGAATTCGCGCGTTGTGGCTCCTTTGATCTCCTCTCTATTTCGGTTACTGGAAGAGTTTTGAGTCTGCTTTATAACTAGAGAGGACTTGCCCCATCGCCCTCCCGACGCCTCCAGCCATCTTTGCCTGCCGTTTCTCGCCGTTCCAGAGCCATGCGTGTTCTTAAGTTACTCACTTATTTTCTTTTTGTTTTTCTATTTAATTTTGTAGCATATTATTCTATCTCGAATAAGTGTTATGGAAGAATGTTTAAGAGCGAAGGCTTGAACCCCTATCTAGAATAGATTTTTGAATCTTTTTAATAAGGGAAGACTGCGTTCTTGCTAATGGTTGAAAAGGGCTTAATTTTACTTCCCCACTTAGCTACTCTAGGTTGGGGGGTAGGTCCGGGTGGGGAAGTTATAGACACCTTTCCATATTTTGTATCTGGAGTACTTCACTTAATTTCGTCTGCAGTATTAGGCTTTGGCGGTATTTATCATGCACTTCTGGGCCCTGAGACTCTTGAAGAATCTTTTCCATTCTTTGGTTATGTATGGAAAGATAGAAATAAAATGACCACAATTTTGGGTATTCACTTAATCTTGTTAGGTATAGGTGCTTTTCTTCTAGTATTCAAGGCTCTTTATTTTGGAGGCGTATATGATACCTGGGCTCCGGGAGGGGGAGATGTAAGAAAAATTACCAACTTGACCCTTAGCCCAAGTGTTATATTTGGTTATTTACTAAAATCTCCTTTTGGAGGAGAAGGATGGATTGTTAGTGTGGACGATTTGGAAGATATAATTGGAGGGCATGTATGGTTAGGTTCCATTTGTATACTTGGCGGAATCTGGCATATCTTAACCAAACCTTTTGCATGGGCTCGTCGAGCACTTGTATGGTCTGGGGAGGCTTACTTGTCTTATAGTTTAGCTGCTTTATCTGTTTTTGGTTTCATTGCTTGTTGCTTTGTCTGGTTCAATAATACCGCTTATCCTAGTGAATTTTACGGGCCTACTGGGCCAGAAGCTTCTCAAGCTCAGGCATTTACTTTTCTAGTTAGAGACCAACGTCTTGGGGCTAACGTGGGATCCGCTCAAGGACCTACTGGTTTAGGTAAATACCTAATGCGTTCCCCGACTGGAGAAGTCATTTTTGGAGGGGAAACTATGCGTTTTTGGGATCTGCTACTAGACTCTCATCATCTAGGGTGTAGCATTCCATTGCTTCGCCTAGCAGCACGACGCTTGTATTGCTCTCCCACAACCCCGTTTTCACGATTTAGGCTGCTCCCATTTCGTTCGCCGCTACTATGGGAATCGCTTTTGCTTTCTTTTCCTCTGGCTACTAAGATGTTTCAGTTCGCCAGGTTGTCTCTTGCCTGCCCATGGATTCAGCAACAGTTCGAAAGGTTGACCTATTTGGGAATCTCCGGAGCGTTTATTTTTTATTTATCATCAATTTTTTTCTTTTTCACATTGAATGTTGAATGCACATTCAATGTGAAAAAAGAGAGTTGATGACAAATAGCAAAAAATACAAACATGCTACCAAATTAGGAAAATAAAATAAAAAGAAGAAGATGAAAATGAGTGAATATCTCAGGGCATTAGCTGAGTTTGCCATGATACAATATAGGTGAGATCTCAGCAATGTAGTTAGGGGTGATAATGAGGGGTGGCTAATGCCGACGTGGTTGCAAGTGAAGCCCATAAGCTGGCATCTAATGAAAAAGATGGGCCCCACCAACACAATCACGTAATTGCTGCCAATCTAGTCATAGGTTTGCCTTACCATCAATGACCCAAGGAGTGATAACACATTGAGGATCCGCGTCAGGATCTCAACCTGCAAATAGGATATCTTTAGCTCCTTTATGTGTATTACATTTCGCGTGTCACTTCTATGTTTGCCAACAAAAATTTAAAAAAATTCTTGTCTATCATTGCAATCTTTATGAAGTAAAATCCTGGTAGGAAGCTTTGATGAAGGTCGATGAGACAAGGGCTGGAACCTACCAAATTGCCAAAAGTAAGCTCTAAAGATCCCTAAAATTTTTGGCTGTAGAATCTTGCTTGTCCAATTTTCGTATTTTCTCACCTCTCAATGCTTGGCTCAACATGGTAAGATGAGATTGAAGAGTTGGTTGAGCTTCCATCTAGTTTAGTCCCTATGGATGTTAAATCTTGCTCACTATACATAGTCCTAAATCTCTCGAAGTGTACGAGCTTGGTAGGTTTAATCCTATCCTAAGGCTCAGTATGTTGACCCTCGTTAGACCTGATGCACGCATATGACTTAGGATGGATTGGAAGACTATCTAGATTGATGAAGCTGGCATTGTGTCTTCCCAATATCGCTACATTGCTTACAAAGTTGGATCCCCTTTCTCTTCTAAAAGATATTATTTTGTATCGGCTAGACTTGCAACCCCTCATGCAGCTACCGCCTTCTTTTCGTTCTTTAAACCTTTACAATTTCAACTTGAGAGGATCGCCACTATGCAGCTTGAAAATTCTATCCACTTTAACACTTGGTTAATCTCGATTGCAAGACATCTTGTCACGCCCCGACCCTCGAGCACGCGGCAACCCCTGCTCTCTTGCGGTCATTTGATTTGCGACTCCCCAGGATCTGTCGCCGAACGTTATTTTTATCTGTTAATTAAATGCATGCGGAAGCGAAACACAATACCCCAGTCAATTACAAAAATAGGGATAGCAGGAAAACCCAACAAGAACACATCAAAAGTATCGCTTTATTTATCTACTGATTAACCCTAGGAAGTCTACAAGCACAAGCCCTTACCACGGGCATCTTCCTAACGAGCCAATGAGACCAACAGGCCAGGGTTAATCTACTGCCTTCAAAGGCGGCCACGAACTGAAACACGCGTCGATTCTCCATCCTACGGCCCTGAAAATTGTTAACCACGACGGGTTGATATAAACTCAGCAAGTCAAAGTCCTAAGCCTCGGTTAGGAATTTCGCTCGCCTCGAGGGTAGTCTAATCATGCAACCTAGTTCCGGCAAACAACACATACCACACCTTAAACAGCATTATCATACGACAGTTAAATAAGCAGATGCAAACACAGGCGACCCTACCTGGCCTTGGCACACTCAACCTGCAGAAAGTATCATTTCAATCATCACGACATTAAGAGCATGCGAATAATCAGAGCATCTCACACAACTTTCTCAGGCCTCACATCCACACATATGCTCCGATTATTAACGACCCTCTAGGCCACGGCACAACCTTATGGTTGGCGGTCAACTGGTCGTAAACCAGGCATCGTCCTCCCCCGTGAGGCACGGCGACGTCATGGGCTCTCCCCCACCGACGGCATTCCATAAGGAGCATGGGCCTGGCCTCAACCGCGACTCCGCATCTGACCACTGTTAGGCGACCCAATGGTCACAGCACAACCCCGAAGGATTGGCGGTCATCCGGCTCAACCAGGCTATCAACTTTAATCTGATCATGCAACACATCATCAAACAGTTCATTCTTGTCTTTACTTTTGCTTGGTCGTGAGTGCAACATCGCTCATACGCTCATGCTTATGCGACATGCCATTTCAGACCATTTCAGATAACCCACGCAATATGCCATGCGATCTCACTCAACAATTTCCAAAATCCAATTTCCAATCAGCATTCAATCATACACATTCCCTAACTCTTGGGAACAACCAACAATTCAAGTCACAGTCTGTCAATCAATTCCGACCAATCAACATCACAATACTCCGGTACCCAACCACGTGTCTCAATATTTAATAATAAATAAACACACGTCTCAATATTCAATTATCCCAAAAATAATTATAAACTATAATTATACTCAAAAATATTTATTTAAGAAGCATGCTATAGTTGATTGTTCCGATAAAATAATTCAAGTCTCACAAAATACTTATAATTATTTTTCAATCCCATAATTAATTATCCAACCCAAATAATTCCATTTAGTAAAACACTTCTTCAATAAACCAATGTCATTTAATAAAATGGTATATGAATACTATTGACTTTGGAAAAATAGACCATAGTAATTTTTCCCCAAAATACTCAATTAAAACCATTTCCAATAAATAATCACAATTAATTATTTTCTCCAAAAATAATTAATTTTCAGCAATGAATAGTAATAAAAATATTACTATGAATAATTCGAAATTATAAATTAATTTAATTAATAATTCCGAAAATAATAAATTATTATTATTATTTATTCCAACAATAATAATAATAATATTTATTAATACTAAACATGATTAACACTAAGCAAAGCTTAATCAAATAGTATTAAAACACTAATACTCATCATCCAAAGCACTAATCAATAATTAAACTAATTAAACTACTCCTAAGCAAGATTAACCCCTAACTAAGGGATTAGGAAATCGACTCACGGTTTAGCGATTCCGACGACACGAGCGCCACAGTGGCGACGAGAGGAACGCTCGGGAACTTCCGGCGTGTCGAGACGAGGCGGCCCGAGACCGAATCTTGGCCGAGGGCGGCTGTCCACGTGACAAGAGGTTGAGAAACGGAGGAACCGGCGGCTGAGGTGGCATGGGGCTGACTAGTGGGCGATCCGGCAACTCCGGACGGCGGCCAGCAACTCCGGCGACCAAGCGGCGGCTCCGGCGAAGGGGAAAACAGAAGCTGAAAGGGAGAAGGAAGGGCGGTGCAGCTGGTTTCATGGGGGTGGTAGCAGCTAGGGTGGCTCCGGTGCGGCGGAGGAGGCTCGGGAGTGGTCCTCCGGCGGGCTTGTGGCGGTGACCGGCGGCGACGTGCAGCGGCAAGGCTGCTAGCCGCTTCTCCAGGTCACAGCCAAAGGGGCCGAGAGGGAGAGAGAGGGCACGGCGAAGGCGGCAACTGCTGGGGTGGCCCCCGGACGGTGCCTAGCGGTGGTCCAAGGCGGCCAGATGATGGCGGAGGACGGCTGGACGGCGAGGCGGTCATCCCGACCCCAGATCCGAACTGAAAGGAGGAGGAAAAGATGGAGGTGGCAGCTGGTTCGGCCCAAGGCCGGCAAACGGTGGCTCACAGACGACCGGGCGAAGAGCAGGGGCGGTGGCGGAGCTGTAGTGGCGGTCGGTTCTGGTGGCAGCAACAGCAGCAAGCTAGGGACGTCGGCCGAAGAAGAATAAGAAGAAGAGGAAGCTGCTGAGGGGGGGGGGGCTGAACGTGCAGGGGAGCTGCGCGCACGAGAGAGAGAGAGAGAGAGACGCCCACATGGGCTGTCAGGTGAGAGGAGAGAGAAAAGGGAGAGAAGACCAGTCAAACAAGTGGGGTAAAAGAGAGATAAGATGGGGACAAGTGGGGCTGCCGCAGAGAGAGGAAACGTGAGGGGGAAGAGAAAGAAAAAAGGGGAGAGAGAAAGGGAAATGTGCGGGAGAAGTTGGAGGAAGAAAAGGAGAAAAAGACAAGAAAGGATAACAAGACAAAAATCTCAACAAGCACTTAGAGAGGGGTAATTTGGTCTTTTTACCCCTGAAGCACAAATTCCTAATATTTGGTTCCAAAACTCGGCCCGTTGAATCATTTTCCAATAATTCAGACTTACCAATAAACCCGAGAATCAATGAGACAATGTCCAATATTTTAATCTCGACATCCTTAAAAATTCGATACTCGATACCGGATTGAAATTCGTGGTTAACATCGATCAATCGCGACTTTAGTACGACCTAACTTTTGGGCGGCGTTTAGGGACTCTCGCGCGTTTGACTCGTGGTTGATAGCTTTTCAATCCACGATCGTGCATATTCAAATCAGGGCGATCCTCGATTGTCATGTAATCACGAGAGGTTAATTATTCACACTGAGCACATGGCCAAAAAGAAATCGGTTTAACGTCGTTCGCAGTCAATATCGAAGTCGTGCGGAATCACCCGCAATCCGACCTCGTATTTTTGCCGAATCGATTTATTTCCATTCACTAACTGGCCTGCAACAGTGTAGTATTATTCCTCTTTGATCCTTATGGTCGAGCGGCCTATCCCTGATTAAATTCACTAGTCGTACGCGTACCGATCCTTAATTGCCTTGCCGAACAGTTAGTTAACTCATGAGGGGCCAACTCAGAGTAAACGTAACTAACAGTGCATTGATAAAATAACCATTTCATCTATCCCGGAATGGGACGAAATTCAAGATGTTACACATTTAACTTGATGGAGCATTTATGTTGACCGTATGTGACCTTGAGAGATTATCCATACTATCTAACTTGAGGACACGGATAGTAATCAGTTGCTTCAAGCTGATTGATATTGAGCTTCTTGGTATGTTGTGATTACTAGTGGAATCATCAATGGATGCCTGCAGGTCTATTCAAAGGATGGGATGTGACGAGGTAGGATCTCTTGGGGTCCTCAATCAATTAGTCTTCTTCAAGTGAGTTAACCTTTTGTGCACCGGAAGTACTCCTTGCCATGCCATGCCTTGAAGAAACTAAAAAAATACTTTGAGTCAAGCATTGCACAAACGTACTTGAGATTCAAGTCATGGCTACGTTGTTATCAAATGCAAGACTTCTCCATAGAAGGGTGCATAGCTATGGAAAAGTTTAAGTAGAACATCGGGCTTGAAGAACCTTCAACATTTGCGCATCTGTGCATGCTCTAAGTTGCGGGTTGTTGAGGGCCTTGCCGAACTAGAGTTTTTGATTGAGTTGGTTGTCTACAAGTGTCCTTTACTGGAGACATTGCTTGACATATCAAAGCCAAAAATAGAGGATGTCCCAAATTCAAGTTAGATGGTACAGGGAAACGCCCTTATCTTCCTAATAATTAATTATATAGACAAGAATATTTCTCTGCATTAGCTTGTCTACTTGCTCAGAGACATATTAGACAAGAAGTATGCTAGATGAACGAGTTTATTATAGGAAAGAGATGTGAGTTTGATATAAAAAAATATAACTTTCATTAGTATTTGGCAGTTTATCTATGCACTTTAAGGTTTTATCAAAAACATGTAATAGGTACGTTCAATAATGTGATATTGCCCTTGAAGTTTTCATCCATCAAAATCATCAACAATCTAACGGTCTAGAATTTTAATTTCTCAAATAGTTAAGAAATCACCGACGGGGTGTATATGACCGCTTTCTTAGAGAAAATCCATTCTACCAAACCCTATCGTTGATAATATTTCTTAGTATGGGAAAGCGTTAAATGCAAATTGTGCAAGTCTATCTACATCAATTATGAGCATGACTAAGTATTTACCTATTTATAGAGCCCTTCATCTCTTGTTGCACCACGCCTTAGCTAACTGAGTTTCTTCTTTCTTAATAGTCCTTCAAGTGCTTCAACGCAAGACCTTTGTGATTTCTCATCTTTGACCTCTTTTGATATGCATCCAATAACCATGTCTCAAATACTCCAACCTTAAATGTCCATAAGTATTGGATCAGTGATCTACCAAAAAAATGTCTCGTTAGTGGATTATACAATTTCTACTTGATCTACATTTTATCATATTTCTTAGCAGGGGAATGTGTAGAATGCAATATATGTAGGTGTATCCACCAATAATGAAAATGACCAAATATTTTCCTATTTATATAGCTTTGATCTTTTCATACTCCAACCTTCAATATCTTATTCAACCTTTGAGCCACAATCTTACCACTTCTCTCTTATATGACCATCTCTATAAACAAATGATGAGGTTGTTCTGTTGACGTCTATGATCTTTTCGTCAAGAAACCTGTTGATGCATCTAAATTGTTATATGTTTGTTTCTTGAAAGATTATGGTCCACATATGAAAAGCACACCTAATTTCAATAGGAGATGTGTCATCATGCACTCTAACCCTAAAAAGTGGAGTCAGAGATCTACCGGAATAAGCTATCCGACTTCATGTTCAGAGGGTAAGAATTTCCAAGAGTAACATCATTTTAGCTTAACTATTTTTGTCTTAATTGGACTAAATATTGTTCCTACATGTGATTTGGATTATTGTTCTAATTTTCAATCACTCACTAATTGCAGATTGTGTGTCTCACTCTGGGCAGATTTAGCATTAAGAGATTTCTTGAGGGCACCATTGAGAGGAAAAGAAGTTTCAATATCAAATTGAAGGTGACGTGATTGGCGACCCTCCGCCATAGCTCTTTACCTTGCCCATGACCAATTCTCCTCCTGAATCACTACCTCGAAGGCAGTGAACCTTTCTTAGGTTCTATGTTGTCCCAAAGAACTCCAATTTGCAAAGCAAACTCCATAGGCAATGGAAAGACAGAGGAACAGAACTTAGGGCCTTCTTTAGGGTGGATAGTTCGACTTTCAAGTATCACATGCAAAATCATATAGAGCTCGATGTAAAGAGTGATATTCCCTTAATTGTTTAATTGCTCAATTATTTTTTTAACACAACATCCATCTATTTTCTTGTATAATGTGCGATATCTATGATAACATTGGTTCTAGTACTTTCTAATGAAACATGTGAAATGAATGTTGAGCCATAAGTTAATATTGCGATGGTAGCATGATCCTAAAGTAATGCTAAGCTTGGCGTATCTTTTTAGTCATACTTTTCTCCAATCAACAAAAGTCGATGTGGATCCTCTACTAATTATGTTGCTTAGAAGTCCTATAGATTTTAATGAATGATTCAAACAAAAAAAAAACTAAAATAACACGTGATTTGGTACATCTAGTTTTCGTATATATTATTTTGGTTAACAATTTAAGACACCACCTATTACTCGCGTCCATCAATTGGAATCAAGACAGAGAATTCTAATGTACTTGAAATGCATGCTTCGGGAACATGTGATATCTTTTCATTTGAACAAAGCAATATGCTCAAACTCAAACAACAATATGCATGATATCCTTCATCACTCATATTATATAACACAAAAGAGTCCAAATTTTTGTCCTATGTAACATGATCTACATTCATATTAGCCCTATAGAATAAGTGAAATAGAAGAACTAAAGGCATCCATTTTTCCCTCGTATACTATGTACTAGCTCTATTTCCGTGTCCACTATTTGATTTGATGAGTTTAAAGATTTAGAGTTTCCAGTACATGTAATCATCCATGTACATGTCGACATTGATTTTGTCAACTTATAATGAAATGTTGATACACCATAAGGTTCATATAGATATGCAATCTTAGTTTAAACATCAGTAGAGATAAACTCTTAAATCGCATAAAGAGGAGATGATTTAACATGCTTTCACTGGAAGGTGGAATCCCAATTTTGATTGAATGTCAAAAAAATAAGTTATTGGTTTATAGAGAATTCTGCTAATAGCAGTGCTCTATTTTTATATGCTTCGTTCATACTATGTTATTTATATGAAAATCAACCCAAATTATAATATTGATGTAGGATCAATGAGTTTGATTGCCATTGCAAATGCGTCTAATTCAATAGGTTGGTACTTATGTATATGGTTGAAGCGTGAGTTTTGACTAAGATTTTGACTTTTAGCTGCATGTAGCACCCCTTGGGTTAAGCTTGTGCCTTTGAGCATGATTTGGTATATCTAATACACCATGTAGAATGTTGTAGAATTGCCCATGTCTATAATGATTTCTTGAAATTGTTAGTTTGGTAGTTGAATTTCTTTAGAATTTGAATATATATATATCAATGAATTAATGTGCAACCCCATGTTGGGGTTGAACAATTCTGACCAGACCTACCATTTATTGTATTTGCTAGTATAGAAATGTGTATTAAATGCAAATATGGGAGTGTATCTCTTGTAATAAAGAGAATGACCGATGCATTGCCTTTTTTTACAATCCGTCATCTTTCTATGCCCCCAAGTCATTTCCTTTGAGGTAAGATCCATTTACTATCTGGCCAAAAAATATACATAAGTAGAGTTTAAAGTCTAGACCTCAATTATCTACTGTTGTGGAATTGCTTCTATGTGATATAATATTGCTTGGTACTCTAAAAGATATCGACTAGCCTATCTTTTTCTACGGTTGCATAGTTCCCGAAGTACTGGTATCTATAACAACACAAATCCTTCCCCAATTAAATCTTCACTAATATCATACTGTACACTCAGTAAACTCAAGTAATACACCGATCCTAGAATGCAATGTTTATGTGTAAACATAAGTTAAATGCACAAAGCTTTCATTGTGAATGCTAATTCTAAGAGCTCCGTTCCCCTGCTTTCCTCATTTCAATTAGTACGCAAACACAAAGTACCAAACACCTTTTACATATTTCAGAAGAATATTATGGCCCAAAAACTGTTCAATCCCAAATGGAGACAGCTGTATTTGTTTCTGCGATAAGATCATAATGATATTTTGACCTTTCGTTTGTTAAAAAAGATTTATAGTTTTTCTTTTGTCAATAATCAGTAATATTAGCACCACATGCTATTTCCTCACGAAAATGGGTTGCTAAATGGCCATCTTGTTGCCATCCACCGCCCCTCCCTTTCTCTCATTTTCTCTTCCTTTTTTGCTTCTTTCGGTTGCCGTTCATCCCCTTGCCACTGTCCACCGCCTGTTACCGTTGTTGTCCTCAGCGCCGTTTCGTCCAAGCTGTCTCATTGCCATCCCTGTGTGTTGTTTGCCTCTCCTCAATACTAACTTAAAATTAAATTAATTTGTAAAGCATTGAATTAAAAAGCATTTAAGGTGTTTCCAATTCTTTTACAATTTACCTTTATCATTTGTATAGATGCAGATACAATTTTTGAAATCAATTTCTGACTCTTCGGTCTATATATTACTCTTATGTAATTACAAACTAAAATGTTTGAAGTTAAAAAGGTATGTCCATTCACACGTGAGTTGAATATTTTCTTGATAAAACGGTCATCATTTATGTAAAACATAATTTTTTGCTTGTCTAGTAGTCAATTATATAAACAAAATTATTTCTCCGCATTTTTTTGTTTACTAGCTTAGACAATATTTTTATGAAACCATATGTATGCTAGATGAATGATTTTTAACAGTTGGTGGAGATCTTCCCAATCAATAGTAAGTGCAATGAATTTAATTTATAATAGGAAAGAGTCGTGAGCCTGATAAAACGAATTATAGTAGATAGCAGTTTAAACTTTATCAAACATGTAATAGGTACTTTAGATATTATGAAATTGGCATTGATGTTTCCATTTATCAAAATCGTTGACAATATAATGGTTCTAGGTTTTACATTTCTCAATTAGTTAAGTAATCACCAAGGGCGTGTATATGGTCACACTCCTAGAGAAAATCAATTCTAACAAACCCTGTGATTGATAATATTACTTAGTATGGCAATGTGTTGGATGCAAATGTGTGAGCCTATCCACAACACTAATGGACATGATTAAGTATTTATCTATTTATAGAGCCCTTCATCTCCTGTGACACCACGCCTCAAGCAACTGAATTTCTTCTTTCTTACTAGTCCTACAAGTGCTTCAATGAAAGACCTTTTTGACTACCTCTTTTGAAATGAATTCAACAATCATTTCTCATGTACTCCAACTTTACATGTACATGAGTGTCGGATTAGTGATCTACCAAAAAAATTCTGCCTCCTCAGTAAGATCTCTCTCGTTGCATGCAAACAGTGATTATAACATCTTGGAATTTTCTGAATAATAGAACGAGACACAGAGATGGCTAGGGGACGGAAGAGAACTCTTGCAATAGTGAAGTCTTTGTTGAAGCACTACTCTGTTGCCAGACGATGCCCTAGAGTCCAATCGAGGGTGATGTAGTCGCTATACCGGTTAGTCTCCGCAACCAATTGCACATTTAGCCTCTAATTGATGGTGTCCTAAGGCATATCTTCGGGAGTTTCCTTGTTGTGAGGTTTGCCTAGGTTTTTCATACTGTTGTCTGTATGGAATTCGTTGTCTTATAAAAGTGAGCTGCTGCTCTCCCTCCTCAGAAAAATCATAGAGGAAGAGGACATGGGAACAAGTTATATGGTTGATGGATTCAACGTTTCATGTATTTGATATAAAATTGTACGGGAACCGGTTATTTTGAATGGTGTGTGAGTGAAACCGTTTCTCGTTATTATGCAAAAAGTTAAGCAATGGTTGTTCCAGCTACAATGCTTTCATTGATAAGCAACTCGATTTTCAACTCTAATGAAGTAATTCACAAAATTTGTAACATGATGATTCTTTTGTGTAACTTACTTTAACCAATGAAGATCTAAGTTCAGATGACTAACCAAAATTTTGCAATGACACAAAAAAAATTGCAAGGCTGCCGTCATAATGTAAAATATACTTTAGTTGCTTAAATATGGACTTTTAAATGTTCAGTATCAAGTTTAAAGATTGGATGAACATTAGGGGTCATTGTGACAAAGGAAAAATAATGTATGTTTTTCAACTATTTACAACTTATAGCATTATAGAATAGTTTTGTTGAATATGTCAAATATTAGCATAATTATTAATAAGGTAATGTCGATGTACTTGCATTTCATATTAAAAGATTAATTTCTAAAATTAATATATTCTTATGAATCTATCAACCTTTCTATAGAGAAAATAAGAGAGTGTTGACACGCAAATGATCTCAATCGGTATTTAGAAAAAAAATTGTTAATTACACAAGATCGCCAAGACTTGAGCTATTAAGCTTAAATGGGGTTAATCCGGCCTAATAGAAGTAGGCCCAATCCGATCCTGAAAAAACCTAAAGTAAAAATCTAGTTTGTTCTACTTTTGAGGCAAGAGAAAAGGGGAGGCTGCTCGCAAAAAAAAAAAAGGATTATGTGCACTTGAAGTTCTAAAACTCATCACGAAAGCATAATTAAACCCTAAAACTTACAAAAGTCCTAAAACTTATCATATTCGTTCAACTGAGTCACTTCGTTAACTCCGTCCAATTTGACTAATTGAAAATGTTAACATGGCTTTTTATTATCATTTTTATAAAAATATAATTTTAATTAGATTTAAAAATAATTTATTTAAAAAAAAGGAGAAGTAAAACAAGGGAGGGCTGGATCTTTGTCATCGCTACCACCGCCGCCGCTGCCATTGCTAGGAGGGGCCAGCAAGGGTGGGGGACGGTAGGCAAGGGTCGTCAACTCTCCCCCATCCTCGCCGACTCCTCTTGACAATGGTGGGGCGACGGTGAGGGCTTGGAGCCCTACTCGCTTTACTTCTTTACTTCTCTTTTCTCTCTTTTTATTTTATTTTATTTTATTTTTTAATTTATCTTATTTTTAAATTAAATTTAAGTAAAATTAGTATTAAAAATTAGATTTGGATCAAAACAACATTGTTTTTGTCTTATACTTCATGATTTAGCCACATTATCGCCATGTAAAAGAGAGAATTTTTTTTTAAAAAAAGTCACATCAGCATTTTCTATTGGCCAAATTGGGAAGGAGCCAATAGAAGGATTCAATTGAACTAATTTGACAAATTTTAGGACTTCATTGCCTTTTTTGCAAGTTTCAGAATTTAATGGCACTTTCATGATAAACTTTAGGATTTCTAGTGATCATAATAAAAGAAAAAAAAGGAAGCAAAGGTCCTATCAAATTGGAAAGGGAGTTAATGGAGGTTTTTCTATTTTACTTTGAAAAAAGAAGGGATAAAGAAAGAGGACTCTTTTACTGAAGAAGTGGGAAGGACGTTCAAAGGGGAAAGGCGTCGATTTTTCGACGGTCACGGACTTCCTCCAAGAAAACAGCTCTCGGGGGGAAGACGCCATCTTTGTCGAGAAAACCTGAGACCACCAACTAAAATCAAGAAAAATCCCTTCAGAAATTGGTTGCCTCTTCCCGGTCGGCCACCCATCCATCGTTCACCACCCATCTCCACCATCTCTGAGTATCCTTAGTCTTTGTTAATTCTTCATTGTAAGCTCTCTTAAGCTTGCACACCACAGAGAGAAAGAGGGCGTCAAACACTAACAAATGAGAGAAGAAATCCTCCTGGAAATCTGGACATGGAGTCATCTTCGTCAATTTCAGCTTCCAAAACCACCACTATTGCCATCTTCCGCTTTGCCTTTATAATTGTGACGCGCTTTGCTTGTTCATCCTTGTTTTAACCGAGAAGATCTGAAGAGGTTCCTTTTCGTTTAAAGCTCCATTGCTGGTGAAAAAAAGAGAAAAAGACCTGGGATCAATCTTCTGTGAAGTTCCATATTGCGCCCTCTGATGGTATCTCATTGTCCCATCCACATGCCGTGTGGTTATGCAGATGGATGATTGTATATGTTGGACTGTTGTCGGAGAGGGACTAAGATAGTCGAAGGCGGTGGTCCCGGGTATGTTCAGTATAACGTCCGCAAGTGGTGCCTGTTCATTGAAGTTCATAAATTTTCTGGATTCTTTCGTTCATAGGTGTTCGAGGTTTCATGTGGGAGAATGAACGAGGGAGTCCTGGGAATAAGAGCCGAAAAGAAAAAAATAGGAAAAGTAGACAAAAAGTGGAGGAAGAAGTAGGTCGGCTCAAGTTTGGTTATGAACGGATTAGGCTTGATAAAAAAAGAAGCCCATTTCTTTTGTCAAGTCTTTTGTATTGTCTATGGCCCAGACTAATGAGACCAACCTACGGTCCACATTTGGTAATCAAAAATTATAAATATAAAAAATTTCGAAAATAGCTTTTTTATAGGTCCTGACCTAGTTGTGTGACTTTAGTGCTAGATAGAACTTAGTTTCATTGGGTTAGCATGACCTTTAGTTTAGTTTTCTGTTTTGGGGCTACCTTTGATATAGTCAAGTCTTAGTGGATTATTCTTCTGGAAAAGAAATTGAACTTGATTTGGATTTAGCTTAGAAAGACCATTTCCTAGGGCTTATAATATGGCCATCTATATTATTTGCCCGACGAGTTCGGTTTTCACTTTTGCACTTGTAATTTATGCTTTTCAATTACTTGGTAGTTTCATTATCGCTTCGTCATTTCAATAACATGTTTGTTAATTTCTTTTCTAAATTGATTAGACTAGATTAGAATCATAATGAACACATTGAGAACATGTGCATGGTCACTTAGTTGCTTTGATACCTTTAGGATCATAATTGCTAATCAAATTGTATGCAAACTTTAATAACTACCTTCCAAGTTAGTAGTATCAAAAGGGTGTTAATAGACATTAATGTCATCAAGACCCCAGACTAGAACATCTGATAAATAGATATCGAAACATTCTCTCATGCCTTAATTGGTTTGTAACTAATCCTAAATGGCTAGTGGTGATTGCTATTTCACATAAAAAATTTTATGTTAAATTGAACTTAAAATGAATTCAATGTCGTGCAAGATATGGGCTTGGGAGAATTCGTACTAAATCAAGAGACATAGGCAATACCCTAAACCTATCTCTTTCCCGATTGAGTTGAAAAATTTGGGTCACAATTTGTTGACTTATTAGTCTTGTTTGGTTATTTTCAAAAAGAAGTTTAATTTTGCCTATTGATAAAAATCTAAAATATTTCAGTATTAAGGAGTGTATATGGTTGTGCTTCTAAAGAAAACCAATTTTAACAAAACCCACGATTCTAATATTTTTTTATATGGGAATGTGTTAAATGCAAATCCTGCAAGTCTATCCACAACAATAATGAACATGACTAAATATTTACCTATTTATGGAGTCCTTGTCTTTGGTGCTCCATGCCTTAGCCAATGGAATTTCTTCTTCTTTCTCACTAGTCCTTCAAGTGCTTCAAAGCAAGACCATTGTGATGCTTACAAAACACCAAATCATGCATCATATCTAGTTCAAGTCTCCAAAAAACTCTTTTTACATGCATAGTGTAATAATGTCTCACATACTCAAACCTTGCACTCAAATAAGTGTCGGATCAATGATTTACCAAAAAAATCCTTCTCCCTAGTAAGATCTCTCTCTCTTTCTCTCTCTCTCTCTCTCTCAAATGATAATTCTGATAACTTGGATTTCTTTTTTCTGAATAACAGTGAGGCACAAAGATGGCGGAGGCACAGAAGAAAATTCTCGCACTGGCAAAGTTTTCGTTCATTCAAAGCATTCTTTTGTTGCTGGACAATGCCATAGACTCCAATCCAATCTGATGTGGTCTCTACACCCGCCATTCCTCGCAGCCGAATGCAGATGAAGCCGAAAATCTGGGAGGATGTCCTGAGATTTGCCCAGGTTTTCATGCTGTTGTCTGGATGAAAATCCATGCCTCAAGGTGGTAAGCTGTAGTTCTCCCTCCGAGAAAATCATAGAGGAAGAGAACATGGGAACAAGTTATATGATCGATAGGTTCGATGTTTCATGTATCTGATGTAAAATTGTAAGAAGAGTGGGTCATTTTGAATATTGTGTGTGTAAGAGAGCTTTCCTTGATGTTATGAAAAAAAGTTAATGTCCAGTTATTTAAGCAGTGGTACTTTTTATTACAATGCCTTCAATGATATGCAACTCTATTTCAACACAGTTGAGGTAATTAAATTTTTTTTCTCATGCGATACTTTTATGTAAATTATTTCAACCAAAGAATACCCAAATTCAAATAATGGTAAATTTTGTATTAATTCGACAACTAATCAAAATGTTGTGAAGATCGATGTAGTCATAACCTACAATATACTTTGGTAACTTAACTATAGACATCTTAAAAATTTATTACGTGTTTGAAAATTGCATAAACATGAGGGCTAGTCTTGATGTTTTCCATTTTGATTTTTAAACCTTATGCTCTACAGTAGTTTTTTCTGGTCCTTCAAATTCAACCTCATATGAGGAAATCTAAGCAAATCCTTTTTATCCTTCCAGTTCATTCACAACAGCCATGCTTACGGCCTTCGGTCAAACATAGACGAGATGAAGTAATTTTCTTACACGAAGTTTATGCAATTCACCAATCGTCTTGGAATTAGGTTGTGTTCATTTGATTTAATATGAATTTTTACATGGTTAGACTTAGATAAATTAAGATAAGTTGTCTCATGAGTGATTCTAGACGTATTACATCATGGCTTGTTCAAATTTTTGTATCTGGTGGTATTAATTTCTCTATTTCAAATAGGATTGGTATCAAGAATACACCAGCAGTGTAATTATAAAGCTTTAAAAAGCAGCTTGATCTACCATTAAAAAAAATCAGCTCTTTCGAGGGTATTTTGCATTACAATCCGAATATATTCTTATAATCACTAAAATTTGAATTGAATTTTTGTTCAAAGAATAGTAGAAGTTCCTAGTTATTTTGGCTAGAAAAAGTGTTCCATTATTATGAAATAGAAAATGAGGAGAATCATTGTGACCCTGTAGGACTACAATGATTTTTTATTTGATTTTCCTTCGCAAGTAATTTAGGAGTGGTCCTATTAATCTAGATTGAGAAATTTTTCTAATGGATAAATGACCAAAGAAATATGAATGCAAAATATTATATGGTAGAGATGTTAATGAGTTCGATCGTTGTTGAAAATCCTTGAATCAATCTCAATGGTTCATTTGTTTCATGGTAAATGAATAATTTAAAATTATTTCCCTAAAAAAAGTCACTTATATCGTTTGAAATAATTAATAAATAAATAATGTCTCCATTATCAATAACAATTTGTGTTTAAATATTTTCATGAAGTATTAAAATATTTTTCATTCACTCATCTTCCTAAGCAATACAAGCAATTATTTTTTAGAAAATATATCATAAATCATTCATATTCCTTAAAACAAACACACGCTAATGTTTGACATTATGATGTATAACTTTTGGCTAGAAATACAACTTTTTATCTTTTTGTGCTTTGAGTGTTTGCTGAATGCACCTAATAACCACACTGGATCATGAATTGTCAAATTCTCGTTGGTTATTTTACGGATAAAAAATTATCAACAAATCTAATGGGTGGATTTTAATTTTTCTCATACAGTTAAGTAATCATTTGGGATGTACTTTACTATGCTGGTGGAGCAAATTAATTATAACATAATCTACCAATTATTCTATTTTCCGTTTTGAAAATGAATTACATATAAAATGGACAAGTATATCCACCCCAATAAAGAGAATGATCAATATCATGCCTACTTATACAAAACTGTTAATACTACGACAACTTGCAAGGAGGCCCCATATTGTAATAATGTGTATCTTTTTGGCCCACCCAGGAGATACTACTTTTCATTGAACATCATGAAATAAACCAAAGAAATTATTATGTAAAATAATCAAAGAATTCTCTACAATAATTTTTTTTTCACCCAAGTATTTAAGAAAACCAAAACCAACTTAGCATGGTCAGTTTCTCTTCTTTATGAATACTATATATACACGAGGCGGGATGGGAAATGAAGCTAAGCAACATCGTTTGATGGAACAACGCATTTTGTATGCACATCGTGTGACAATTTAGGATTATTTAAAAAAAAATGTTCAATAGTTCAAGACAAAGAATAGAAAGATTCATGATCAAAATAAAGGAAAAAGGGAAGGGGCATGTTTTCCTCCATACGGGGTGGAGATTATTTCATCTGACCTGCTCTCTTCATCGGTCATTCATCACAACTTTGTCACTTAAACGGGAGTTTAGAAAAGCTCAACCTTGAAAAACCTATCCCTGCCATGCATCCAAAATGAATTTGTATTATTGAGTCTAGCATGCTCTATCATATTCATATATCGAGACCATCAAATTGAATGGAACATATAGAGATGGATATATTTGGGCGATAAATTGTTCCGCAGTTGGTGGGGAGGACAGATTTTGCATAGTTCATGGAAGTATGGAAGAAACTTAGTTGGATATGAGAAAATAATGCAATTTTTGCAAGCAATTTATTCTTAATTTTCTTATTCTTGTCGCAACCTATTTTTTTCCGTCCCGAATGGGGGGAGAGGAATGTCTGAATAAATAGGTTTAGGGGTATTGTCCAAAGGATGGATCCAGGACCCTCATTAGACATGGGTTCTCCCAAGCCTATACCCCGCGTGACATTGGATGTGCATGAAAATCTTGAAATGAGGAGTCGCCACTAACCTATTGGGGTCGGCTAGAAACCAAGCGAGACATGGGAGTGTGCCTCACTTTCTACGTAACCAGAGATTTTAGGGTCGGGGACTTGATTACACTAATTAACCAATTAGTGCCCTTTCGGTACCTAATCTTGTTCATTTCAAAAAGGACTTTTGTCAGGCAGTTTGGATTGATTTTAGAATTAACCACTAACATATGAGGTCTTCACGCGGTGTGACAATCATCAAAATAACAAAAGCCAATTAAAGAAAGCATTAAATAAATTGCAGACAAAAATAAATCCTAATTAAACTAAGGGGGAACCATAAACATCGCATCATAAGCGTCTTATCAAGGGCAATTGCATCCAAGGATAATTAATCTTAAGGTAAAGTTCGTAAGGGCTTGTTCACTTTTAAGACAATTTTAGACTAGTAATTTTCCGACATCTTTTAAAGAGAAAGTTGTCCAAGAATTATTTTAGAGCTTCTTAGGGAACTCTAAAACAAAATTAGTATTTTTGGGATTTTTGAAAACTTTTTCCTTTTTTTTCGAGTTTTTAATATTTTAATATTTTCGATTTTAAAAAATAATAATAATAATAATTTTTTTTTTTTTCGAAAATTTTCATAAATTTTCAAGATTCTGAATTTCCCATGCATTTTCTGAATTTTCTGAAAATTTTCGCTTTTTTTATATTTTTTTCTTTTTTATATTTTTTTTCTTTTTTATGATTTTTTTTTGAATTTTCGATTTTTTTTATGCCTTTTTAAAAGAAATGATTCGGACCGGGTCAGAGGACCCGGCCCTACTAGACTGACCCGGGCCCTGTCGGTCCGAATTGGGCCGCAGAAGAAACCGGGCCGACCTCAAGCCCACTAAAAAATAAACCCACGCGGATTTTTAGAAAAAAGCCCAATCTTTATTTTTATTCCTAGCCCAACTAAAGAAAAGAACTGGCCCGTGGCCGATTCGGTCCAACTGAAGCAGGCCCGCGGCGAAGCCCCTCATCTTGGACCCTATCTTATTTTTGACCTTTCTCTTTTTTTTGTTTTTCTTTAATCCTTTTTTTTTTGTTTTTTTATTCATTTTTTTTTGGGTCTTCTTCTCCACGTCTTTCTGCATGCAGGTCTTCCCCATGCGCGCGTGCCCGAAGGAAGCTGCTCTGCAACTCCGTTCGCCGAAGCCTGCCTCCACGCGCGACGAGCCGTCGACTGCTTTTGGGGTTGTCACCAGGCCATCGTTTGGCGTCGGTCATTCGGTCCGACCGACGCCGAGCGCCGCCGCCCCCTAGCCGGCCGATGCTTCCGAAGGTCACCGGAGAAGGCGAAAAACGCACCTCGGCTTAACCAAACGACGCGGAATAACCTACCTAAGAGCTAGGGAGATGACTAAAACGGGGTATGATAGCAGTTTAACCCCGAACTACGCAACGGGAGCCGGAAGCCGAGCTCCGGTCGAGGATCGGATTCGGTTCTCTCATTGAGGCATTTCGTCGAACAGTTAACAGGCGGTACGAAAATGAGAGATTTCCGGCTCACCCGAGCCACGAACATGCTATAGAGGTCTTCGGATATGAAGTGCAAGTAAAAGGGAGCAAAACATAAGGTCGACGCTGGCCAGAGCTTGCGCGAGCCGGTCGGCTACGAGCTCCGGCCCGGTATTCTCGCGAAAGTAAATAATAGAGGTTCGGGAAGGCCTACCTCGTTCGGGGATGAGCTGCGGCGGGCAACGGCGGCCAACTGGCTTCCGGCAACGGCTGGCAGCTCCTCGAGTTTTTCTTCTTCCTCCGGTTCGCTCTCTCTCACCCTCAAAACTCTCTCCGTCGGTCTCAAAACTCCTCCGATCTGGTTTTTGTTCCCCCCCTCTTTCTCTTGTCTCCGAAACCAACCCTTATCCTCGGCAATACACTGCTGCCGTCTGACCTCCCTCTGCCATCTGACTTCGCCGACCTAACCCCTGCCGTGTGACCTTCTCCTGCTTTGCTTCCTGCTGACCTCTGCTGCTGCTTGCTTTCCATTTTTTTATTTCCCTTCTGCAGGTGGCTGTTGTCGCACGAGAAGGAGAAGGGAGGAAGGAGAGAAAACCAAACGGGTCGGGCTGCGAAAGAAGAGAAAAGGAAAAGCGGGCCAGGCCCGCGTGGGGAAGGGAAAGAAGAAGACAAAGGGGGCCAGGCAGGCCTAGCCCGGCCCGGACCCACGTTTTTTTTTTTTTTAATTAATTTTTTTTTATTTTGATAAATTTCAAAACTAGTGATGCAAATGATCCTAATGTCTATATGCGATGTGATTTTAATGAAAAATATTTTTTGTTAAGGGGTTAGAAATTAATCCCTACTTTTAATGCAATTAATAAACACTTAAACAAATCACAAAATTCGGGTGTCAAATGTCCCTCTTTGAATGGGGCTCGAAGAGGTTCCTTTCAAAGATAAGAGACACCTAAAATTTTGTCCATGAACGATGATGATCGGGGATTGCGTATGAGAAAATGATGTGAATGCATGATCTTACTTTGTAGAAAAAGTCCCTCGACCGAGGTGGGTAAGTCTTATGGTGCGATAACTAGTTTTGACTGGAATGGAGGTCTCACTGTGTAAAAACGGGTTTCGACCAAGGAGGAGGTCTCATCGTGTAAAAACGAGTTTCGACCGAGGAGGATAGTCTCACCGTGTAAAAACGGGTTTCGACCAGGGAGGTCTCATCGTGTAAAAACGAGTTTCGACCGAGGAGGGTAGTCTCACCGTGTAAAAACGGGTTTCGACCAGGGAGGTCTCATCGTGTAAAAACGAGTTTCGACCGAGGAGGGTAGTCTTACCGTGTAAAAACGGGTTTCGACCAGGGAGGTCTCATTGTGTAAAAACGAGTTTCGACCGGGGAGGATAGTCTCACCGTGTAAAAACGGGTTTCGACCAGGGAGGTCTCATCGTGTAAAAACGAGTTTCGACCGAGGAGGGTAGTCTCACCGTGTAAAAACGGGCTTCGACCAGGGAGGTCTCATCGTGTAAAAACGAGTTTCGACCGAGGAGGGTAGTCTCACCGTGTAAAAACGGGTTTCAACCAGGGAGGTCTCATCGTGTAAAAACGAGTTTCAACCGGGGAGGATAGTCTCACTGTGTAAAAATGGGTTTCGACCAGGGAGAAGGTCTCATCGTGTAAAAACGAGTTTCGACCGAGGAGGGTAGTCTCACCGTGTAAAAACGGGTTTCAACCAGGGAGGTCTCATCGTGTAAAAACGAGTTTCAACCGGGGAGGATAGTCTCACTGTGTAAAAATGGGTTTCGACCAGGGAGAAGGTCTCATCGTGTAAAAAACGAGTTTCGACCGGGAGTGAAGAGCATGGTTTGAAGATGAACCCACAAACCGTGTGGTTTCGGATGACCATCAACCCCTTTTGAAATTGTATGGTTTTAGGTTTACCATGAAACATATGGTTTAAATAGGACCCACGAACTATGTGATTTAAGGAGGATCCACAAACCCTTTTGAAAATGCATGGTTTTCCGATTGACCATGAACCCTTGAAATTGCATGGTTTTAGGTTGGCCATGAACCATTGGTGGTTGTATGGTTTGATTGAGTGAACCTGTCAAATTCAACTTGAGCAAATGTCATTAGAGACAACATCAGAGGGATGCATTGGCAATATTGTAGCATTAATTGCATGAGCAAATCAAACTAAGTTTGATCACATTGAAGACATTTGATTTTTGATTTTTGATTTTTGATTTTGATTTTTGAATTTTGATTTTGATTTTTGATTTTTTTTTGTATTATGTACCACAAAATTGTCATCAAACTTGGAAGATATCACTAATCATCAAGTCCCTGTAAGAGAAAAATTATGTCAGAATGATCATCTCATGAAAGAGGTTCATTAAACATGCCAAGCAAGAGCTCCTTAGTTAGAAAGGACTTATCACATGCTCTCAAGAATGGCTATTTGATCCTATCCATTCACATGGGAAGTAATTTGATCGCTCAATCCACCTCACATTTCCAGTGTCGAAGGACTTGGGAATCGTTCGCAATAAGTACACATTGACCAATCTAAAGGGTCTTTTAAAGGGACCGTAATGCAGGTTTGGTCATGGTTTTAGCAATGGATAAGCATCATTGGCTATGAAATGAAATAATTGTCTGTCTTCGCCAAGTTTACAAGTCAAGTAACCTTGAGATAAGACAATTTTGTTCTCGCTTCTTTAAGCAGTAGCTTCTTTGAGAAATCCTTACTTTCACTCGAATCATCCCAATCTGAAGAGACTTCGGGAAGGGGTTGTAATGTTGGTTCGGTTATAGGCTCAAAAGGCTTAGAATTTTTTTGAAGAGGGGTTTGAGAGTTGGTGATCATCATGGTATCATTACCATTTCATCCAATTTTTCGAAGGCACTTGACTTTGGACATCTAACTTTGTCTCGAGGGTCCCATGGCTAACCATCCTAGCATGAGAGCTTTGCTCTTTCATCTAATGACTTTTGCATTTGCAATGATTTTTTTTCAATGCACGCATTTTGGCTTTGACAATTTTTCTTTCACAAGAAAGTTTTTCTTTTCAATGCAACTTTCCTCGCTCTCTTTTTTCCACTCATTTTTTTTAAGACGGGCATTGGCCTTGCTTTTACCAGGCGCACTGCTTTTTCATGCCCCCTAGTTTTCATTGATTTTTTTTTTGGGAGCCCTTAGGGCTTTAGAGACATTTTCTACATTTTCATGTAAATGTAAATGTCAATTGCCTTGATGAATCATGTGCCTTGCCTTAGTGGGGGAAGATAATCACCATTCGGGCTTTAGAAATGAATGTTCAGGCTCAACTTGGCTAAGCAAATGGCATAAGTGTTTAGGTAGAGAAATGAACGCTCTTCTTCATTTTGGGATACTTCGAGCTTCCACAAAGACTCACCTGAAGCTACTACCAAAGATTGATGCAAGTGAGAGCAAAGCGGTCTTTCTCATTCTTCTCGCCGCATGATGTCAACCGATACCTCCAAACTTGCCCCATCGTGTGGTGGTTCTTGACAGGGGTATTTTGTAGAAAATTCTCTAAACTTAAAAGCTCAAATGGGCAGACTATTGTCACTTGCGGTGTGTAGGGTACAGAAAGAAATTCCTCTTTTCACTTTGGTCCATGTACCGCTTGCGAATGAATCCCTTGTCCTTAAATGACACGGCTTTTCTTTTTCCTCTCGACTCTCAAAGTGTTTAAAGGACGTGTTCGGAAATGGATTGCCTTTCCTCATCCTAATTGTCTCTCGCTTGGCACGATTAACATCCCAATTTCAATTGGTCAAAATCATCTAAGCAGATTAATCTCCATGGGGAATTTCGATTCAAAATGAGTGATCCACCAAACGGATAGACAATTTCAAGATAAAAAAAAAAAATGTTCAAAGGCTTTGTGGAAAAAAGAAAATCAGTTTCCTCTTCTTCTTTTTTTTCTTTTTTTTAATTTGCATTTTTTATGTTTGTTTTGCAGGAGAACGCCAAAGATTTTTTTTCGAGAAGAAGGGTACTTACCTGCCATGAGGCAACGCGACAATCCTGTAAACAACAGAAAAGAATGCGTTAGTGTAAGAACCTAGATTTTATGTGTCAAAACCAGAGCCGAGCGAGAGGGAGAGAGAGAGAGAAGCGGCTGAGGGAAAGGGCACAAAAAAAGAAAGTTGCAAAAAGTTGGTTTTCGCCTTTTTCTCTTCTTTTTTTTTTACTTTTTTTTTATTTATGCGGCCACTGCCGCTTTCGGGATTCGAACTCCCGATCGGACCAGGCGGTTTCATTCCCGGATACCACTCGGCTAAGGGTGCCGACGGTGTCCAAAGTTGCTTTCTTTTTCCATTTAAGGTCAACAGAGTGAATGTTACTCGCATCAGTGGGTGATGATTTTTTCTTTTCTGTTTTGTTTTGTTTTGTTTTTGTTTTTGTTTGTTTTTGTTTGTTTGTTTGTTTGTTTTGTTTTGTTTTGTTTTTTTGGGTCCTTTTAATGCAGGAAAAGAGATACTTGTGAAGGCTAGGTGGCTTCTTTGAATTGGCTCCTTAAGGACTACCCATCCTCTCTCCTTGTATCATTTTGGTCGAACCAACTGGGCACCTGAAACACAAATAAATATGCGTATGGAATGTTTATGTGGCATGCATGCACAATGCTGTGTGACTCGAGTTGTACGCGGAACGGCTCTATAGCCTCGATTTCATTCATGGAAAATATTTTTTAATTGCATCAGCATTTACAGGCTTAGGCAGCTCACGTCCATCCATCTCGACTAAAATCACAGCACCACCTGGTAGGATTTTCCTAATGACATAGGGTCCTTCATAATTTGGGGTAAACTTTCCACGAGGGTCAGGTATTACTGGCAGCACTTTTCGCAGCACCAAGTCATTAACTTTGAAATACCTGGGACGGATCCTTCGATTAAAAGCCTTTGCAACTCGCTTCTGATAGCACTGGCCATGACATATGGCCTGCAATCTTTTCTCATCTATCATGCTCAATTGCTCATGCCTCTGTCGTATCCATTCGACCTCGTCAAGCTTCGATTGAGCAAGGACCCTCAGCGAAGGAATCTCAACTTCCACAGGTAAAACTGCCTCCATCCCATACACCAACGAAAAGGGAGTTGTGCCTGTGGAAGTGCGGATGGATGTACGGTATGCCATCAACGCATAAGGAAGTCTTTCGTGCCAATCGCGGTAATTCTCCGCAGTTTTTGACAATATCTTCTTTATGTTTTTGTTTGCTGCTTCGACCACTCCATTCATCTGAGGACGGTATGGGGATGAATTCAAATGTCGAATCCGAAACTCATTAAACAAGTCATCCACGACTCTGTTGTTTAGATTGGAGCCATTGTCGGTGATAATTGCCTCTGGCACCCCATAGCGAGCAATAATATCGCGACGAATAAACTTGGCAACATTTTTGGCGGTGACATTAACATACGAATTAGCTTCGATCCATTTCGTAAAATAGTCAATCGCCACCAAGATGAATCGATGCCCGTTTGATGCTTTGGGATTAATGGGCCCAATCACGTCAATCCCCCACATAGAGAAAGGCCAAGATTGGGACATTTGGTGGAGCTCATTCGGCGGAGCATTTATTTTATCCTCGTAAATTTGGCATTGGTGGCAGCATCGCGCATGTTGAATGCAGTCGGACTCTATAGTTAGCCAATAATATCCAAGCCGCATGATCTTTCTTGCTAAGAGGTGACCATTCATATGGGGGCCGCACTCTCCTTCGTGCATTTCTTTCATCAAAAGGTTTGCTTCCCTGGCGTTCACACATCTCAGCAATGTTGAATCGAAGGACCTCTTGTAGAGGGTGTTTCCACTAACGAAGAACTTCGATGCAAGCTTCGTTAAGTACTTTCGGTCCAAAGCATCACCTTTTTTAGGGAATTCACCTTTCTGAAGGTATTCTAAGATGTCATGGTACCATGGCTCTCCATCAGGCTCTTCCTCAATTACCATACAATAAGCCGGGCGCCTAAGAATCTCAATCCTTAGTGGTTCAACATCCAAACCCCCGGTAGTTTGTAACATTGAAGATAGTGTGGCCAAAGCATCAGCGAATTGGTTTTGAGACCTCGATAAGTAGCTAAAGGATATTTCTTGGAATTCCTCTACCAACTCCCCTAAGAACTCATGATATGGAATTAACTTCGGATCTCGTGTTCGCCATTCGCCTTCAGTTTGCAGGATGATAAGGGCTGAATCACCGTAGACTTGCAACTTTCGGATTCTCATATCAATGGCGGCAAGGAGGCCAAGGATGCACGCTTCATATTCCGCGATATTGTTTGTGCAAGGGAAGGTCGGTTTAGCGACGATGGGGTGATGTTGGCCTTACGGGAGATAAGGATCGCCCGGTACCCGACCCGGCTAAGTTAACAGCACCGTCAAAGAACATCATCCATTTGTCGTTTGACACAAGTAGAACCCGCTCCTCTACATCATTCTCCTCGTCAGAGTTTCCCGATTCGTGCGGATTCCCTGCTAACATGTCTGCTATGGCGCGACCTTTCACAGATTTTTGTCCCAGGCTTCGTACGTCAAATTCTGAAATCAAGATCTGCCACTTAGCCAGCTTTCCAACCAGCGCGGGTTTCTCTAGGAGATATCTAATGGGATCGTTCTCGGTTACCAACAAAATTTGGTGGTGCAGGGTATATTGTCGTAATCGATGTAACACCCAAACCAAGGCCGTGCAAGTCCTCTCAACTGCCGAGTAGTTCATCTCAGAGGTAGTGATCTTCTTGCTCAAGTAGTAAATCGCACATTCTCTCCCGTCTTTTGGCCTTTTCTGGGCCAGCATAGCCCCTAGTGACTCATCATGTATAGTCAAGTACGGAGTAATTAGAGGAAACCCTAGAACTGGAAGGACCAAGGCGGAGCATGAGTAAGATAGTGTTTTATCTTCTCAAATGCATTTTGGCATTCGGCATCCCATTTGACTTTCACATTTTTCTTTAAGAGCTTGAAGAATGGTTTTGCCATTTCTGACAGTTGACAAATAAACCTGGCCACGTAATTAAGCCGTCCCAACAAACTGCGGACTTCTTTAACGGTAGTCGGAGGTCGTAAATCGCAAATGGCCTTGGTCTTTGCTGGGTCAATTTCGATCCCCTTGCTACTGACCATGAATCCTAGCAGCTTTCCGGATTTTGCCCCGAACACACATTTCACAGGATTGAGGCGCAATTTAAACTTCCGAAGGCGGACGAATAGTTTTCGCAAGACTTCAACATGGTCTTCATTTCGTCTAGATTTTGCGATCATGTCATCCACGTACACCTCAATCTCCTTGTACATCATGTCATGGAACAATGCGACCATGGCCCTTTGATATGTTGCCCCAGCGTTATTTAAACCAAAAGGCATCACTTTGTAGCAAAAGGTCCCCCATGGAGTTATAAACGACGTCTTGCTTTTATCCTCCTCCTTCATACGGATTTGGTTATATCCAGAAAATCCATCCATAAAAGAAAATAATTCGAATCCCGCTGTACTGTCAACCAGGACATCGATGTGTGGGAGTGGGAAGTCATCTTTCGGACTGGCTCGATTCAGGTCTCGATAATCGACGCACACCCTAACCCGCCCGTCTTTTTTCATCACAGGCACAATATTCGCTACCCAAGTGGAATAGTGTGATACTTCAATGAACCCCACCTCTAACAATTTCATGATCTCATCCTCGATTTTCTTAGACAACTCCGGTTTGGTTCTCCTGAGCCTCTGCTTCTTGGGTGGTACATTAGGGTCGGTTGGCAAGGCATGCTCCACGATTTCAGGATCGAGACCTGGCATATCAGTATAGGTCCAAGCAAACACATCATGATACTCCCTTAGGAGGCCAATCATTTTCTCCATCTCTAACTTTGGAAGACTGGCCCCAATTTTGACTTCTTTGACATTCTCTGCATCGCCTAAGTTTATGGCAATCGTTTGGTCTTCTGTCAATGGCCTTGACTCTTCGTGCCGGCTCCATTCACTCTCAATCCGCTTTTGGTCATCGTCTTCAGCATCGGATTCTAAGAGATCTCTTTCGTGTATACCCGAGTCACATGAATCCTTATCATGATTATGCATAATGTAATGCCTGAGATGTGATGAGATGGGTTAGATCATGTTAATGATAAATAGAATGCATGCTTTTTTTTTTTTTGGAATAATTTTCTAAATATTTTTGGTAAAATGAGCTTCAAGAGCTCATCCTCATATCATCGGATTTCCTCGCTCTTGCAAAATTGTCAAAGAAAGGAGCATGCGGAAGCCCAGGCCTCAGAGATCATCATAGGCCAAGTTTGGTGTGCTTCCACATGTCCTTAATAAAATGTGCGTCTATTTTATTGAATGGGAGATGATAAGGCCATATTACAACACACACTACCCCGGACCAACGGCTCAAGGTCAGGGGCTCGACATAGTCTTCATTACAAACGATTCAAACGACGAAATTGAAATAACAACAAACCCCCTCACGTAGGGGAGAGGGCATAAACAAAGGCTACACTGAATGAGGCCGCCTACTCTGGAGGGGCAATGATGTCTTCAGAGTATCCAGCTTCTTCGGACTCCTGGATGACGCATATGACATTATCCACGAACAGACCAGCTACACTATCGGTGGTCTCGTCCACCTCTGCCAACATCTTCGAAGGTCCCGGGAATGTTTCGTCTAACGGTGGGGGCCAGATACCTTGACAACCTTCTTCTTTTCCAGTTTGAAATCCATGGCCACCCTGGCCTCCATGCCTGTCTCGACCACCTCGAGTGCCCTGACCTCCTCGTTCACCACGATCTCCTCGCTTCTCAACGTATCCTAAGCCCTTTCTCCTCGAGTTTCTGTGAGCTTCAATAGGTTTTCGAATCCCTTGACCATGCAGCCCCAGGCCTTCTCCAGGGTTATACCCATTCGCCAACATGATTTTCCCGACTGCTATGGCTGACTTGGATAATTCTGGGGTGCCTACGGATGAGCCGGCGGGGATATGAACCATAGATACTAGCTCAAGAGTTTGAAAGCTTGATTCTTCTGTATATTCAGGCTCCACATACGGAATGGCTGTCTCGTTGTAAACCCTGAAGTCCGTCTCTCCGTGCACGGTAATAAGCCTGTTGTCGACCACGAATCGCACCTTTTGATGGAGGCTAGAGGGGACGGCGCCTGCCGTATGAATCCACGGCCTTCCTAGCAGGAAATTGAAGGCGCTCGGTATGTCTAACACTTGGAATGACACTTGGAAGAGCACAGGGCCGATCAGTAATTCCAATTCAATCTCTCCTATCACCTCCTTTTTCATCCCGTCGAACGCGCGCACAGTAGACTTGCCAGGGCGGATCCTCTCGATATCAATACCCAAGCGATGGAGTGTGGCCAACGGGCATATGTTAAGCGCAGAGCCATTATCAATCAGCACTCTAGGGACGAGAGTACTGTCATGTTTCACTGATATATGCAACGCCTTTGTGTGATTGGGGCCATCAATGGGGAGATCTTCGTCAGTAAAGGAAATTTGATCTTTTAATAAGATGGCCCCCACAAATTCCTCTAATTGGGCCTCATCAATCATTTCGGGGACATGCACTTCATTGAGAACCTTCAGCAAGACATCCCTGTGTTTCTCCGAAGACTTGAGTAGCTCTAAGAGGGAAATTTGAGCCGGCATTTTTCGTAGCTGATCTACTATATTGAACTCGCTGGATTTTACGACTGCTAGAAATTGCTTCGCATCCTCCTCCGTTACTGCTTTCTTCTCGGCTCCTCCAGTCGGCCCGTAACAACGACCTGATCGAGTGACAGCGTCTATTTCATTCAACCCGTAGTTCCAAGGTACTGCTTTGGTATCGAACTCAAGAGATTGCCTAGGTATCATCACTTCATCATGTTCTTGAGGCAGTAGTTCAATTACGATCGGCGTCAAACTCTCCTCCACGATTTCGATCGCCGATAACTCCTCGGTCAAAAGGTCGATTACCATCGGTTCGATGATTTCCATCTCAACATCATTAGTGTGATCTCCACCGGGCAGTTCTATCACCATCGGAGTTATCATGGCGACCATCTCTTCCTCTCGAACTTTCTCTGCCGCGGGGTTGCAAGATAAATTGCATGAGGACAAGTCAGGCGTTGACGATCCTATCATGGACACTAGCTTCTCCTCTTTTGTGACACGTTGAATTACCCCCATGTTTATCATCCTGCGGACACGCTCTTGCTTTTCTTGCATGGTTACCCTTTCCTCGACTCCATAGTACCCAGCCAGCTCCAAGGCTTCATACGTTTTCGGGATATCCACCGTAAAGGGTATGCGGCTTGTTTGTACATCTTCAAAGATCCCGTTCACTCCTTCAGTATGATTAGGCAAAGGGTTCTGCTGCACATTAGGCTGAGCCTCCTTGAAAGTTAAAATACCCTTGTCTAATAATTGTTGAATTTTGACCTTTAGTACATAACAATTATCGATGTCATGCCCCTTTTCCTCCATGTGGTATTCGCATGTCTTGGTCACATCGAAACCGGGAAACCTTGGGGGATTGTCCCTGGATACCTCCTTGGCTACCATCCTCTTTTCAAGGAGCACGGGAAATAATTTTGACAATGGGCGTGGTAGCGGGGTGAATTCCTTCCGCAAGGGCTTCTTGCTTCGGTCAATTCCTGCAGAGGTATTTCCTTGGATGGTTGTAGGCCTTTGTGTAGGTGCGGAAGACGGTTTAGGGGGGAGTGGCTCCTGGACAAATGCCACTTCGACCATGGTCTCTTTATCCTTCTTCATTGAGAATTTCTTGCTACTCCCAGCAGGTATCCTCCCATCTATAATTGCCCATTCAACCCCTTCACCAACATCTACCAGCTGTGAAAATGTTTGGCACCCGGAGTACACCAATCCTTGGAAGTATTCGGATGGCAACGCCTTCAAGAAGAGTTGCCTCATTTCTTTTTCACTAAGCGGAGGCTTCACTTGTGATGCTATCGTCCTCCATCTCTGCGCAAAGGCTTTAAATGTTTCATTTTTCTTCTTTTCTGTCCGAACTAGCTCCTCTCTCGTAGGGATGATCTCAGAGTTAAATCTATATTGTTGCAAAAACTCATCAGCAAGATCTTCCCATCCAGTAAGCTCTTCAATATCTAATGCAATGAACCACGACAGGGCGTGGCCTTCCAAGCTGTCCTGAAACGTATGAATAAGGAGTGGTACGTTATCAGAGTAGCGGGCCATCTTCCTCAGATAATACTTGAGGTGAGTCTTAGGGCAGCCAGTGCCGTCATATTTCCTTGTGAATTCCGGCTCCTTGTAGGTGTCAGGCACTTTCACCTTAGTGTATGGGGTCAGCTTATCAACCCCTTTCAGCTCGTATCCCTGAAGAGCACAAAGCCTCTCCTCCATCTTAGCGAGGCGCCTTGCACTTTCCTCATCGAGGTGAGAGGTCGGCTGCGCCTTTGGGGAAGGATCTAGGTCCACGATGATTGGTGTTACAGAAGGGGCCTCTTCAACCGCTCCTTTTTCAGGAGGGTTGGTGGCAGGTGGGTCTCCAGTTAGAGGGGGATTGTGCCCTGACGAGGTAGGAGCAAAGGTATCGATAGCAGCCGAGGTCGAAGATTCCTTGAGTTTTTGGTTCATCTCGGCCATCATTGCAACAAGTTGAAATAACTAATCCTCCATCTTGGTTATGCGCACGTTGGCATCTTCACCCTCCATTCTAGCTCTTGTGCGGGTGCGGATCGGAGATCATCGTTTAGCCGTGATGACGGTCAGGCAAGAATAAATGACTCGCTAGTACCTGGTTCAAAAGTAGATAGGCAATATGAGTATAAGATCTAAATAGACGATCGGCCCATGACAATGATCTAACGTCTCCTCTCATTCATTTCAAAAGAAGGAAGGATCTCCACATATTTGAAAATAAATACAGGAGATGACACTTCGTAAAAAGGAGAAATAACACGTACACGCACAAGTCAAGACCTCTCAGTATTAAGACTAGGACACAAAATGGAGCGGGATTCCCTAAACATTAAAGCTAAGACATAAGCCAAGACTCCCTAACTGCCCTTAAAGAAATGGGAGATGAACTTCTTTCACAATTGCCCACTAGTTCGAGCCGACTTTGAAGCGCGCTTCTCGGCCTTTTCGATTTCCCTCTGGAGAAGCTTGATCTCTGCACGATTGGTGATCATCGGTGGCACGTCAGGGATCTCAGGGCGTAGTTCTTGCGGGATCTCATGTAGAAGAATGTACTGCGTCGAGGCATAGTATATCCTCTCTCTACCTTCCAACTCCTCCTCGGGCCAAGTGAGCTTTTGGGGGCGGCACATGTTCCACATTGATTTGATCAAGTTGATAATATCCTCATGATCCCGGCTTCCATTGGTAAAGTCGGCCCGGAGGGGGTCCTCTTGCAATGTCGGTGGAAGTTGCTGCATCACTTGAAACTGGCGAGTGACTCTAGTTGGATGATACTCGGTAGCACCCGTGATCCCCAACAAAGGAACAGGTCCAACGTTCCCACATGTAAACCTCGCCTCATGAACTCGGAGCCATTTAGCGTGCCATTGGAAATCTTCAGGATCGGGATTTTTCATAAAGGTCAACCATTCATAATGATGATAGTCCGGGGCATGTGCTCTCTTATCTATAAATTTTGAAATGGGATGGTGAGAATTAGAAATGTCATGAATCGTCATTAGATTGCCGAACCCCTTAATGTGAGAGAGGAACCAAATTTGTAAAAGTTCAGGAGGAGCATGAAAGGTCTTTTCCGCATTTTCTTTAAAAAGAGTGAGGGAACGGAAGGTTTCAGTCAAAACAGCATTAACAAAACCCTTCCCCGTGCACACCTCTTGAACCACACATGCAATTAAGGGGTTAATAGCGTTCCTACAGTAAGGGAATACTACACACCCAAAGAATGCTAGCAAAAGTATCCTATTCATTTGGAAAGATGGGGCATTTCGGAAAATTTCATTCGAAAAAGAGAATGGACATGTATTACGGTTGGCCCTCAAAACCTTGCTCATGTCTTCTCTCTTAACTCTCAGAAAATCAGATAAGACCGATGCAGGCTCCACCCCAATAGGCGGGCTGACCAATTCCGAAACTAAAGGCTTTCCAATGACAACACTATATTCCTCCAAGGTGGGCGTGAGTTCATGATCACCGAATATGAAAGTAGACGTCTTGGGGCACCAGACATGCGCCAATGCTCGAACGACGCCGTAATGGACTTCTATCTCCAGCAGGGGAAGCAATCGCCCGATGTGGGATTGTACATGGTCACGACCAGTCTCATCCAGTCTATCCCACCAAGTGCGGAGCTCAGCTTTAGGAGCAGAGATGATGCGAAGTTCGAGCTTTCCCATTGTATATAAGTTAAAGCTATGACCAACCTAATTTGTCATGGACCGACCCAAAAATGCAGTAGATAAGTAAGTTGCGAGTGTAAGGGATTAGAAAACTTACTCTACTCACTAAAGGACGATGCCAATCACATAGACACGCGCATGAGATGTGGGTCGATTTCTACTCTAGACGGCTCAAATGAAGCCATGGGATTACCGGACTGAACCAGCATGGTCGCGGTTAGGTCGGGATTCCCATGACTCCGGCTTTATCAAAGAGTCGACCCGTGTTGCGTGGTTGCAACCGGGGTAGAAGCTCTCGACGTCAGAAGAATTTCGGAATTGAGATGGGCGACTCGTACTACATGGTTGTAGTCGGAGTGGTATCCACCTCAACACCATCCTAAGTGATCCTATGCGGCCCAGGTCCGGCGGCGGGTTGTGTGTGCCAAGGTGTAGTGCAATGCAGAGGATACATCCACAACAATTTATAAGCAAACAACGCTTCGTACATAGAAATAAACCATGCATTCCTACACCTCCCTACAAGACAAAGGTGAGCAAACACTTCCCCTTATACCTCCCATTTCTGCAAAAACATTTAACACCTTTGATGTTAGGGGCGTACCTGGAATCCTTGCTGCCAACAAAAAAATGTTTTTGAACAAGATTAACTTAGGCCTAAGTCCTCTAAGGTTTAAAACCAAGTCCCTAGCGGAGTCGCCAAGCTGTCGCGACCTATTTTTTTCCGTCCCGAATGGGGGGAGAGGAATGTCTAAATAAATAGGTTTAGGGGTATTGTCTAAAGGATGGATCCAGGACCCTCATTAGACATGGGTTCTCCCAAGCCCATACCCCGCGTGACATTGGATGTGCATGAAAATCTTGAAATGAGGAGTCGCCACTAGCCTATTGGGGTCGGCTAGAAACCAAGCGAGACATGGGAGTGTGCCTCACTTTCTACGTAACCAGAGATTTTAGGGTCGGGGACTTGATTACACTAATTAACCAATTAGTGCCCTTTCGGTACCTAATCTTGTTCATTTCAAAAAGGACTTTTGTCAGGCAGTTTGGATTGATTTTAGAATTAACCACTAACATATGAGGTGCTCACGCGGGTGCACAATCATCAAAATAACAATCAGCAATTAAAGAAAGCATTAAATAAATTGCAGACAAAAATAAATCCTAATTAAACTAAGGGGGGAACCATAAACATCGCATCATAAGCGTGCTATCAAGGGCAATTGCATCCAAGGATAATTAACCTTAAGGTAAAGCCGTAAGGGCTTGTTCACTTTTAAGCACAATTTTAGACTGATGATTTTCCGACATCTTTTAAAGAGAAAATTGTCCAAGAATTATTTTAGAGCTTCTTAGGGAACTCTAAAACAAACTTAGTATTTTTGGGATTTTTGAAAACTTTTTCTTTTTTTGGAGTTTTTAATATTTTAATATTTTCGATTTTAAAAAATAATAATAATAATAATATTTTTTTTTTTTCGAAAATTTTCATAAATTTTCAAGATTCTGAATTTCCCATGCATTTTCTGAATTTTCTGAAAATTTTCGATTTTTTTATATATTTTTTTCTTTTTTATGATTTTTTTTTGAATTTTCGATTTTTTTATGCCTTTTTAAAAGAAATGATTCGGACCGGGTCAGAGGACCCGGCCCTACTAGACTGACCGGGCCCTGTCGGTCCGAATTGGGCCGCAGAAGAAACCGGGCCGACCTCAAGCCCACTAAAAATAAACCCACGCGGATTTTTAGAAAAAAGCCCAATCTTTATTTTTATTCCTAGCCCAACTAAAGAAAAGAACTGGCCGTGGCCGATTCGGCCCAACTGAAGCAGGCCCGCGGCGAAGCCCCTCATCTTGGACCCTATCTTATTTTTGACCTTTCTCTTTTTTTTTTTTTTTTCTTTAATCCTTTTTTTTTTTTTTTATTCATTTTTTTTGGGTCTTCTTCTCCACGTCTTTCTGCATGCAGGTCTTCCCCATGCGCGCGTGCCCGAAGGAAGCTGCTCTGCAACTCCGTTCGCCGAAGCCTGCCTCCACGCGCGACGAGCCGTCGACTGCTTTTTGGGGTTGTCACCAGGCCATCGTTTGGCGTCGGTCGTTCGGTCCGACCGACGCCGAGCGCCGCCGCCCCCTAGCCGGCCGATGCTTCCGAAGGTCACCGGAGAAGGCGAAAAACGCACCTCGGCTTAACCAAACGACGCGGAATAACCTACCTAAGAGCTAGGGAGATGACTAAAACGAGGTATGATAGCAGTTTAACCCCGAACTACGCAACGGGAGCCGGAAGCCGAGCTCCGGTCGAGGATCGGATTCGGTTCTCTCATTGAGGCATTTCGTCGAACAGTTAACAGGCGGTACGAAAATGAGAGATTTCCGGCTCACCCGAGCCACGAACATGCTATAGAGGTCTTCGGATATGAAGTGCAAGTAAAAGGGAGCAAAACACAAGGTCGACGATGGCCAGAGCTTGCGCGAGCCGGTCGGCTGCGAGCTCCGGCCCGGTATTCTCGCGAAAGTAAATAATAGAGGTTCGGGAAGGCCTACCTCGTTCGGGGATGAGCTGCGGCGGGCGACGGCGGTCAACTGGCTTCCGGCAACGGCTGGCAGCTCCTCGAGTTTTTCTTCTTCCTTCGGTTCGCTCTCTCTCACCCTCAAAACTCTCTCCGTCGGTCTCAAAACTCCTCCGATCTGGTTTTTGTTCCCCCCCTCTTTCTCTTGTCTCCGAAACCAACCCTTATCCTCGGCAATACACTGCTGCCGTCTTACCTCCCTCTGCCATCTGACTTCCCCGACCTAACCCCTGCCGTGTGACCTTCTCCTGCTTTGCTTCCTGCTGACCTCTGCTGCTGCTTGCTTTCCATTTTTTATTTCCCTTCTGCAGGTGGCTGTTGTCGCACGAGAAGGAGAAGGGAGGAAGGAGAGAAAACCAAACGGGTCGGGCTGCGAAAGAAGAGAAAGGAAAAGCGGGCCAGGCCCGCGTGGGAAGGGAAAGAAGAAGACAAAGGGGGCCGGGCAGGCCTAGCCCTGGCCCGGACCCACGTTTTTTTTTTTTTTTTTTAATTTTTTTTAATTTTTTTTAATTTTTTAATTAATTAATTTTTTTTTATTTTGATAAATTTCAAAACTAGTGATGCAAATGATCCTAATGTCTATATGCGATGCGATTTTAATGAAAAATATTTTTTGTTAAGGGGTTAGAAATTAATCCCTACTTTTTTAATGCAATTAATAAACACTTAAACAAATTGCCAAAATTCAGGTGTCAACAATTCTTGATTGAGAAATATTAATGGTTACCTGATTTCTCCCCCAATATTTTACTGATATAGAGAGTTCGTTTTACTAATTGGTCAATGGATGCTGCAAATTCGTCATTGGATGACCATCGATTTGCTCATGCACGGTGATATTTGCAATCATCCTTTGATAGATCTCTTAACTCATCATTAACCACAGTCAAGCAGCTGAATCATCATTGATGTCTGAATAATCAATAATCTCGTGCATTGACACAATAGTTTTCATTTAAGGTGAGATAATCTCATACATTAATAATATTTTTCATTCAGGAAATTTATAATAGGAAAGAGATGTGAAACTACAATAGATCTCTTAACTCATCATTAACCATAGTCAAGCAGCTCAATCATCATCAATGTGTGAATAATTGATAATCTCGTGCATTAACACAATAATTTTCATTTAAGGTTAGATAATCTTGTACATTAACAATATTTTCCATTTGGGAAATTTATAATAGGAAAGAGATGTGAGACTATAACTTTTAGTAGTAGATAGCAGTTTATTTACGTATTTTGATGTTTTATCATAAACTTTACCGCGCAGGGTGCGAGGATCACCACTAGGAGCCCCACTTCATCCTGTCCTGCTTCCTCTGCAACAAGCCTATCGGGTTCAACGCCGATATCTTCATGTACAGGTCGGGAGTCAGTCTCACGTTGTCTTGCTGGGCATGGATCTGATTTCCAGACATCTTTTTCCTTGCAAAAGACTCCTTCAAAAGACCAAGGAAAAATCTTTTATTTATTCTTTTTCTTTATTAATCGGGTCAAAATCAGATCGCCTTCATGCTTTTATGTTTAAGGAGGGACTTGTTGGAGAACAAGGAAATTGGCGTACCCAATTATCGGAGAAGAAAAATAAAATATAGTAATTTAAGGAGGTTGTTTTTCTATCGATTGATTTCCCTCTTCAACAACTCTCTTGGGATCGAATCGGTTAATCAAAATTAAATCAATTAATGTTCAATTTCTTTCTTAGGAAAGGTGTCGACGCCTTATGAGGCATTTCTAAAATGGGGATTTACCTTGAATCATATGGTAACATGCAGCTAATGCATTTTCATGTTCATTTTCTAAGATATTTTTTTTGTTAATTTTTTCCCGACATTTTCTTGTTAATATAATAGTGACGTTTTTTTTAATTATTCATGCTGATATTTGATAATTGAAAATCATCATGTTTGACCGCTTTGCATCTCTTCTTAACCCACTTGCAGGCTTGTAAAACCCCCCGGCCGATGGCTCGTTAATTAACCACCATACTTATAATAAAGAAAATGCAAACGATGTTTTTGAATAGCTACTTGTTTGCAAATCATTGAACTTAGTGGCTTAGTGGCTTAGTGGTAAAAGGGATCACAGTCTTCCCTGAGGTCTTTAAGTTCAAGCCTTGACGAGGGTGAACCTATATTTAGCTTGTGTCTTGAACATTATCTGTCGTATCATAAATATCATAACTTTCGTATGACATTCACTTGAAGGTCATACTTTTTTTTTTACCACTTCAGTGCTATAACTTCAAAAAAATTCATTTGAATGTCATAACTTTTAATTAATTACTTAAATGCCAAATTTTTTTATAAATATATACTTAAGCGTTGAAAATTAGATGTGACATAGCACTTGTGGTAAATCTTTGAAAAAAAGTTATGATACTCAAGTGATCCATTAAAAAATTATATGATATTTAAGTGATTAGAAGAAAAAAAAAGTTATAACACTTAAATGAGTGTCATATATAAATCATAACACTCAACCGATAAAAAAAAGAAGGTTATAGTATCAAAGTAAGCGAGGTGCAAAAATTATAGTACTCATGGTGTCTTTTTCCGATTATCTAATTTATATGGAGAGATTCCTTGATTTTTGATATGAAGGTGGGGCTATAGTGATGGACTTAAATATCTATTGATGAATTGAGTGATTATGATTAAAAACTAACATTTTGCATGAAAGTAACGCTATAAAAGGTAGCTATCTTGATCGCACCTCCTCACTGTTTTAAGTCATAAAAAGAACTCTCTCTTTTTTTTCAAAAAAAGAGAGAATTAAAATGAATATATAAAATGATGTTACTTGGCATAGTAGAAAGCTGATAGACAAGATCAAGGGGCAAGCGGCCCACTTCACCTAACTTCGGTTCAAATAGGCAAATTTGAGCAATGATCTTCCATTAAAAAGCCAGATCTATCTAACTTTGGACCAAGCTTTGTGTGGCCACCCCTAATATTTCATCACATATTTTAAATATTGAATGGATCTTGGACAACACATTAGGCTTAACTTTCGGGCCCGAGTTGAGTTGGGCCTACATAGTGATTGCCTAAAAAAGTGTTAGATATCTACATAACATATAATATAGAAGGTAAGGTTGGAAAAAAAAACAGCCAAATTTCCCAAAAAAGCATCAACTTCAAGGTAATGTGCAAATGTCAATTCAAATATTTTTTCCTAATTAAAAAATAATAGCCCACTTCCATATGTTTATTTTTTTTTCAAAAAGAAGTTTCACATTCCCTATTTATGTATTGAAAAAAATCTTAGAATAATATTTTAGTAGGAAGTTCTCTTCTTATTGTACAAAACATAAGTTTTTTTTGTACACCGAGATCAATATGTGTAAGATAGAAATAAAGAGAGTTGTCATTTGATATTTTATTAATATGGTAATCTAATTTTAAAATATACAATTGCAATCCGTAGTTCTTCAATAATATAACATTCTACATGACAAATAACATGAGTCATAAATATTTCATTACTCTATAATATAAATAGCATTAAAAATGCATCATGCAGGTACAACATAGTTTTGATGTAGAATCATTTTATTATTAATATAGAGTGACAGTGGCATATAGCTGGAGTACATCAAAGGAGTACATAATTCTCGGTGGAAAAATATATTGATTAAAACTTCGACATTGCTCCAATCAATACAAGCTTAAAGTTAAGAGTAGATTTTAAAACATTGAAGCTGCAAGTGTCTAAGATGTTTTCAATATTCTTTAAAATGTACCTTTATCTTTTGTATAGATGCAATAATCATGAGACACAATGTTTGAAATCAATTTATGACTTTTTGGTCTATATATTGTTCTTGTAATTATAAACCAATGCATTTCAAAGTAAATTAATATAGTTATATCTTCTTGTTAAGGGTAATTTTTTTTTAACTAAAATAGTTTATCCATTCATATAAGAGTTGCATATTTTCTTGTAAAAACAATTGTTAAATATGGAAAACATAATTTGCACATGCAATGCTTGCATTTACCAAATAGTTAATTATAAAGACAATATTATTTATTTGCATTTATTTATGTACTCGCTCAGATAATGTTAATTTTCTCATTCAGAAACAATTTAGAAAACATGTATGCTTGATGAATGAGTTTAACTCTTGTTTAGGGTCTTTCTAATCAGTGGTAAGTGCAACTACTTTAACTTATAATGGGAAAGAGAAACAAGCCTTATAAAATAATCTATAAATTTCAGTAGTAAATAAAAGTTGACCTACTTACTATGAGGCTTTATCAGAAACATGTAATTGGTAATCTTGATACTATTAATTTGCCATTGACATTTCTATCAATCAAAATCATCAATAATCTAATGGTCTGGATTTTAAATTTCTCTAGTTAAGTAATCACCGATGGGGTGTATATGGGCGCATTCCTAGAGCAAATTAATTTTAACAAACCTTGCCATTGATAATATTTCTTAGTATGGGAACCTGTTAAATGCAAATTGTGGGAGTCTATCTATACCAATAATGAGCATGACTAAGTATTTATCTATTTATAAAGTCCTTAATGCGCCATGCCTTAGCCAATTGAACTTCTTCTTTCTTACTAGTCCTTCGACTGCTTCAAAGAAAGACCTTTATGATGCCTCATCTTTGAAAATCTCTTTTGACAAGCATCCAAAAATCATGTCTCACATACTCCAGCCTTACATCAGATCAGTGATCTATCAGAAAAATGCCTCCTCCTTGGTGATCTCTTTCTCTCTTTCTCTCCCACAGGGAAACACATGATGATCATAACGCTGTGGACATCTTGTTCTCAGTAACAGGACAAATCACTGAGATTGCGAGCAAATGGCACACCAGTGAAGTCTTTGTCAAGGCGCTACTTTGTTTCTGGATGACGCACTATTGACCCATCCAACCTGACGTAGTCGCTATACCCGCCCTACTCAGCAGCCGAATGCACATGAAGCCTCTTATCAAGAAGATGTCTCGAGCCATACCCTCGGGAGTGTCCCTCAGTGTGAGAATTGCCTAGGTTTCCATGCTATAGTCTACATGAAATCCCTGTTCTTATAAAAGTGAGCTGCTCTCCCTCCTCAGAAAATCATAGAGGAAGAGAACATGAAATAAGTTAAAAGGTTGTTAGGTTTGATGTTTCATGCATTTGATATAAAATTGTACGAGAGCAGGTAATTTTGAACGGCGTGTGAGTGAGAGGTTTTCTCGATATTATGCAAAACTTTAATCTTCAAAAATTAAAGCAATGATGTTTCAGGTACAGTGGCTTCAATGGTATGCAACTCTTTTTTCAACTCTAATGTAGTAATTCACAAAAATTTATAACATGATGATGCTTTTGCGCAACATATTTTAATTCAAGAATATCTAAGTTTAAATGATGACAAATTTTCTCTTAATTTCACAACCAACCAAAATTATGCAATTTCAACAAAAAAATCAACATTTTGCAATAATTGGTCATAATTTACAATATATTTTAGTTGCTTAAGTATGGGCTTTTAAATGTTCAGTATCAAATGTGAAGCTTGGATGAACATGAGGGGTTATTCGTGTTATTTTCCATTTTGATTTCAAACCTTTGGCTGTATAATAGTTATTTTGGTCCTTCAAATTCAACCTCAAAGAGGAATATAGGAATAAGTGTAATATAAATCCTAAAACTTATAAGAAAAGTGCAATCAAGTTTTAAGAATTGTCAAATTAATATAATCGAGTCATTTCATTAAGTCCATCCAATGAGATTGTCATAAACTAATAATTTACTTGTGTACTTTGAGGTTTTATCATAAAGTAATTTCTATATTGTGAAATTGCCGTTGACATTTCCATTTGTTAAAATCATTGACATTCCAGTTGTCTAGATTTTAAATTTCTCAGTAAGTAATCACCGAGTGATGTATATGATCGCGCTCGTAAATCAATTCTAACAAACCCTACCGTGGATAATATTTCTTCATATGGGAATATGGCTCATGTTTTATGTAATCAGCATTTCGGAAATCGAGTAATTACTGGTAGAATATGCTCAATAAGTGCCATTAGGGTCTCAATTAATAAACATGATTTCAAATATCTGAATAGGGAAACATAGAAGAAACGAATCCTTCGACACCAAATATTTTATCATTGTATATGCTTAACAAATGCACTGAAAACACCATTAACAAGACCCACAATTAAATCCCATCATTTGGATGTACTTTATCAAGCAATTATCGAGCTACTAAAAAATAAATATATAGATTGTGATTTTTCGAAGCACTTACTTTTTCTAGACTTTGCGCTGTCCGCGACACAGAGGATCACAGCAACCAACTCTTCTTCTCCTCACCCTCCTCCCGCCTTCATATGTCGGCCCATCGGCCATCATTACGCTTCCCCCGACTTGCCCACCACACTCGATGGCCTCCTCCTTCTTCACAGTTCTCGCGCTCTCTTCGCTCCTGTTATTAACCGTTAAGGTGTACGCGGCTTAGCTTCTCAAAGCAATTCCTTGCTTAACCATTGCCGCCATATCGGATAGCAATGGATGCTTCGCCAAGGGCAGCGATGCTTTACCACACCCCGTGGGAGGATCGCCACTACGAGCCCCACTTCATCCAGTCCTGCTTCCTCTGCAACAAGCGTCTTGGGTTCAACTCTGACATCTTCATGTACAGGTTGGTAGTCAGTCTTGCGTTTTCTTGCTGAGCAAGAATCTAATTTCCAGAAATCCTTTCCCTTGCAAAAGACTCCTGCGAAAGACCAAGGAAAAAAAAATCTTTGCTTTATTCTTCTTCTTTATTAATCGGGTCAGAATCAGATCGTGATCTGCTCTTTCTTTTCTCCTTTGCGTTTTCAGGGGTTGACCCGGCGTTCTGCAGGGTAAGAGTGCCGGCAAGAATGGATAGAGATCGACGCGGTGAAAGAGAAGAGCTGGAAGATCTCGCCATTGTTGCGTTCCTCCTCTTCTTCCTCCTCGTTGTGGAGAAAATCAGTCGTCCAAGAGCAGCAAGGCTGTAGGGAGTGGCACAGTAGCAGTCGCGTGAGATCATTCTTGACCCCGCAGAGGTCCACCGGGGAATCTGTATCTTGAGCACTTCGTTGTGTAAAAAGAACTTGGCTAGAGATGTTGATGACAGTTGGACAAAGAAACAACGAGAGAGAAGCAGAGAGAGAGAGATATGTGTTTGAAAATTTCCGCGCTCGTGTTGGACTAAGAAAAAGTCTGTAAGCTATTCTTTGACCATCGCGTACTCACGTTGCAGAGGAAGGTGATGCTAGCGCAGCCCGGAAATTTTTTTTTTATTGTCTCCTCGTATTCTTTTCTTTGCTGAATGTCTATAAGATAAAAAAGACGGAGCACCCCTTTTACGAGAATTGCCATATTTTTAATTTGTTTAATTTTTGCTATCGTGGAAAAGCATGGAAAATTGGCGTACCCAATTAATTACTTGGTCATGTTCATGCTTTTATTGGAGAAGAAAAAGAAAAAAGAAATGTTAATGTGAGAATGTCGTTCCTTTATTTTACCAAACTGACTTCCATTTTCAGCAAATTTCTTGGGATTGAATGGATTAATCAAAATTAAATCGATTAATGTTCAATTTGTTTCTTAGGAAAGGTGTCTGACGCCATCTGTGGCATTCCTACGATGCAGATATACCTTGGATCATGCGGTAATCCACGACAAACGCCTTTTTATGTTCATTTTCCAAGATTAGTTAATTTTTTCCTTTCATTTTCTTGTTAATGTAATAGTGACGTTGTTTTTTATGTTACCTGTTGATTTTTGACAACCGTACTCGTAACAAAGAAGATACAGATGACGTTTTCGTATAGCTAGTTGTTTGCAATCATCAAGCTTAGTGGCTTGGTGGTAAAGGGGATCATAGTCTTCCATGAGGCCTACAAGTTCGAGCGTTACCATGGGTAAATATCTGGTTAACTTTTGTCTTGAACATTATTTACAAGAATAAAGACATTATAAGTGTCATAACTTTCATACGGTGCTTCTTTGAGTACTATAACTTTTTTTTTTTCAATCACTTAAGTACTAAAAATTCTTATGAGCATTTACTCAAATGCCAAAAATCCGATGTGGCATATCACTTATGGTAAACATTTTTAAAAAGTTACGATACTCAAGTAATCTATTAAAAAGTTATACGGTACTCAAGTGATCAGAAAAAAAAAATTTGACACTAAAGTGAGCGTCGTATATAAGTTATAACACTAAAATGATCGGGAAAAAAGGTACAACACTCAAGTAAACGCTATACGAAAGTTGTGCCACTTGTGTTGTCCTTTTCCCATTATCTTCCTTATGTGCAGAGATTTCTTGATTTCTAATATAAATGTGGGTTATAGTGACAAACTCATTCATCATTGAATTGAGTAGATATAATTAAAATATAACATTATGCAAGAAAGTAAAATCCAAAAAAGGTAGCTATCTTGGTTGCACCTCCCTCCTGTTTTAAGTGATGAAAAGAACCTTTTTCTTCAAAATAGAAAAAAAGAAAGAGAGTTAAAATGAATATATATACAATATGATGTTACTTGGCATAGTAGAAAGGAATATATATGCAATAGACAAGATCAAGGGGTAAGTAGTCCAGTTTGCCTAACTTTGGTTCAATTGGGCAAGTTTGAGCAATGGCCTTCCATTAAAAGACCAGATTCACCTTACTTTGGACCAAGCCTTGCATGGCCACCCCTAACGTTTCATCACATATTGTAATTTATGTATAGGCCTCGAATGACGCATTGGGCATAACTGTCAGGCCCAGATTGATTTTGGTTTGCATAACGATCGCCTAAAAGAAGTGGTCGATATCTACAAAATATAAGATATAGAAGATAAGATTGAAAAATAATAGCCAAATTTCCTAAAAAAGCATCAACTTCAAGGTCATGTGCCAATTTTGATTTGAATTTTTTTGTCCTAATTAAAAAACAACAGCCCACTTCCATATGTTTATTTATATTCAAAAAGAAGTTTCGTATTCCCTATATGTAGGAAGCTCTCTTCTTATCGTACAAAAGATTAGTTTGTTGTCAACAATGAGATTGAATGTGTAAGATAGAAATAAAGAGAATTCTCATTTGATATTTTACTAATATGATAATCTAATTTTAAAATGTATAATTGCAATATTAAGTGCTTCAATTATATAACATTTTGCATGAAAAATAAGTAGGTCATACATATTTTATTACTCCATAATATAAATAGAATAAAAAAAATGTATCATGCAGGTACAACATAGTTCTTGTGTAAAATCATTTTATCATTAAGACTTACATAAGCATATAACAGGACTACGTCAAAAGAATACATAACTTTCTGTGGAAAAACGTATTGATTAAAACTTTGACATTGCTCAGACGGAAAAACTCAATGCAAGCTTAAAAATTAAGATTAGATTTTTAAACATTAAAGCATTTAAGGTGTTTCCAATCTTCTTTAAAATTTATCTTTATATTTTGTATAGATGCAATAATCATGAGATACAAGGTTTGAAATCAATTTATGATTTTTCGGTCCATATATTGTTCTTTTGTAATTATAAACTAATGCGTTTCAAGTAAATTAATATAATTATGTCTTCTTTCTAAGGGTAACATTTTTTTATAGTAAAATAGTATGTCCATTCATATAAGAGTTGCATATTTTTCTTGTAAAAACAGACATTAATATATGGAAAACATAATTTTCACACCCAGCGCTCATATTTACCAAATAGTTAATTATATAGACAATATTATTTTTCTGCATTAGTTTGTTCACTTGCTCATACAATGCTAATTCTCTCATTCAGAGGCATTTAAGAAAACAAGTATGCTAGATGAATAAGTTCAACAAATGTTGGAGGTCTTTAAAATCAATGGTAAGTGCAACTACTTTAATTTATAATAGGAAAGAGATATGAGCCTGATAGAACGACCTATAATTTTTAGTAGTAAATAAAAGTTTATCTACCTCCTTTGAGGTTTTATAAAAAACATGCAATAGGTATTTTTGATACTGTGAAATTGCCATTGATGTTTCCATCCATCAAAATCACCAACAATCTAATGGTCTAAATTTTAAATTTCTCAAATAGTTAAGTAATCACCAATGGAGTGTATATGGTCACGCTCCTAGAGAAAATCAATTCTAACAAACCTTGCCGTTGATAAAATTTCTTAGTATGGGAGCATGTTAAATGCAAATTGTTGCAAGTCTATCCACAACAATAATGAGCATGATTAAATTTTTATTTATTTATAGAGCCCTTCATCTCTTTATGCACCATGCCTTAGCTAACTCAATTTCTTCTTTCTTACTGGTCCTCCAAGTGCTTCAAAGAAAGACCTTTGAGATGCCTCATCTTTGAAGACCTCTTTTGACATGCATCCAATGATCACATCTCACATACTCCAGTCTTTTATGTACATAAGTATCGGATCAGTGATTTATCAAAAAAATGCTCCATCCTTGGTAAGATCTCTCTCTCATGCGCACGCACACAAATGATGATAATAACGTTGTGGATATCTTATTCTGATTAACAGGTTGAATCATTGAGATGGTATGGCGATAATAAACAAGGCTTCTTAGTAGTGAAGCCTTTGTCGAGGCGCCACTTTATTGCTCGACGATGTTCTAGAGTCCCATCTGATCTAATGTGGTCGCTAAACCCATCCTTGGTAAGATCTCTATCTCACATGCACACACGCACACAAATGATGATTATAACATTGTGGATATCTTGTCCTGAATAACAGGTCGAATCACTGAGATGGGATGGCAATAATGAACAATACTTGTAGTAGTGAAGAGGCGCCACTCGTTTGCTGGACGATGTCAAAGAGTCCCATTTGACCCGATGTGGTAGTTGAACCTGCCATACTCCGCAACCAAATGCACGTGAAGCCTCTTCTTAGGAAGATGTTCCGAGCCATACCCTTGAGAGTGTCCCTCGGTGTGAGGTGTGCCTAGGCTTCCGTGCTGTTGTCTGCACGGAAGCTTGTTTTATAAAAGCGAGCTGCTCTCCCTCCTCAGAAAATCGTCGGGGAAGAGAACGTGGGAACAAGTTACACGGTTGATAGATGTATTTGATGTAAAACTGTACGAGAACTGGTCATTTTGAACAACACGTGAGCGAGAGCTTTCCTTGATATTATGCAAAAAGTTATACTTCTAATATATAATCAATGATAGTTTTAGCTACAGTGCCTCCAATGATTTGCAACTCTAATTTCAACTCTAATGTAGTAATTCACAAAATTTGTAACATGATGATGCTTTTGCACAACTTATTTTAATTTAACAATTAAGTTCAAATGATGGCAAATTTTGTCTTAATTTGACAGTCAACCAAAATTTTGCAATTTTGACAAAAAAGAATCAAAATTTTGCAATGATGTGGTCTTAATGTACAATATATTTCACTCATTAAGTATGGACTTTTAAGTGTTCAATATCAAATTTGAAGATTGGATGAATTCTGATTTTAAACCTTTGGCTCTATAATAGTTATTATAGTCCTTCAAATTAAACCTTATAAAAGAAAATAGTGATAAGTGTATTAGAAGTCCTAAAAATTTTAATACAAAAGTGCAATTAAATCTTAAACACAAAACTTGCAATCAACTCCTAAGACTTGTCAAATTAGTATAATTGAGTCATTCTATAAACTCCATCTGATGAGATTATAGAAAATATTGACGTGACTTTTTTTTTTCTCCTATATGTCTTTGTTTAATATTTTCTCTTTTTAGGTGGCATTGACCTTATTAAAACATGAAATAGAAAACTATGACGATGTTAACATAAGAGAGAAAAAAAGAAAAAGTGAGCAAGGGTGGCTAGTGCTTGCATCCATTGTCACCCCATCATCGTTGGAAAGGGCCAATGGAGGCTTGGTGATGGGTGGTAGGCCTTGTACTTTTTTGCCTTTTTTAAAATTACCCTTTTTTAATATAATTTAATTAAGTTTTTGGTTAAAAAAATTAGGATTTTGGCTGTAATGACATCATTTTAGTTTTACATTTCATGTTTTAGTAAAGGTTAATGTCACATAGGAGAGAAAATATTAACAAAAGTTACGTTAGCATTTTCCGTTAGCCTAATTGGATGGACTCTCACTTAGCCTCCACTAGCCCTTTCTAGTGATAATGGGGTAACGGCGGTGAGCGCCCACCGCCCTTTCCCTCGTTTTTTGTGTTTTTTATGATTACTTTTATTTAATTTTGAATCTAATTTTGGTTAAGAAATTAGGACTCATGCCAAAACAATGTCGTGGTCTTTTATTTGATGCTTTAGTAAATGTCAATTCCACATATGAGAGAGATAAAATATTTTTATCTGGGCAAGGCTGCCGATGAGGGTGGGTAGTCTGACGAGGGTCGTGACCCTCGCTGACCATCGGCAAGGGCTTCGCAACCCTTCCGTACTAGCCGGCAAGCCTTGTTAGAGCTGGCTAGCCACTGTTGCTGATAGGGGTGAGCGGTTCCAGGTTCCTTACAGGTTCCGCTTGGAACCCGGAACCTACCCTCGGATACTGAGTTCCTCGGTTTTGGAACTTGGAACCTACCCGTCGAAATCGGAACCTAGAACCTACCCTCTTACGGGTTCCGGTTCCGGTTCCTGTGGTCCAACAGGTTTTTTTTTTTTTTTTTTTTTTCATTTAAGTGGAGCCGGTTCCGATTCTGAAAAAGAAGAATCGGGAACCGAACCTCCCTCCCTAGAATCGAACCGTGATTTTTTGAATTTTTTATTTTTTTTGGATTTTTTATATTATATATAATATTCGGGTAACGGGTTTGGACCGGTTAACCCGATCCGCACTGACAACCTGGCCCGGCTACCCGGATCCTACCCGATCAGACTAAAAAAAAGGAAATTTTAACAATTATTATTATTTTTTTAATGTTTTAATTGTTTAATATTTTTTTTGTCTTTTTCTTGTTTTATCTTTTTCTGCTGCAGCTTTCTTCCTCCCCCATGCAGCGTCTTCAACCTCCCGACGTCCTTCACCCGCGTTTCTTCTTCTTCCTCTATTTCTTTTCTTCTTCTTTTTTTTTTTTTTTTTTATCCGAAATACCTTCGACTCCAACCGAAAACCCCATGGTTCCTCTCTCCTTACCGAGACACCACCCTTTTATCAGCCACTCATCCCCGTCGACATCGGCCACCGCCGGCCATAAACTCCGGTGGCTGCGAAACCCTCACCGATTCGACGATACACGGGTTTTTCATACGAATCATCATGGAACCTCGAATATGAATGAATACATAGTGATTCTATAGATAAAAGAGCATGAAAACAGATCGGTTTTCGACTAAAAGTATGAACCCCCTTCGGTTTTCTATAAGGCATTTCATCAAACACTTGGCGGGCATGAATAAACCGAAGGGTTTCCAACTCGAATCGAACTTATACCGGGACTAGGCTTCCAACTAAACATGGCAGCATGCAAAGGAAATTCAGTGGAGGGACGACAAGGGCCGGGGCTCACGCGAATCGCTCCGCGCGAGCTCCGGCCCGACGCCTTACAAAAACCAGGTATTCCGGTGAAAAAGGTAAATAAATAAACAAACTAACCTGGTTCGTTCGGTGGTTGCGACGGGCGGCGGTTACTAGGTGGTCCTCCGGCAACAATAGAAGACCCTCTCGAGCCTCCCTCTCGCACTTTCATTCCCGGATCTTTCCCTTCTCTCTCGGTCGCTCTCCTCTCTTGAAGCTTTTTCACTTGTTTTCTCCCTGTCTTTTTCAGTCAACACACGTCTCTCTCTCACTTTTATCTCTCGCTTTTTTTTTTTCTCTCCTTTCTCCTTCCTTTTCTCTCTCGGGCTCTCTCCGATCTCCGCCCCTCGGTCTCTCTCCTTCTCTAGCTTGTTTTTTTTAGCTTTTCTCCGGTCTCCCCCCTTCTTTCTTGTCTCGGTTCTCGGTTTCTTTTTCTCCCCCTCCTCCTCCCGATTTTTCTCGAAGAACCTCTCTCGAGCAGCTCCTCCGAAACCGGCCCTTATCCTCGGCAACATGCTGCTGCCGTCGACTTTCCTCTCGCCATCCGACTTCGCCGACCTAACCCCTGTCGTGTGACCTTCTCCTGCTTTGCTTCCTGCTAACTTCTGCTGCTGCTTGCTTTCCATTTTTTTTATTTCCCTTCCAGTTCCGGTTCGGGAAATGAGGAACCGGGAACCGGAACCGGTCTCCCTAGAATCGGGAACCGAACCGGACCCTCCGGTTCGGTTCTCCGGTTCTCGGTTCTACCCGGGAACTGCGCTCACCCCTAGTTGCCGAGGGGTGGGAGGGCAAGGGAGGAAAGAGACAAAAAAGAAAAGGAAAAAAACAGAAAAATTAATAAAAAAATCGAAAATAATAAAATATTATTAAAATATTGGCGCTAGCATTAGCCAACATCAATGTCAGCGCCGATTGGCCAAGTTTAGCCGGATGAACTAAATTGACATAATTGCAAAATATTTAGAAATGAATCGGTAAAAAAAATAGATTTATGATTGAATTGGGACAATTGAAATAGGTTTAGGACTTTTTTTGGTAATTTTCCTTATGTCCGAAGCTCAGCCCGACTAAAAGTTGAAGCTTCTCTTTTGTACACTCAAAATTTGGTGTCGGAATTGGGTCAAAGCAACAAATTAGTGCCTTTAGATAATTTGATTTATTGCAAATATTTTATTTTGATTAGGCTGAAAGATAATATTATCTCCACAGTCTATTCATATATATCATATATTTGTTTCTTCAAACAATAGATTATACTCCCTTTCCTCAATTTATATATATATATATATATATATGTTATATGATATCTATCTACACTAGTAGTGCTCACTTCATAAGGACGCATGTTATGCCTAGAGGCCTTTATAAAAGATAGGGATGGGTACGGTACTCGGATGGTGCCCTGCCAGGAATGGGACGACGGAGAGCTGAATTTCATGGGGCAAGGCGGGGGCTAACGTTTTTGCCTCTCCCCTCACCACGCCCTCACCTTGCAAAGAATATTAATAAAAGAATTTTGTAATATGTAAAACACTTTAGAGTGTTCAGTCGACCAAGTCTAACCTTTCCCGTTCACCCCATTTCTATTTATTCAATCTATATTTACAAACCCTACGAAACTAGAAGAAAATCAGCAAATTTAAAAGGAAAATCTAAAGCCCAAAATCTAGCCTTCTCCGTTTTGCCCCTTTTTCTTGTTCTGTAATTGTTGATAATAATGAATTAACACCAAGCACCAAACAATCTCTCTCTCTCTCTCTCTCTCTCTCTCTCTCTCTCTCTCTCTCTCTCTCTCTCTCTCTCTCTATAAAGTGAATGCGAGAGAGCTGCGGATGGACGTCGATGTTGCGGTGGGGACTCTAATCGGGACTGTTTAGCCCAATGGTACAAAAATCAAACTTGATTTGAAACATATAATTGCATTATATTTTGTTAATTCGATAAATCTAATGTAAATCATATAATTACACCACCAAGTGCTTCAGTAATATAATATTCTGCATGACAAATAAAAACAACTCATAATTATTTCGTTGCTCTATATATAGAGAGTTAAAATTTTACTCTACGTGGACAACATGGTTTTTGTGTAGAATTTATTTTTTCATTATTGACAAGTGATACAAGCGTATTATAGGAATACAAAGAAAATATACATATTTTCTATAGAAAGTATTTAGATTAAGATTTTGACATTACTCAAATAAAAATATCATAACAAGCTCAAAACTAAGATGAGCTTCTTTCTTTCTTTTTTGAAACATTGAAATTAAAAACGTTTATATTGTTTCTAATCTTCTTTGAAATTCACCTTCATCTTTTGCATAGGTGCAACAACCATGAGATACAACTTTTGAAATTTATGTATGACTTTTTAGTCTATATATTGTTCTTTTGTTATTATAAAGTAATGTGTTTAAAAGTTAATCAATATAATTGTGTCTTCTTATTAAGGGTAATATTTATTAGTGAATAGTGCATCTTTTTTTCTTTTTTTTGTGTTTGTCCTACTCTAACTCTCAACTTAGTTTCAGATATTTGTCTTGCCTCTAGCTTACTCTCACATTTTTGTCCTGCTTCTTTGCATAACATGAGAGTTGAAATTCATACTTGAAACTAATCGTCTCCAATCCAACCTCCATGAGAAAATAGGGATTCAAACCCTCCCACCTCTCATTTCCCATGTAGAAATGATGATCACTAGGGCAAACTCCAGTGGTTGAACAATGAATCTATTCATGCAAGAGTTGCATTTTTTTCATATTACTATTCACTTAAATTAAATAATTTTAATTTATATTGAATAAACAATTTCCACGTGTAACGGTTGTGGTTCCCTATTAGTTAATTATATAGACAAATTTATGTCTCCACATATGTTTCTTTGTCTAATTAGATAATGTTAATTCTCTCTTATAGAGACATATCGAACAATGTGTGCGCTTGATAAATGAATTTAACCGTTGTTGGAGATCTTTCTAATTAACAGTAAGTGCAACTACATTTATTTATTGAAGGAAAGAGGTGTGAGCCCCATATCTAACTAAAAATTTCCACACCGGTTTATCTACATACAATAAGATTTTATCAAACACATGTAATGGTTATTTCAATATTGTGAAATTGCCATTAGTGTTTCCATCCATCATAACCATCGGCAAACTAATAGTCTAGATTTAATTTTCTCAAATAGTATAGTAATCATGAGGTGGTGTACATGGTCACACTTCTAGAGAAATTCAATTCTAACAAAACCTACCATTGATAATATTTCTTACTATAGGAACATGGCAATGCAAATTGGACAATTCAATCCACAGCAATAATGAGCATGACTAGATTTTCCTATCTATATGTGCAAGTCTATCCACAACAATAATAAGTATGACTAAGTATTTATCTATTTAAAGAGCCCTTCATCTTTTGGTGCTTCACGCCTTAGCCAACTGGATTTTTTCTTCTTTCTTACTAGTCCTTCAAGCGCTTGAAGCAAGACCCTTGTGATGCCTACAAAACAAAGAATCCATTATCATATCTCATTGGCATTTTTGAAAACCTCTTTTGCTTGCATCTAGTGATCATGTATTTGGTACTTGGTTTGCACGTAAATAAGTGTCGGATCAATGATTTACCATAAAAAATACTTTGTTCTTAGATGTGAGCCCAATATGATGAATTATAACTTGCGGTAATAAATAGAGGTTTATCTACATTATTGGGTACATGCAATAGCCATGTTCAATATCATGATATTTGTCATCAACACTATCATCCATCAAATGCTTCGTCCTTGGTAATATCATGAAATCTTCTACGACTCCTATTGCAGTGGATGAGGCCACCCCCTATTGATTACAACACCTGGAATGAAGTTCTTAGAGTCCAATTCTCCACCATAATGGAACAACAGAGGGAAAGGCATTCGAACCTGCACCACTCAAGTGAAATTCTTTTTGATGTGTGAAGCCAACCGATATTCTTATCGCAAGTGAGAATCATTGAGGAAGAGAAAAAAGGGAAACGGGTTAGTAGCCAGTGACTCCATTTTCAAATATCCAACGTGAAAATTGTCCAAGAGCTCGATGTACTCAGTATCAAATCAAAAGTGTACATTAGTTCCATGAAGAATACATATCCATTTCCCTCATCAAAGATCTTATATTGCGCATTATCTTTTATACATGCTCTCCTTGATGAAGCACACCCGAGTCTCGCTTTCGCAATAAGAAAGAGTGAGGGAGGAAAAGCCAAGCGTAGCAGAAAGCTGAAAACAGAGATAATCTTTCTTATTGATAGGAATAAATAATAAAAAACATCGAAATCCGATTGGATTTCATCAAATAAAATATTCGATTTCATACGAAGCATGGGGATTTCAGCACAACAGAGTTCGTCGTTATCTCTCTCTTCCCCTCTCTCTCTCTCTCTCTCTCCTTAACTGACTCCGGGAGAAAAGCGATTTTTTCGACTCGCTTTTTTCGAAAAAGGCGATTCGATTACGATTACTGAAGGACTTCGAGTCTGCTTTTTCCTCCCTGCCTCTTCCACCTATAAAAAACTCCGTGTCATCACTACAGAGGACTTTCCCCGTCGCCCTCCCGAGGCCTTCAGCCATCTTCGCCTGCCTTTCTCGCCGTTCCGGAGCCGTGCATGCCCTTGTTCGCGAGACCAGGATCCTGAGGCGCGCTGAGACCCAGCCTGAAGCTCTTCCGCAGGTGCTGATTTCCCTTCTCTTGCCCTTACCGCATATCAAATATTGCACCATATGTTCGATCAAATTCTGAATTTGCATAGGTCTGTCATTGCTGGATTATTTTGAGTCGTATATATTGCTGAGCACGATTTTAGTCAGGTTTCGTTGTTGCCGAGATTGAATCTGACCATATCTTTTTGTTTTGTTTCCACCCTGTTATGTTGGCATGTCTTCCGGCTGCGTTCAATGGCGGTTGCCAGAGAGGAAGTAACTCAGAAAGACGGCCTCAGTGTCAATGTCTAAACTCATTCGCACCGGTTTGTTCATCACTTTCCTTCTTATTTGTTTGTTTCTGTCGTGCCGTGGCCGTGTAATTATTGAACGTCTGGTAGTTGAGAAGGGTGGCCAACGGAGGCAGTCGGGCAACAGCCGAAGTCAGTGGGCAACGACGTAAGGATGCTTCTGGCTAAGCAGATATAGACTTGAACATTGATCTTGCTTGCATTTGTTTGGAATAGATAAAGGATTAAGTTTGTTTGATTCTGTGAAGAACAGAAGGAGACGAAAAAGCTACATATAAAAAAAATAACAAAAAGCGAGAAAAGACATAGTAGAAAATGAGTTTATTATAGTTGAATGGACTTAGTGCACACCTAGTGCGACTATAATACAAAATGGGTTTGGCATGGTTAAATTTGAGATTGAGCTTGGTGAGTTTAGGATTGAAAGGGATTGAATATAATAAGCCCATTTATGTACATAGCCCAGATTTGTGAAGTCTTAGTAGAGTGCAAATTCAAACCAAACCCATCTTTAATAAAAAAATAGTAAATAATAATGAATAATAAAAAAATGAAAAATGTAATTAAAATGGAAACTAGACCTTTTTCAGACGCAAGAGAGAAATAAATAGAAAGCCATTGAACAATCGTCCTTATTTTGCAAGACCCTCCTTATTTTGCAGAATAATTCTCCTTATTCATAGGGACTCTTTTAGATCAAGTTTGGAGCTCTTCCGCAGGTTCCGATTTCCATTCTTAACTCTTCCTGCAGATCAGATATCGAATCCTCTATTACCACGATCTACTTCTCTAATTTGGAGCATGTGGGGTTGGTTTAGCTTTGAACCATCAATCAAATGCACACCATATGTTTGATCAAATTCTTACACTGAATCTGCATAGATTTGTCGCTGATGGTTGGATTATTTTGAGTGGGTATCGATTGCTGAGCACGATTTCAGTCAGATTTTGTTGTTGCCGAGATTGAATCTGACCATATCGTTTTTGTTTTGTTTCCACCCTATCATGTTGGCCTGTCTTCCTGCTACGTTTAATTGGTGTTCCTTTTTATTTGTTTTTTCGATCGATCATGCTGTGGCTGTGCGTGAGTACTAAATGATTGGTAGTTGAGACGGTGGCTGACCGAGGCAGTCCAGCCAAAGGTCTTCTAGCTAAGCAAATGAGGGCTTGATCATTGGTCTTGCTTTGCATTTATTTAAAATAGATAAATGAGTAACTTCGTTCGATATATAAATATATATATATATATATATATATATATATATATATATATATATTTTAACAAAGAGAGAAAAAGAGATAATAGAAAAATGGGCTCGTTATAATTGAAAATGTACCTAGTGTGCGCTTCTCATGATTATAGTGGAAAATATGCTTGGTACTACTATACATTTGAGATTGAGTTTAGTGAGGTTAGAATTGAAAGGGGCTAATACAATAAGCCCATCTATGTCCATCGCCTAGATTTGTGAGTTCCCCATACAATATAAGTCTATATTGCAACCGAGCCTAATTTGTGTCATCTTTAATAAAAATAATAAATAATAAGGAAGAATAAATAATAAAAGGTAAAAAATGAAGAAAACATAAAAAATGTAATGAAAATGGAAATTGATTGTGCAAAACTTGTTTAGATGCCAGAAGAAAATAAAAGCCGATGGACAGTCTCCCTTTTTTTTAGGAACCCCGCATATTTTGTAGAATAGCTCTCCTTATTTGTAGGGACCCTCTTTATTTTCAGCAATTCAACAATCTTCCACCCATCCTTATAAAAGGGCCAGAGAATTGCTTGATGCAAGACAATCGATCACCCCAAATTCAAGCGGAAAAGCAGTTATGCAAAAACTGCCTCTCAACAAGTATGTCTATATTCAGACCGAGCCTAGTATGTGTCCTTTTTAATAAAAAAATAGTAAATAAAAAAAAAGTAATGACAATGGAAATTGATTATGTAGACATGAGGAAAATAAATAAAAAGCCAATGAACAATCTTCCTTTCATTTGGTTATAGTAATTCCCTCTCTATATCGTGAGCTTTGCCCACAACAATGTGGTCCTCCAATTGGTTCGCTTATTTGCCAATATCAACATCCTCCTATTGGGCTGCTTATTCGCCAGTATTGGCATTGGCTATCCCTCGTCATCACCCCTATTTACATCATTACTATCTTGGCAAACTGATCTCCTTTCTTGAAGTATTTACTCTCTTTTTTGTTCTTTTATTTTTCTAATTTTGTAGCATCTTTCCAATTTTTTATTTGTCATCAATTTTTGTTTTTTTCACGTTGAATGTTGAATGTTGAATGCACATTTAATGTGAAAGAGACAAAAGTTGATGACAAATAAAAAAAGAAAAACATGCTACCAAATTAGGAAAATAAAAAAATAAGAAAATGAGTGAATACCTCTGGGAATGAGGTCAGTTTGCCATGATATAATATAGGGGAGATCTCGCCAATTTAGATGGGTGGCCAATGCTAATGTGGTTTCGGGCAAAGCCCACGAGCAATTGTTTGGTGAAAACGATGGGCCCCACCAACATGATCACGTAATGGAATCCAATCCAGTCGTAGGTTCGCCCTGCCATCAATGGCCTAAGTAGCAAGAACACGTTGTGGATCTACGTTAGGATCTCAACTTGCAAGTGGTTCCTTTATGTGTATTACATTGCACTCATCACTTATATATTTGTCAAAAAAAATTTAAAAAAATCTTGTTTATTATCGCAATGTTCCCACGTAAATTGCAAACATATACAAGAAATTAAAAAAAAAATAGTGATAAAAAATTATTTTCATATTTTCCTCCTAATATATATAATTATAAGATAAGAATGACAAGAAATAATACGTACAATGAACTCTATTCTGAAATTAACTTGCTTTGCTTTAAAAAAGAAGAAGGAAAAAGTGAAAAATGTTATATGAAATTAAGTAATTTGTTTTTTTTTGGCATTTTTTTCATTTCCTAAATATGACCTTTGGCAATATAGAGAAAGAACTTACTATAGGGTCCCTAAGAATAAGGGGGATTGTTCTACAAAATAAGGAGGATCCCTACAAAAAAAGGAAAGGAGGATTGTTTAATGGCCTCGTTACAAAATAAGGAGGGATGGGTCTCATACAGGGCTCAAACTCATAACATAAATTCAACAATTCTTTTGGTTGATTTCAATGGAGCAAAACAAGAGAGATTCTGATGGAGAACAATCTTTCATTTCTATTTTTATCAAAAATTAGCTTGAAATTATCCGCGTTTGGTGTAGTGAAGACTTGTGTATGATGTAAAAGCCTTGGTTGACATAGTTCGTAATCATCTTGTATTTATTTCCCTTTGGCTTTGACAGTTGTTTGTATATTTTGGGCTCTTTTTGCACATGGGTTTGCATCTCCTTAGTGCCCTATAGTTGATTTTTTATCTATCAAAATGAACATGACACCACCAGATTTTAGAATTGATAAGATTGAGTCAAATCATGGATAGCTGAATTGTTTGCACTTGGTTGTGTTGGAATTGAGCTTTTGTTATCTATCTAGTCCATACACTCTGTTTCTAATACTTTAAAAGACTTTGTTGGATGGAAAATTCTTCTTGGTTGTGTTGGAAGGCTTTCTCAAACAATAGGATCGAGAGAGTGACTCGCACACGGGAAACAGGACGAACAGAAACTCCAGCACTGCACAAGCTCAGGAGAATAGAGCTTTTGTTATCTATCTAGTCCATCAAAGCAAAATTGTTTGCACTTGGTTGTGTTGGAATTGAGCTTTTGTTATCTATCTAGTCCATACTTGAATGCGGGCTGATCTTCTTGGTCGAGACTTTAAAAGACTCTATTTCTAATACTTTAAAAGGCTTTGTTGAATGGAAAATTCTTCATTTGTAATTCAGATTGTGGGCTGAATCAAATTTTGATTGTCTTTCAAACTTTTCTTTAGATTGAGTATCATAACTTGCTTGATACATTTAGTTGCAATTTGATCTTCTGTCACCTACTATTGCTTCTTTGAAATGTTTACCGACCCAAAAAAAAAAGTTTTAATTGCAATCTGGCAATCTTCTATACTAAGAGCTGATGGAAAAGTGAGAGAGGAGAGAGAGAAGAGAGGGGGGGAGGCTAGCCAACCCTGGTGGCACTTTACCTAGATTTCGGTTGCCTAATGTACCGTTCAAATGCCATTTGCTGGCATTTTAATTTTCTTTTCTCCTCATTTTTATGTTTTTTCTCAATTGAGTATATTTTAGATGATAAGATTGAAGTGTTCATTTACTACTTATGTGAAAGCAGAAAAAATAGACTTCACTTTATCATACATGTGTTTGGTCACATCATTTAAGTGAGCCCACTTAGCATGGTCACTCAACATTTAAAGGAGCAAGTAGTGGTAGGTCATAAAAGGATCAAATTCAAAAATCAAGCAAGTTAAAGGAATCAATTACTAGAGAAAAAGGATGATGAAATTAAAAATAGAGCACAAGTCAAGAGAACTAAACTAGACTTACTCTAGAATTAAATGATATTCGCTATTGAGTCCTTTCATTATTCAATCTTAAATTGCAGATATGGCTAATGGTGCATGTGATGGTTTTCTGTCTTGTTACTACTCATAAGACTAGTTTTGTGGTTTGAGACTAGCAATGCAACACCTTGTTGACTTGCATCTGCACAAAACTTTTAACACTTCTCCAAAAGTTATGATTTTGTATGGAAATTATCCTTGACATTGGTTTTTGCGGACTGAGCTGCAAGTGGAGGGTGCACGTCTATTTGATATATGTGTTTAAGTCAAATGTTAGTTATTGCACAAAGGCTATCCGGTTTAGGGATAAGGGATGCACTCACAAAGGTGAAATTTCTGGACTTCGGGGCCAGCAGTGCATTTGTTTTGCATAAATACCAGCTTCATTATTTTATGAGTAAATGTGCAGATGAGCTTGATAGATCCTCACAAAACCGAAGATATCGTACACCCTTCCAGTATCAAAGCTGTTATGCGCCGGCGTATCTCACCTTTTGATGGCAATCTTGCAGATTTTGCTTCATCGGGGAAGACATTCTCAGATCTCGGGTAATTGTCTCGGTGGATGCTAGTTCTCTCCTCTTTGGCCTCATTTGAAAAATTTAGTATTGTTTTGTCTCTTGTAGTCTTAAAAGCAAGAACATCGTCCTCGTCTATGACCTACTAGTAAGCATATCGTCTCTAGCGATGTCCTGTTTTTTTTCTCCCTGTCCAAGTTATTAAACTTCATGTCCTAAATGTTTTTGTATAATTCACATTAGTGTGGTAATATTTGTGCATAAATTTAGAAATGAAGTAACTGAGACCTTTCAACGTCAACAGAACCATACGAGAGATTAATAATATCTTATGAAGGTCAATCAGATCAAGGGCTGGAACCTGCCAATATGCAAAAGGTAAGCTCTCAAGATCCTTGAAATTTCCGGCTCTAGAACCTTGCACGTCCAATTCTTGCCTCTCAATGCTCGACTCAAAATGGTGTGATGAGATTGAAGAGTTGGCTGAGCTTCCATTGAGTTTTGTCTATTAACGTGTTAAATCTCGCTCACTGCATGTAGTACTAAATCTCTTGAAGCTTACCAATTTGGTAGAGTTCATCCTATCCAGGGCTTTGAATGTCCACCCACGTTAGACCTAATGCACACATATGACTTGGGGTGGATTGGAAGGCTATCTAGCCCGAAGAAGTTGGAGTTGTGTCTTCTCAATATCACCACACCACCTAGAGTTGCGTCCTTTCTCTTCCAAAAAATCTTGCTTTGTATAGACTAGACCTTCAACCCCTCGTCAAGCTACTGCCTACTTTACTTTCTTTAGACCTTTACAATTTCAACTCAAGAGGATCGCCACAGTGTCACTTGAAAATCCTGTCCAATTTGACACTTGGTTAATCTCGACTGCAAATTCAACTCAATGGAGCACTTATGTTGATCGCATGTGACCTTGAGAGATTATCCATATCCTCTATAGCTTGAGGACATGGGTATGATCAGTTGCTTCAAGCTGATTGAGACTGAGCTTCTTGGTATGTTGTGATTACTAGAGGAATTATCAATGGATGCCCATAGGTCAATTGAAAGGATAGAATGTGATAAGGTAGGATCTCTTGGGGTCCTCAATCAATCAGAAGAAGTCTTCTTGGAGTGAGTTAACCTTTTGTCCACCGGGAGTACTTCTTGCCAATGCCTTGAAGAAACTAAGGCTGCACATAGTAACCATTCTATTTTTATTTCTGGAATAGATTTCTATTCCAGATCTATTTCTGGAATAGAAATCCATTTGGTAAAAAAAATTTCATTTCTATTTCTGGAACAAATTTATATTCCAAAAATAGGTTTGGAACAAAAATCATAAACAAATTTTTTTTACTTTTCTATTTCTGGAATAGAAATCAGAAATTATTCCTCTATTTCTTACTTCTCACCTAAAGAAGTTTATTTCCATTTGCCACTCACCACCACCACCACCACCCTCGCCCACTGGTCGCCGATCGCCAGCCGCCGCCGCCACTACCAGTTGCCGCTCCTCTCATTATCGCCGCCACTTAGAAAAGTATAAACTTTTTTTTATTATCAAATGAATTTCTATTCCAAGAATAGAAATTTTTTGTTGTTATCAAACATATTTTTTTGTCCAGAAACTCATCTAGAAGTAGAAATAGAAAAATCTATTTTTGTTCTAAAAATCAATTTCTGACCAGAATGGTTATCATTCGCACCCTAAAAAAACTTAGAGTGAAGCACTGCAAAAACCTACTTGAGATTCAAGTCGTAGGCATATTATCATTTGCAAGACATCTACATAGAAGGTTGCAAAGCTGTGGAAAAGTTAAGTGGTATATTGGGCTTAAAGAACCTTCAACATTTGCACATCTATGCATGCTCTAGGCTGCGGGTTGTTGAGAGGCTTGCCGAACTATAGTTTTTGATTGAGTTGGTTGCATTCAAGTGTCCTTTACTAAAAACATTGCTTGACATATCGAAGCCAAAAATATAGGATGTGCCAAATTCAAATTAGACGGTATAGGGAATCGCTCGACCCTTCAACAAAAGGCCACATTCCTTTCAAGCATTTTTAAAGGATGTTCTTTGAACAAACCAAAATCCAAATTTATTACAAGCTGACTCTAAATCAGAGCCAAACTAGGTGCCTCAACCATGATTATTGTATTATCTATGGATTTCACTCAAAATATGACTAGGCTTAAATTGCCTTCATAACTCATATAAACATAAGTAGTGAGAAGCATGCCCTTGCACAGATCTATCATATGACAGATAAATTTATATAATGTTCAAGAATAAAATCAACAGTGTAATGCACCAAAAATTACATTAGCATGCAACTAGCTTATAGAATCATCTATTCTTTGAAATTGTCTAGGATTCCTAATCTTTGTCTACCATGGCAAACCAAATTCCCCATATGAGAGGAGATATATTATAAGGGATATCGGTTTAAAGCAGATTTATAAGAATGAACTAAAAGTGAGAGAATTTGCAGAACATTTTGAATCTCTCATTTAGACTGATAGTTATGCCTATTGGTGGAGAAGAAACAACTTAGATGCATTCGAAAATTCATATCGCAGGATGTGGTGATAATGTGGTATTGGTCTCTCTCGATCCCCAAAATACATATTAAAACGTGCATGTTCCTTTCTTCCTTGGTCAAGATGTTGGAGGTAGGACATGCAATGCATATAAGTAACTCACCCTACTTGATGAATTTCCCGAAGCCGCTTAATCAAACGACCAGGTTGGATAGGAATTCGAAGGTGATGGAGAATTGCTTGTATTATTAGAGATCCACGTAGTTGTCCCCTTTTGGGCTTTTGTTTTTTTATTTGTGGGTGATGTAAGTTCAACAACTTGTTGGTTTCGAAGAATTCGTTGCATTGACCTGTAAACAGTTCTTCCTATAATTTTTCGCATTTCAAGATGTTGGAGGATTGGATTTGGGGTGCGATGCTCATGACTCAAAGGATTGTCCACAGGTTCATATTTCAAAACCATCTAAGTTCAGCATCCTAAAACCAAATATGTGTTGCTATATCCAGAGGTATTGTTAAAATGCAAATGTAGCCTATTCTGCTGCCCAGATGCAACTATCTTAAGTTTCTTTCCGTGAAGCTTGTGTTCGTGTTAACAATGAGGATGATGGAGCACATTTTGTTGTGTGCCATGATGTTCAAAACCGTGCTCTATATTCTTTTACCAGAAAAAATAATTAGAAGGTTTAGGTTCACTCGGAAGGTGCAGTGGTTTGTAAGCTTCGTCCTTCGTATTCAACTCCCTCTCAGCAGGGAGGCTTGAGGTCCTGAGTTGCTCTGGTTCCGGTGGTCTTGCAGATAGGAGTTTAATTTTTCCGCTCAGGCCATGGTTCTTCAAGAGCCTTGCCGTCAATCCAGCCAAGAATGGTGAAACTGTGCAGTCGAGTTCAGTCTCAGCTTATCAAGAGTGCAATCTACAATAAAGACAGTTCTATTGCTGGTGAGTGTTGAAAGATTTGCTGTTACATAAGCATGTCGCGTGAAGAGAACTTCTCTTGGGTCCTTGCCCGAGCCAGACGGAAATCCACGCCATTGGCTATTCTGCTTTACAGGACATTTGATCATGCAGACGACATTGAAAGCAATTGAATGCAGCAAAACTCTTTGTTTCTCCCCCTCAGCTCATCATGAAATGCTTTCATCGGTTCCTATGCAAGACAGGTTAGAACACAAGAACAGAACCGAGTTAGATACAGACCAAAATCAAAGAGTGTAAAAGTCCACATGATGGGGGGTGGCATCTCCAGTACAGAATAAGACTTGAATAGCTGTCCTCCTCCTCCTCCTCCTCCATTTATACCACAAAGCTTTCTTTGGTCAAAGCTTTTTCATGAGACGAATTCTCACCCTGCTACTGCCTTTTCTTCACATCCTTCATCACGTCCGCATAGAGGGAAACTCATTCACGATGTGCCTCATGGTCATGCTTCTCCTTCAGCCGAAACCACAGCCACCCTCTCGTGATGTTTCGCACTTCGTCAATGGAAATTCTTGAAGAAGCTCAGCTTGTCCCACATCGGTGCTCGCTGCATGTAACACACAATTAATAACCAGCGCGCACGTGGTAGATGATCGCCGAGCTCAGTAACGACGGCTTGTGACCCAAGTGGGGGCATTAATGTGGCGGGACATTGGCTCAAATTCTTTGGGCCGGGTCTGGTGTGGCAATAATCTGGCTCGCCCGTTCCAAGTCGAGAGTTGATCCATGCGGTTTGGGCGAAGGCTCGGGTCACATGGATCCTAGAGTGGAGGGGCCCGCGTCAGGCTGGCTTCACAGAGCAGCGAAAACCTCCCGCTCTCGCCAGTGGAAGGATAACGGGCCGGTGTTACCCAGGTCCACCATGGTCCAACGGGCTGAGTCCCAATTGAACCACCACTTTTTATTTTTTTCCTCTTTCTTGAACAATATAATCTATTGTTGCGTTCTCTTGAGGTGAGTGTTTTTTTATCTTTTATAAGACAAGCACCTTCATTTGAATTGAAATTGATTTAATTTGTATGAAGTCGGTGATTCAAGTTGACGATTCATATAAGAGTGGTCTACAGATTTAGGCTCTTCATGGAGTACATTTAAAGGCAAGCACTATGCAGCATCTGAGGTGTCAAACAATGGTTCATCACCACTTGCTAATGCCTTTTCTGCTACAAGGACAACAGTGGTTCGAGCTCCTCCGAAGGACTTCAAGGTTGTGACGTAGGAATGGGCTGCCATTAGGATACAGACTGCTTTCCGTGGATTCTTGGTGAGCGGATCGCTGATGGATTCTCTTGTCGAAAGTGTTTACTCTTTTTATAGTGATGCTTGATGTCCAATGCTGAAAAATTGTGAAGATGGTCTGTTGACTGTGTCCCTTCACTTTAGCTGATTCGGATTTGTATTCAATGATTGAGAAACTACTGGTTTAGTCAGAAAGTTTGTGGCTTTTCCCGAATCATTAAGCAACGGTTTTCTTTATTTTTGGCACCCACTTGACGAGATTGTCAAGGGATGTGATTTGATTATAAAGCAACGGGTCTTGATGCACTTTGGGTTGCTATTACATTCTTGCCCCATATATAGTCTACAGATCAGCATAATCGGCTTGCAGTTGCTGACTCTCTGAATCCTCAGTTGATTGTTGAAACTTGAATTGAATATTTCATATGATGTTCAAGGTAGTCATGAGCTGAGCTCGGATGCTGGACAAACAACACTATTACTAGGATTCAGAATTTGGATATTTATCTGGAAATGGGTGCTTTTCTCTTAGATTTATCCACGTACGTAAAATGCAGGCAAGGGCATTGAAGGCCTTGAAAGGAATTGTGAGGCTTCAAGGCTTTGGTCCGTGGGAGACAAGTGAGTAAGCAGGCGGCCGTCGTGCTGAGGTGCATGCAGGCTCTTGTTCGAGTCCAGGCCTGAGTGAGGGCACGCCGTGTCTGAATGTCCATTGAGGGCCAGGCAGTGCAACGGGTTCTTGATGAGCATCGAAGCAAGGCCGATCTTTTAAAACAAGCTGAGGTATCAAGTATCCAAAAGCATATAAATTTACATGAGATTACCTCGATTTTATTTTTATTTTTTATTTAAGAAAATTAATGAACTCAGAAGTCTAAATTAAGCATCTGTAATGTTCAGGAAGGGTGGTGTAATAGCAAGGGAACGCTTGAAGATGTCAAAGCAAAGTTACAAATGAGGCAAGAAGGAGCTTTCAAAAGAGATGGAGCGATTGCATATGCCCTTGCTCAAAAGGTAAGTAGATTAACATTTGATAACATTCTAGTCTTTTATTACGTTGCAACCTAATCTCTGGCATAAGCATGCTGAGTAATTTCTTGGATAATGCTTGTATATGTGACAGTGGAAATCAAAATGCGATGCAAATTCCAGACCACTTGGGTCAGTGCCCGCTCTGAAGTCATATGATTTAACAAGAACAGCTGGAATTGGAGCTGGTTAGAACGGTGGATGTTGGCCAAGCCATGGGAGACCAGATCGATGGAGCAATCCCATTCCGAACCACTGGAAACAACCGCCGCTCCAAAGACTTTCTCAGACCTCTAGGCGCTCAATCGAAATCTTCCGAATCACCTTGTGTTAAAGTTCGGAAGAATAACATGACCACTAGAATTTCTGCGAAGCCTCCCCTAGCTGGACGTGGCACTCGATCATCTTCAAGCCTGAGTTCCAACTACCTCTATGATGAGAGCTCACCCTTATCTTCATTCTGTTCGTCTATGACCCCAGCCTCAGGAAACAATGGCTTGACGTCGGAGAAAATGAATGGTGGAAGCCAAGGGAAAACAAGTTATATGAACTTGACCGAATCTATCACCTTCGAAAAAAACCATTTTCGACGGTATAGAACCAGATTGGTTGCTTAATATGAGAATCCATGGCCTGCAGCTGCCAATGAAATCATGGTGGTAGTCCTTCAAATGAACCCATAGAGGTTTTGCTGAGAACTCTGGATTGCATGCTGAGTCCCAGACATGTCATTGCAATAAACGTAATGGACATATCAACATATGTTCAATCATCAAGCAATGATGTCTATCTTTATGGTCTGCTCACTGTAGATGGCACTTAAAAGTGGAAGTTGTAAGTTCAAAACAAGCCTATGCTGTTACATAATGATTCCCTTCATACAACAATAGATTACACTGAAATCCAGTTTTTAAGAGAACAGGTGGGTCGATTAGTGAAAAAATTGGCCCTCCAACCACAGTAAGTTAAGAGTCAACTTGGAGATGCCAAAGGTATAATGATAGTTTTGAAGTCAATACCAAAATTCAAGCTCTTCAGTTATCAATAATATATGTACAGATGCACGGATAAACAGAAGTGGGGTGAACTTCATCTAGAAACCACTTTTTCACGCAGTGGCGTGGATGCATAATTGTGCATGGCGTGCAGGTGATGTTTTAGCTCCTTTTTGACAATGAATTATTCTCCTTATTATTCCATGTACCAGAGCTAAATCATGACAGCAAACCAGAAGTCCACAGATGGCTGGGATGGCACATACACCTCGCACAGACTGAGCGAGGATCACTGCTGATAGAGTAGAGGGTATATTGCTAGCATGACTCTTGTTGGGGTTATGGTTCAATTACTGACAGGCGAAAAGATGTCCTTTTCAATTCCTTTGGCAGACTAGAGAAATGCGTAAATAGCTGTGAAGTGGGCCACTACTTCACTGCGCAATGTAAAGCTCTTCTTATTAGTCCTTGGCAAGCGATCTTTGTAAATGGCTTACTTTATGGTTACCCGAATAGATCTTCTCTAAAGTTTCTAAAGGCAAGAGAATGATACGTGTCTAGATTAAGAGAGGAGTGCACTTGTACATTAGATGTAACGAGGCCCTGTACTACTCTTGATTGTAATGCACTCCTGATTGCAATGCAATCCAGGAACCTTTTGGTAAACATTTGTGTGCCCCCAAGCTGTCATTATCAAATAGAGGAAGCTTTGATTTAATGGAAGAAATTCTGTTCACTATAAGCTGAAGAAGATTTGAACCACAACTTGCTCTTCAAGGAAGTGTAACCACTAAGCCTGATAAAAGTATTTGAAGTGAGATATATATGTAATATGAATATTCAACACTATAACAAATTTCATGCTGCAATTCTGTAAAAGACCTATAATTTGTGCCATCCAATGTGTTAGGAAGTTTATTCTAAAATTTATGCCTTCATGATGTTATTGAATTGAAAATTTCTCAAGGAGAAGAAACTTTTTCTTTGAAATTGACCTTCATCTTTTGCATAAACGCAACGACCATGAGATAGAACATATGAAATTTACTATGCGTAGACAACATAGTTTTTGTGTAGAATTTATTTATTTTCATTATTGACGAGTGATACAAGCGTATAGTAGGAATACGTAAAAAATATACATATTTTATATGGAAAGCATTTAAATTAAAATTTTGCCATTACTCAAAAAAAAAAATCATAACAAGCTCAAAACTAAGATTAGCTTCTTCTTTTTTTGAAACATTGAAATTAAAAACGTTTATATTGTCTCCAATCTTCTTTGAAATTCACCTTCATCTTTTGCATAGATGGAACAACCATGAGATGCAACCTTTGAAATTTATGTATGACTTTTTAGTCTATATATTGTTCTTTTGTTATTATTATGTAATGTGTTTTGAAGTTAATCAATATAATTGTGTCTTCTTGTTAAGGGTAATATTTATTAGTGAATGGTGCATTTTTTTTTGCGCTGTCCGCGACACAGAGGATCACAGCACCCAACTCCTCTTCTCCTCACCCTCCACCCGCCTTCATATGTCGGCCCATCCGCCATCGTTACGCTTCCCCCGACTTGCTCACCACACTCGACGGCCTCCTCCTTCTTCTTCACAGTTCTCAAGCTCTCTTCGCTCCTCTTATTAACCGTTAAAGTGTGCGCAGGCTAGCTTCTCAAAGCAATTCCTTGCTTAACTGTCGCAGCCATTTCGGATAGCGATGGATGCTTCGCCCAGGGCAGCGATGGTTTACCACACCTGGTGTGAGGATCGCCACTATAAGCCCCACTTCATCCAGTCCTGCTTCCTCTGCAACAAGCCTCTTGGGTTCAACTCCGACATCTTCATGTACAGGTCGGTCGTCAGTCTAGCGTTTTCTTGCTGGGCAAGAATCTGATTTCCAGGCATCTTTTCCCTTGCGAAAGACTCCTGCGAAAGACCAAGGAAAACAAAATCTTTGCTTTATTCTTTTTTTTTTTTTGGTAAAGATTTGCTTTATTCTTTTTCTTTATTCATCGGGTCAGAATCAGATCGTGATCTGCTCTTTCTTTTCTCCTTTGCGTTTTCAGGGGTTGACCCGGCGTTCTGCAGGGTAAGAGTGCTGGCAAGAATGGATAGAGATCGACGAGGCGAAAGAGAAGAGCTGGAAGAGTTCGCCATTGTCGCGTTCCTCCTCTTCTTCTTCCTCCTCGTGGTGGAGAAAATCAGTCGTCCAAGAGCAGCCAGGCTGTACGAAGTGGCACAGTAGCAGTCGCGTGAGATCATTCTTGACCCTGCAGAGATCCACCGGGGAATCTGTATCTTGAGCACTTCGTTGTGTAAAAAGAAATTGGCTAGAGATGTTGATGACAGTTGGACAAAGAAACAACGAGAGAGAAGCAGAGAGAGAGATATGTGTTTGGAAGTTTCCGCGCTCGTGTTGGACTAAGAAAAAGTCTGTAAGCTATTCTTTGACCATCGCGTAGTCACGTTGCAGAGGAAGGTGATGCTAGCGCAGCCGGAAAATTTTTTTTTTTATTGTCTCCTCGTATTCTTTTCTTTGCTGAATGTCTATAAGATAAAAAAGACGGAGCACCCCTTTTACGAGGATTGCCATATTTTTAATTTGTTTGATTTTTGCTATCGTGGAAAAGCATGGAAAATTTGCGTACCAAATTAATTACTTGGTCATGTTCATGCTTTTATTGGAGAAGAAAAAGAAAAAGAAATATTAATTTGAGAATGTCGTTGCTTTATTTTACCAAACTGATTTCCATTTTCAGCAAATTTCTTGGGATCGAATGGATTAATCAAAATTAAATCGATTAATGTTCAATTTGTTTCTTAGGAAAGGTGTCTGACGCCATCTGTGGCATTCCTAAGATGCAGATGTACCTTGGATCATGCGGTAATCCACGACAAACGCCTTTTTATGTTCATTTTCCAAGATTAGTTAATTTTTTACTTTCATTTTCTTGTTAATGGAATAGCGACGTTGTTTTATATGTTACCTGTTGATTTTTATATCATTGAAATCACTATGTTTCACCGGTTTGCGTCTCTCGTTAACACAATTGCGGGCTTGTAAAACCCTCCCGCTAATGGCTTGCTATTTGACAACCGTACTCATAACAAAGAAAATACAGATGACGTTTTCGTAGCTAGTTGTTTGCAATCATCAAGCTTAGTGGCTTGGTGGTAAAGGGGATCATAGTCTTCCACGATGCCTGCAAGTTTGAGCCTTACCATAGGTAATATCTTGTTAACTTTTGTCTTGAACATTATTTATGAGAATAAGCACATTATAAGTGCCATAACTTTCAAACGGTGCTCCCTCGAGTGTTATAACTTTTTTTTCCAATCAATTAAGTACTAAATTTTTTTATGAACATTTACTCAAATGCCAAAAATCCGATGTGGCATATCACTTATAGTAAACATTTTTAAAAAGGTATGACACTCAAGTAATCCATTAAAAAGTTATATGGTACTCAAGTGATCAGAAAAAAATTATGGCACTCAAGTGAGCGTCGTATATAAGTTATAGCACTAAAATGATCGGAAGAAAAGGTATAACACTCAAGTGAATGCTATATGAAAATTGTGACACATGTGTTGTCCTTTTCCCATTATCTTTCTTATGTGAAGAGATTTCTTGATATCTAATATAAAGGTGGGTTACGGTGACAAACTCATTCATCGTTGAATTGAGTAGATATAATTAAAATATAACATTCTGCAAGAAAGTAAAATCCAAAAAAGGTAAGTATCTGGTTGCACCTTCCTCCTGTTTTAAGTCATAAAAAGAACCTTTTTCTTCAAAATAGAAAAAAGAGAAAGTTAAAATGAATATATACACGATATGATGTTACTTGACATAGTAGAAAGGAATATATATACAATATGATGTTAAAATGAATATATATACAATAGACAAGATCAAGGGGTAAGTGGTCCAGTTCGCCTAACTTTGGTTCAATTGGGCAAGTTTGAGCAATGGCCTTCCATTAAAAGACCAGATTCACCTTACTTTGGACCAAGCCTTGCGTGGCAAACCCCCAACGTTTCATCACATATTGTAATTTATGTTTGGACCTTGGATGACGCATTGGGCATAACAGCCAGGCCCAGATTGATTTTGGTTTGCATAATGATCGCCTAAAAGAAGTGTTAGATATCTACAAAATATAAGACATAGAAGATAAGATTGAAAAATAATAGCCAAATTTCCTAAAAAAGCAACAACTTCAAGGTCATGTGCCAATTTTGATTTGAATTTTTTTGTCCTAATTAAAAAACAACAGCACACTTCCATATGTTTATTTGTATTCAAAAAGAAGTTTCGTATTCCCTATTTATGTAGGAAGCTCTCTTCATATCGTACAAAAGATTAGTTTGTTGTCAACAATGAGATTGAATGTGTAAGATAGAAATAGAGTTGTCATTTGATATTTTAGTAATATGATAATCTAATTTTAAAATGTATAATTGCAATATTAAGTGCTTCAATAATATAACATTTTCCATGAAAAATAAGCAGGTCATACATATTTTATTACCCCATAATATAAATAGAATAAAAAAAATGTATCATGCAGGTACAACATAGTTCTTGTGTAAAATCATTTTATCATTAAGACTAACAAAAGCATATAACAAGACTATGTCAAAAGAATACATAACTTTCTGTGGAAAAACGTATTGATTAAAACTTCGACATTGCTCAAACTCAATGCAAGCTTAAAAATTAAGATTAAATTTTTAAACAAGCTTAAAAATTAAGATTAAATTTTTAAACATTAAAGCTTTTAAGACAATTTATGATTTTTTGGTCTATATATTGTTCTTTTGTAATTATAAACTAATGCGTTTCAAAGTAAATTAATATAGTTATGTCTTCTTGTTAAGGGTAACATTTTTTTTTAGTAAAATAGTATGTCCATTCATATAAGAGTTGCACATTTTCTTGTAAAAACAGACATTAATATATGGAAAACATAATTTTCACGCGCAGCGCTCATATTTACCAAATAGTTAATTATATAGACAATATCATTTTTCTGCATTAGTTTGTTCACTTGCTCAAACAATACTAATTCTCTCATTCAAAGGCATTTAAGAAAACATGTATGCTAGATGACTAAGTTCAACAAATGTTGGAGGTCTTTACAATTAATGGTAAGTACAACTACTTTAATTTATAATAGGAAAGAGATATGAGCCCGATAGAACAACCTATAATTTTAGTAGTAAATAAAAGTTTATCTACCTCCTTTGAGATTTTATAAAAAAACTTGCAATAAGTATTTTTGATACTGTGAAATTGCCATTGATGTTTCCATCCATCAAAATCACTGACAATCTAACGGTCTAAATTTTAATTTCTCAAATAGTTAAGTAATCACCGATGGAGTGTTTATGGTCGCGCTCCTAGAGAAAATCAATTCTAACAAACCTTGCCATTGATAACATTTCTTAGTATGGGAGTGTGTTAAATGCAAATTGTGCAAGTCTATCCACAACAATAATGAGCATGACTAAGTGTTTATTTATTTATAGAGCCCTTCATCTCTTGACGTACCATGCCTTAGCTAACTCAATTTCTTCTTTTTTTCTGGTCTTCCAAGTGCTTCAAAGCAAGACCTTTGTGATGCCTCATCTTTGAAGACCTCTTTTGACATGCATCCAACAATGAGCATGACTAAGTATTTATTTATTTATAGAGCCCTTCATCTCTTGATGCACCATGCCTTAGCTAACTCAATTTCTTCTTTTTTACTAGTCTTCCAAGTGCTTCAAAGCAAGACCTTTGTGATGCCTCATCTTTGAAGACCTCTTTTGACATGCATCAAATGTTCATGTCTCACATACTCCAGCCTTTCATGTACATAAGTATCGGATCAGTGATTTATCAAAAAAATGCCCCATCCTTGGTAAGATCTCTCTCTCATGCGCACGCACACAAATGATGATAATAACGTTGTGGATATCTTATTCTGATTAACAGGTTGAATCATTGAGATGGTATGGCGATAATAAAAAAGGCTTCTTAGTAGTGAAGTCTTTGTCGAGGCGCCACTTTATTGCTGGACGATGTTCTAGAGTTTCCATCTGATCTGATGTGGTCGCTAAACCCATCCTTGGTAAGATCTCTATCTCACATGCACACACGCACACAAATGATGATTATAACATTGTGGATATCTTGTTCTGAATAACAGGTCGAATCACTGAGATGGGATGGCAATAATGAACAATGCTTGTAGTAGTGAAGAGGCGCCACTCTTTTGCTGGACGATGTCAAAGAGTCCCATTTGACCCGATGTGGTAGCTGATCCTGCCATACTCCGCAACCAAATGCACGTGAAGCCTCTTCTTAGGAAGATGTCCCAAGCCATACCCTTGAGAGTGTCCCTCGGTGTGAGGTGTGCCTAGGCTTCCGTGCTGTTGTCAGCACGGAAGCTTGTCTTATAAAAGCGAGCGCTCTCCCTCCTCAGAAAATCGTCGGGGAAGAGAACGTGGGAACAAGTTACACGGTTCATAGGTTTCATGTATTTGATGTAAAATTGTACGAGAGCAGGTCATTTTGAACAACACGTGAGCAAGAGCTTTCCTCGATATTATGCAAAAAGTTAATCTTCTAATATATAATCAATGATAGTTTTAGCTATAGTGCCTTCAATGATATGCAACTCTAATTTCAACTCTAATGTAGTAATTCACAAAGTTTGTAACATGATGATGCTTTTGCGCAACTTATTTTAATTTAAGAATTTAGTTCAAATGATGGCAATTTTTTTCTTAATTTGACGGCCAACCAAAATTTTTCAATTTTGACAAAAAATAATCAAAATTTTGCAATGATGTGGTCTTAATGTACAATATATTTCACTCATTAAGTATGGACTTTTAAGGACATACGGACCCCTGGAATGCCAAAACTTGAGACGGGGGACACTTAAGTTCTAAAAATTCGGAAAGGTACACTTAAGTGCTAAAATCGGAGTAAACATTATCGGTTAAGTGCCAACGGCAAAAAAATCAGACCAAATTGTTATGTGTCCATTTTTGGCAATTTTATTTGCTGACGGAGCATTTTTTTCAAAATAAAGAATCCACCTGACAATTTTAAGAAAAAAAATTGTCCTAGTCAGACTAAAAAAAATATTTAAAAGCGATTTTATTTATAAAAAAAAAAAGGGAAGGAGAGGGGAGGTTCAACAGCTCTCGCTACTGCTGCCATCGCCTCCCCACCTTCGCCGGGAAGGGCTGGCAACGGTGGGGTGAGGGTCAGTTGGGGTTGCCAAGCCCTGGCCAGTAGCCACGACCTCGGCCGACCTACGACACGGCCTATAGGCCCTCGCTTAGATATGGGGCGAGGGTTGCAACCCTCGTTACAGGTCACTAGCTAGGGCCCAGCGACCTTGGCTGACCCTCGCGCCACCGTCATTGGCCCTTCCGTAACGATGATGGGGTAGCGACGATAGTGGAGAGGACTGCAAAACTCTCGCCAGATCTTTCCCTTCCTCCTTTTTTTTTAATTAATCAATTTTATAATAATATATTTTATAATTATTTAATATTTTTTAATAAATATATTTTTAAAATGTCACGTCAACACAAAACGACATCATTTTGGCTAAGTTTTCGCCAACTCAATTTCTGGTGAGCCACGTAAGCAATTTGTATTATTAAAATAAGCCACGTCAGATTTCTAGCAGCCTTCGCCGGAGTTAAGTGATCCAATTTTCAAAAAAAGTGACACTTAAGTGTACTTTTTGTAACTTTTGGTATTTGAGCTGTAGTTATGCCGACTTTTAAGTGTTTAGTATCAAATTTGAAGATTGGATGAATTCTGATTTTAAACCTTTGGCTCTATAATAGTTATTATAGTCCTTCAAATTCAACCTTATAAGTGAAACCAAACAAAACTTTACTGCTTAGTGCATGAGATCTCGAACTAAAGTTTTGGACGCTAGTGTAATTATACTTAGCATGTAATAGGATATAATCTTAAATGAACACAAATGCTGCAGAGTTCATGATCATTTTCATTTGATAATAAAGGAATTTAGGTTGTGCGAGATATGAATTTCTAGAGGAAAGAATAAATGGTATGGCTTTATTGTTTCTTGACATATGCACTATGTCCGGTCTTTATAGAATATGCGATTAATAGATGAGTCTAGACAAGGGTTCGGTTTCGTACTTCTTAGCCCTTGGTAGTCCTTGTTAACACTTGAATTTCAGTTAACATACCAAGCATAAATTTTAGTAAGAACAAAATAACTAAATAAATAACTGAAAAAAGAGAGGAGAGTTCACATCAATTTTGTGAATAGGAATTTGGCTTGATTTAGTATAAAAATAAGTGATAATAATATAAATGATTCCTTGAATTGTGATCCAACGTGTACTATGGTCCCTTCAATTTTAATTTGTTCATGTGACCCATGAACTTTTGGTGCATGTTTAATTTAGTCCAAAAACTATATGTAAGTGTTCACTATTGTCCTTCCATTTATTCAAGTTTAGGAGCAACATTAAACAAATATTAAAAATTTATTGATCACATTGAACATATTAAAGTTTAGGAATCACTCACATTAGTCTAAAGTTAAGAGGTCACACCAAACAAATTAAAGTTCACATATCACATTGAATATTAAGGCAAAGCTCGGTGACTATTTGCCTCATTTTTCCTAATAATAAACCGACTCGTGCCCCCATGCATATTATTGTACAGCCCAATACAAACTATCCCACTGTGCGCAGCCCATTCCCTTAAGCCCATCAAATATGAATTCACCAGGTTCACTCATTAATCTCGCAGAATTCACGCGTCGTGGCTCCTTTGATCTCCTCTCTATTTCGGTTACTGGAAGAGTTTTGAGTCTGCTTTATAACTAGAGAGGACTTGCCCCATTGCCCTCCCGACGCCTCCAGCCATCTTTGCCTGCCGTTTCTCACCGTTCCTGAGCCATGTGTGTACCCTTGTTCTCGAGACTGGGATCCCGAGGCACGCTGAGGCCCAGTTTGGAGCTCCTCCACAGGTTCCGCAGCTTAGATGTTGAATCCTCTGTTGACCTGATCTTCTTGAGTTTGTTTCTCTGATCGCGAGCATCTGTTGTTGGTTTAGCCTGAACCATCAATCAATTGCACACCATATGTTCGACCGAATTCTTATACTGAATTTGCATAGATGTGCCTTTGATTGTTCGATTATTTTGAGTGCGTATTGATTGCTGAGCACGACTTCAGTCGGATTTCCTTGTTGCCGAGATTGAATCTGACCACATCTTCTTCTTCTTTTTGTTTTGTTTCCACCCTATTGTGTTGGCGTGTCTTCCTGCTGCCTTCAATGGTGGTCTCTGGAGAGGTTAAAGAGGAGTCAACTCCAAAACGACAGCATCAGTGCTAATCTCTGAACTCATTGGCATCGGTTTGTTCATCGTGTTCCTTTCTATTTGTTTGTTTCAACCATGCTGTGGTTGTGCATAAGTATTGAATGACTGGTAGTTGAGAGGGTGGCCGACCAAGGTAGTCCGGTGACGGCCAAAGGTCTTCTGGCTAAGTAGATGGAGGCTTGAACATTGATCTTGCTTGCATTTATTTAGAATAGATGAGTAAGTTCGTTCGATTATGTGAATAACAAAGAATATATATATATATCTGTGTGTAATAACAAAAAGAGAAAAAAAGAGCTAATAAAAAATGGGCTTGGTATAATTGAAAATGTACTGAGTGTGCGCTTGTTGTGATTATAGTGTAAAATGAGCTTGAACTGATTGTACAGACCTTGTTTAGACGCCAGAGGAAAATAAATAAAAAGCCAAGCAACAGTCTTCCTTTTTAAGGAACCCTGCTTATTTTATAGGACAATCCTCCTTAATTATAGGGACCCTATTTATTTTTGGCAATTGAACAATCTTCCCCCATCCAAGCACCGCTTGATGCAAAACAACTCATCACTCTAATTTAAGTGGAAATCCAGTTTTGCAAAACATGCCTCTCCACAAGGACATTTATATTCGGACCAAGTCTAGTCCATGAAATAAATAAAAAGCCAATGAACAATCTTCCTTTTGCTTGGTTAAAGTAAGTCCCTCTCTATATCGCTTGCACGTGGGCTTTGCCCGCAACTATGTCATCCTCCTTTTGGGATGCTTATTTGTCAATATGGGGGTTAGCTATCCCTCGTAATCATCCCTATTTACATTGCAAAGGCCTCGCTTGCATTTATCTTGCCAAGCTTAGCTTCTTTATTAAGTTACTCACTTATTTTCTTTTTCTTTTTCTTTTTAATTTTGTAGCATATTTTTATTTGTTATTTATCATCAATTTTTTTATTTTTCACATTGAATGTTGAATGCACATTCAATGTGAAAAAGGAGAGTTGATGACAAATAAAAAAATACAAACATGCTACCAAATTAGGAAAATAAAATTAAAAAAAGAAGAAGAAAATGAGTGAATATCTCAGGGCATAAGCTGAGTTTGCCATGATACAATATAGGTGAGATCTCGACCATGTAGTTAGGGGTGATAATGAGTGGTGGCTAATGCCGACGTGGTTGTAGGTGAAGCCCATAAGCCGGCATCTGGTGAAAAAGATGGGCCCCACCAACACAATCATGTAATTGCAGCCAATCTAGTCATAGGTTCGCCTTACCATCAATGACCCAAGGAGTGATAACACATAGAGGATCCGCGTCAGGATCTCAACCTGCAAATAGGATATCATTAGCTCCTTTTATGTGTATTACATTTCGCGTGTCACTTCAATGTTTGCCAAAAAATTTTAAAAAAAATTCTTGTTTATCATTGCTATCTTTATGAAATAAAATCTTGGTAGGAAGCTTTGATGAAGGTCGATGAGACAAGGGCTAGAACCTACCAAATTGCCAAAAGTAAGCTCTAAAAATCCCTGAAATTTTTGGTTGTAGAATCTTGCCTGTCCAATTTACGTATTTTCTCACCTCTCAATGCTTGGCTCAACATGGTGTGATGAGATTGAAGAGTTGGTTGAGCTTCCATCTAGTTTAGTCTGTATGCATGTTAAATCTTGCTCACTATACGTAGTCCTAAATCTCTCAAAGTGTACTAGCTTGGTAGGTTTAATCCTATCCTAAGGCTTATAATGTTGACCCTCGTTAGACCTGATGCACGCATATGACTTGGGGTGGAATGGAAGACTATCTAGATTGAAGAAGCTGGCATTGTGTCTTCCCAATATCGCTACACTGCTTATAGAGTTGGCTCCCCTTTCTCTTCTAAAAGATATTATTTTGTATTGGCTAGACCTGCAACCCCTCATGTAGCTACCGCCTTCTTTTCGTTCTTTAGACCTTTACAATTTCAACTTGAGATGATCGCCACTATGCATCTTGAAAATTCTATCCACTTTAACACTTGGTTAATCTCGATTGCAAGACATTTAACTTGATGGAGCATTTATGTTGACCGTATGTGACCTTGAGAGATTATCCATACTATCTAGCTTGAGGACACGGATAGTAATCGGTTGCTTCAAGCTGATTGATATTGAGCTTCTTGGTATGTTGTGATTACTAGTGGAATCATCAATGGATGCCTGCAGGTCTATTCGAAGGATGGGATGCGATGAGGTAGGATCTCTTGGGGTCCTCAATCAATTAGTCTTCTTCGAGTGAGTTAACCTTTTGTGCACCGTAAGTACTCCTTGCCATGCCATGCCTTGAAGAAACTAAAAAAATACTTTGAGTGAAGCACTGCACAAACCTACTTGAGATTCAAGTCACGAGTACGTTGTTATCAGATGCAATACTTCTCCATAGAAGGGTGCATAGCTATGGAAAAGTTTAAGTAGAACATTGGGCTTGAAGAACCTTCAACATTTGCGCATCTGTGCGTGCTCTAAGTTGCGGGTTGTTGAGGGCCTTGCCGAACTAGAGTATTTGATTGAGTTGGTTGTCTACAAGTGTCCTTTACTTAAGACATTTCTTGACATATCAAAGCCAAAAATAGAGGATGTCCCAAATTCAAGTTAGATGGTACAGGGAAACGCCCTTATCTTCCTAATAATTAATTATATAGACAAGAATATTTCTCTGCATTGGCTGTCTACTTGCTCAGAGACATATTGGACAAGAAGTATGCTAGATGAACGAGTTTATTATAGGAAAGAGATGTGAGTTTGATATAATAAAATATAACTTTCATTAGTATTTGGCAGTTTATCTATGCACTTTAAAGTTTTATCAAAAACATGTAATAGGTACATTCAATAATGTGATATTGCCCTTGAAGTTTTCATCCATCAAAATCATCAACAATCTAACGGTCTAGAATTTTAATTTCTCAAATAGTTAAGAAATCACCAACGGGGTGAATATGACCGCTTTCTTAGAGAAAATCCATTCTACCAAACCCTATCGTTGATAATATTTCTTAGTATGGAAAAGCGTTAAATGCAAATTGTGTAAGTCTATCTACATCAATTATGAGCATGACTAAGTATTTACCTATTTATAGAGCCCTTCATCTCTTGTTGCACCACGCCTTAGCTAACTAAGTTTCTTCTTTCTTAATAGTCCTTCAAGTGCTTCAACGCATGACCTTTGTGATGTCTCATCTTTGACCGCTTTTGATATGCATCCAATAACCATGTCTCAAATACTCCAACCTTACATGTCCATAAGTATTGGATCAGTGATCTACCAAAAAAATGTCTCGTTAGTGGATTATACAATTCCTACTTGATCTACATTTTATCATATTTCTTAGCGGAGGAATGTGTAGAATGCAATATATGTAGGTGTATCCACCAATAATGAGAATGACCAAATATTTTCCTATTTATATAGCTTTGATCTTTTCATACTCCAAGCTTCAATATCTTATTCAACTTTTGAGCCACAATCTTACCACTTCTCTCTTGTATGACCATCTCTATAAACAAATGATGAGGTTGTTCTGTTGATGTCTATGATCTTTTCATCAAGAAACCTATTGATGCATCTAAATTGTTATCTGTTTGTTTCTTGAAAGATTATGGTCCACATATGAAAAGCACACCTAATTTCAATAGGAGATGTGTCATCATGCACTCTAACCCTAAAAAGTGGAGTCAGAGATCTACCGGAATAAGCTTTCCCACTTCGTGTTCTAAGGGTAAGAATTTCCAAGAGTAACATCATTTTAGCTTAACTATTTTTGTCTTAATTGGACTAAATATTGTTCCTACATGCGATTTGGATTATTGTTCTAATTTTCAATCACTCACTAATTGCAGATTGTGTGTCTCACTTTGGGCAGATTTAGCATTAAGAGATTGCTTGAGGACACCATTGAGAGGAAAAGAAGTTTCAATATCAAATTGAGGGTGACGTGATTGGCGATCCTCTACCATAGCTCCTTACCATGCCATGATCAATTCTCCTCTTGAATCACTACCTCGAAGATAGTGAACCTTTCTTAGGTTCTATGTTGTCCTAAAGAACTCCAATTTGCAAATCAAACTCCATATGCAATGGAAAAACATAAGAAGAGAACTTAGGGCCTTCTTTAGGGTGGATAGTTCGACTTTCAAGTATCACATGTAAAATCATATAGAGCTCGATGTAAAGAGTGATATTCCCTTAATTGTTTCATTGCTCAATTTTATTTTATTTTGTAACACAACATCCATCTATTTTCTTGTCTAATGTGCAATATCTATGATAACATTGGTTCTAGTACATTCTAATGAAACATGTGAAATGCATGTTGAGCCATAAGTTAATATTGCGATGGTAGCATGATCCTAAAGTAATGGTAAGCTTGGCGTATCTTTTTAGTCATACTTTTCTCTAATCAACAAAAGTCGATGTGGATCCTCTACTAATTATGTTGCTTAGAAGTCCTATAGATTTTTATGAATGATTCAAACACAAAGAAACTAAAATAACACTTGATTTGGTACATCTAGTTTTTGTGAATGTTATTTTGGTTAACAATTTAAGACACCACCTATTACTCACGTTCATCAATTGGAATCAAGACAGTGAATTCTAATGTACTTGAAATGCATGCATCCGGAACATGCGATATTTTTTCATTTGAACAAAGCAATATGCTCAAACTCAAACAACAATATGCATGATATCCTTCATCACTCATATTATAAAAGACAAAAGAGTCCAAATTTTTGTCCTATGTAACATGATCTACATTCATATTAGCCCTATAGAATAAGTGAATTAGAAGAACTAAAGGCATCCATTTTTCCCTCGTATGCTATGTACTAGCTCTATTTCCATGTCCACTATTTGATTTGATGAGTTTAAAGATTTAGTGTTTCCAGTACATGTAATCATCCATGTACATGTCGACATTGATTTTGTCGACTTATAATGAAATGTTGATACACCATAAGGTTCATATAGATATGCAATCCTAGTTTAAACGTCGGTAGAGATAAACTCTTAAATCGCATAAAGAGGAGATGATTTAACATGCTTTCACTGGAAGGTGGAATCCCAATTTTGATTGAATGTCAAAAAAATAAGTTATTGGTTTATAGAGAATTCTGCTTATAGCAGTGCTCTATTTTATATGCTTGGTTCATACTATGTTATTTATATGAAAATCAACCCAAATTATAATATTGATGTGAGATCAATGAGTTTGATTGCCATTGCAAATGCGTCTAATTCAATAAGTTGGTACTTATGTATATAGTTGAAGCGTGAGTTTTGACTAAGATTTTGACTTTTAGCTGCATATAGCACCCCTTGGGTTAAGCATGTGCCTTTGAGCATGATTTGGTACATCTAATACACCATGTAGAATGTTGTAGAATTGCCCATGTCTATAATGATTTCTTGAAATTGTTAGTTTGGTAGTCGAATTTCTTTAGAATTTGAATATATATCAATGAATTAATGTGCAACCCCATGTTGGGATTGAACAATTCTGACCAGACCTACCATTTATTGTATTTGCTAGTATAGAAATGTGTATTAAATGCAAATATGGGAGTGTATCTCTTGTAATAAAGAGAATGGCCGATGCATTGCCTTTTTTTACAACCCGTCATCTTTCTATGCCCCCAAGTCTTTTCCTTTGAGGTAAGATCCATTTACTATCTGGCCAAAAAATATACATATGTAGAGTTTAAAGTCTAGACCTCAATTATCTACTGTTGTGGAATTGCTTCTATGTGATATAATATTGCTTGGTACTCTAAAAGATATCGACAAGCCTATCTTTTTCTACGGTTGCATAGTTCCCGAAGTACTGGTATCTATAACAACTCAAATCCTTCCCCAATTAAATCTTCACTAATATCATATTGTACACTCAGTAAAGTCAAGTAATACACCGATCCTAGAATGCAATGTTTATGTGTAAACATAAGTGAAATGCACAAAGCTTTCATTGTGCACGCTAATTCTAAGAGCTCCGTTCCCCTGCTTTCCTCATTTCAATTAGTACGCAATCACACAGTACTAAACATCTTTTAGATATTTCAGAAGAATATTATGGCCCAAAAACTATCCAATCCCAAATGGAGACAGCTGTATTTGTTTCTGCGATAAGATCATAACGATATTTTTACCTTTCATTTGTTAAAAAATATTTATAGTTTTTCTTTTGTCAATAATCAGTAATATTAGCACCACATGCTATTTCCTCACGAAAATGGGTTGCTAAATGCTTTTAGATAGTATTTCTCTGCATCCTTTGTTCTTACAATGTCTATTCTATTTAAGAACCAAATCTGATAATACACGTGATACCAATGAGTTTGATTTGTGTTGGAAATCCTTCTAATTGACAAAGATGATACTTATATAGTAAATATTAAATAAACAATTTACAGCTTTTAGCTGCATATAGTAATCCCGAGGTTAAGTCCACACTTGCATCATTGTATCAGCATATCCAATGTATCAATTGTCGAATCGCCGAGTTCGCAATTCTGATAAAGTAAAATCATCGATAATATGAGATTGGACACACCGATTTTCTGTAGAAGCCAAGCAACGATTAAAGGATGTGCGTTGACACATTGGTGGCTTATGCAATTCCTACCTAACCTGTCTTTCTCGCATGTTGTTGCCCATCGGAGGGAATCTATCTTTGTTTGAAGGGGCTCGTCTTCAGCCTGCTCGATATGACTCTGTCCAACTGTCTCATCAGGTTCTGTCTTGGATCTTATCCCTATGACTGTAGTAAAATGTACCTGCATTAGCTAGACGGTTTTGCGTTTATGTGGAAGAACGCAGTAGGGTCTACTGCTCTTAATGAATTACCCAACTCTGAGCCTAAGGACGTTGCTGGGTGCATCATATCTCATGCTAGAGGCACGGGAAAGATTTGCTCGGCCATTCTTTTTCGGCACTTGGGGAGCTTGCTTCTTGGACTCTTTCCCAATTCCCGCCCGGTGGTTTTCGCTCCTGAGAGCTTGCTTCTCACTTGAGAAGAAGTGTTCGGGAACAGGGAATAAGAAAAATGCCAGCAGTACCTTCCGCAGTTTAAATAATCCGGAGTTCTCCGGGGCAGGAATTCTGGAAACTGCAGGAACGGTGGAGGCAAATAAGCACCTCGAGCAATGTAACAATGTTATGCAGACGATCAAGGTGATTCTTGGACCAAGAGCAAAAGTATACTAGGCATAACTTACAATCTATAAGAGAAGCTTGCAGTTGAGAAAAGGAAAGGGGTAAGGGATCTCGTGAAGAAGGCAGAGATTCAAATGAAAAACGAAAAGATGAAAAGGATCGTTCTTGATTTGCTGTGTGTAGTTATTCTTGATGAACGGCGCACGCTGCATAACCAAAGGAGCAGCATTTGGAATCTGCTGAAATTGCAGACGGAGAAAAGGATCATCCTCCTGGGCACCCCATTCCAAAATCACTTTCTAGAGCTCTATAACACCTTGCACTTAGTGAGACCCACAACAGCAACGCACTCCCCCTAAGTCTCAAGAAATTCTGCCAGGCAAGTACAACACAGAGAAAAAGAAGTAAAATGGATGATTTCAATTCCCTTGTTCCGCCACATGACAAAGTGGCTGATGATGCAATTGCGACTGTCCAGTCTATCATGACTCTGTTCATTCATGTTTGCAAAGGAAGCATTCTTAGAGAAAATCTTCCTCTTATAATAGAGCGCATAGCGATGTTATACCCAAGTGATAGGAAAAAAAAGATTGTTGAGAACTTTCAAAGATCTGCTGGCTGGAGTACAGAGTTCAAGCAGTCTTTGGCCTGCATTCACCATTCTCTGGTCCTAAGCTGCAATCAGCCGTGAGCATCAGAAGCTTGAAGATCTGAAGACTAACACAGAGGACGGGGTAAGGACGAGTTTCCTAGTGAAGTTAGTTCGTCTCAGCAAAGCACTTGGCAAGAAGGCTCTTGTTTTCAGCCAATACAAAGAGCCCTGTCCTTGATCAGTGACCAGCTCAGATAAACTTTCCAGTGGTCCTCCAAAGAAAAAGAGATTCTACACATGCATGGGAGCCTCGATATGAAGGAATGTCAGTGTTTGATACAACACCAACAGAGCCAAGCGAGAGTAATGTTAGCCTCGACTAAGGCTTGCTTTGAGGGCATAAGTCCAGTCAGAGCATTGAGAGTTGTCTTGCTTTACATGGTTTGGAATCCTTTGTCAAGAGACAAGCAATCAGCCGCGCATTCAGAATTGGCCAGGAGAAGGTGGTCTACACTTAACATCTAATCATTAAGGAAATGTGGAATGCGACAAGTACTGCTAACAGATCAAGAAAAATACATTGTATAAGCTGGTTTTCTCCCTGATGGACAAGGAAAATATTGAGAGAAGAAAATCAAGTGTGGTTGCAAAAGAAAGGATATTGGTAGAGAAAAGCTTGTTTTCTCCCTCACAGACAAGGAAAATGGTGAAAGAAGAAAATCCAGTGTGGTTGCCAAAGACAGGATATTGGTGAGATGACTTCTGGTGAAACTTCAAGAATTTGTTTGATGAGATACTTTACCAGCCAAAGGATTCCAATGCAATTGAGAAGTATGACTCTGAGGCCATCCCATGATTTGTGTGACTGTGACCAGCAGCTCGATATGAAGTTGAGACCTGTCATCTTATGGCCATTAATAGTTAGTGTAAAAGACGTTGCAGTATCAGTTTGTTAGGTCTAGTGCATACTTTTGCAACTAATGAGCTGAATCTGTAATCAATCATGTGCGAAATGTTCTTAAGCAATGTTCTAGGTATCTATTTCCTTCTCATCTCTCCCCTTTGCTAATTCTTTTTTTTTTCTGATCCTCTCAAAACTCTGCTTTATTAATTTGGATTGCAACTGTGCTACTTTAGCTTGTCTTTTTGGAGGCTGGGAAATTTGCATTCTCAATGTCCAAAGACCTGAGAAAGTATGTATAGAATTTATTGCCGCAGACACTGAATTCAGATCCATTGCTAGTCCAAGCTATAAAGAGACTAAAATGTAGTCCATAGGAAGATTTTGCTTCATGATTCTGCTTTTTTTTTTCAATTAAATCTGCACCTACTAATATGAATGATTCCATCCAAGTTCATGGAAATGCAATCCATACTCTAGTCAGTTTCCAGGTGAATCTTGTACGATTATAAATTCTGATTTGCTTTTCTGGTATCTTCCACCGTAATCATGGTCTATGGACTGGGAAAAGGGTTCACACTTCTCTACAATGGGGTTCAATTCAGAGCTGAACATCTCATATTGTGGTTTGTACGGGGCAGCAGAGTCTGGACTATATTTTTAGTTTCTTCAATCCAAAACACTTCGAAAAGAGAGAATGTATTGAGCCAAAGAGATGAGAAATAAGCCGTTTGACAGTTTCCCATGATTTCTGCTTTACTATAAGGATTCGGCACAGCATTCTGTGGTGATGTTCTTTAGGGAAAAAGCATGGCCTGAAGAGAGGCTGAGCCAAGAGATATGTTCACCCACAGCAACTTGGTACTATCCCAGTAATTTATTTTTATCAAATGCAGTTTCAATTTTATGAGAAGGTTAATGCGGCACTGTCTTGTGGCATCTACCCTAGTGAAAATCTCTTAGCATGGTGCATCTCTTTATCTATTAAAGGTATGAAAACTGGTTTTTGCATCCTTTAATGTCTACTGCTAATAGATGGATTGTGTTAATGTGATGCACATAAGTGTTAGTCTCTAACTACTATTAATTAGTCAGTGCAAAAGGTTACCTGAAAAGCCAGTTTTGCACACCTCAATTTGAAACATCGCAAATTCTCTTAATTCTAAACAGAAGTTTAGTCTATATAACGTTCTTAACCAGAAAAGTAAAAAAGATCTATCTCTTATCTGCTTTAAAGAAACCAAATGATGTTGGTTGTTGAGTTCACATCCGCTTAGAAAAATCCTGAATTTTCTTCCTGTCCTACCTAGCAATTGTTTTGGTTCTGGTCTTTGAAGATAACTACATCGTCCTAGTTAGATCTTGTAATTTTGTCTGTCCCACCGGGAACAGTTTTCATGTATTAAACTATACACATGTTTCATAGATAAAATTTAAACAATGGCCTTTAGGCAAGGTCGATTCTGCCAATCACTCAAATGTCTCTCTGCTGGACCTTTGTGTAGGTGATGGATTTACTTGCAGAGCAAGTAATGCATGCCAAGAAAGAGCATGTCATGTTCTGGCAACGGCCTGATAAATATCTTACAACATCTTGATGCGCCATGTTGAGTTCAGGAGAGCTCATCAAATGGTATGAATATGATATTACATAAGCCTATTGGAGACAATTATGTGCCAAGAAGTCATTGCAAAAGAAGTTGCAGTAAGTTTTTTAGGTCTAATGCTTACTATTGTAACCTACGAGCTGACTTTGTAATCAATCATCCGCAAAATGTTCTAGAGCGATGTGTTTGGTATGGATGTCCTTCTCATTTCTCTTCTGTGATGATTCTTCGCCTAGGATTAATATGCTTCACTTTTTTTACTTGCTACAGTACACCTCAAGCTAGTTTCTTGGAGGCTAGGAGATTTGCATTCTCAATGTCCATAGAGCTGCGAAAGTAAAATGCAGTCTGAACACAAACTTTTGCTTTGTGGTTCTTCCTTTTTCAATCAAATTGCCCCGACGATTTTGAATGACTAGCAGAAGATCAACTGACTAGCCTCAGTTTCTGTTCTTGCTAGTGGTGTCGCTGACATGTTTTTTCCTTGTCTTTTTACTTAGCAAATGTATTGAAACAATGGAAGGAATGTGGTTTTTGTTGCCGTTCATATAGTGTGGTGTGGTGATCGTTTCACGGCAACAAACCATAGGTTGCGCAAATAATGTGCTTCCTTTGACCTTAATGTTTAGATTGCATTTGTTGCCCCTCGTTCATTTTTTTTTTTTGTCGAAATAGAACGCTTTCATTAAAATCAGCCCAAATTTGGGGGGCCTGAGATTTGGGCATCAGTACAAAGCAAGTTCCAGAGACAGGTGCGGGGGATTATACCCAGTTTAAAGGTAAATAGTTTCTCCGATGGTTTTTTGCGATCCAATCGGTAGTGATATTAGTCTCACTTGGAGAAAAGACAACTTGAGTATTAGGCAAACACGACAGAAAATTCCTACATTTCTAGATTGGGACCCGCACTTCTCACATGGACTGCTGCTGTTGGGTGAGGTCTTCAGCAAGTTGTTGACTATCCATTTCCAGCAAGACGATGTCGCCTGGGAGAAGGGGGGATGCACGACCCTCAATTGAGGGAGAAACCTGTCGAGCAAAACAGAAACTTAGGGCATCAAACAGAGCCCATGCCTCAACCAGTAGAGAGGAGGATGCCGAGACCGATCGCACGCCTCCGTGTAGCATCCGACCAATAGAATCGCGATAGATCCATGCTGCCGAGCCCATAGTGTCACCCAGGAGGTAAGATCCATTTGTATTTATCTTGAATGCATGTGCCGGTGGGGGTTTCCATTTGAGAGATTGATTGGTGTTGTTTCTGGGTTTGTTGGTTTCGTCTATCCAGGCGTTGAAGTTGCAAATTGTGGATGAGGCTGTCTCTAGCACCGCTTCTGCGCATGGAGTCTAGCGCTAGAAGACCGCCATGTTCCTTGCCTTTCAGATCTCCCACAGGATTGCCGCGGCATGCATAGCAGTCGATAAACCCTCTTGCTTCATATATTGCATGACCCAGTCTTCGATTCTGTCGGGGCCAGGGCTAAGGAGCTATGTTTGGCTATTATGCTAACCCCACACGAATTCTATCCAAAGGCATTGGAAGCACATGTGTTCAACAGACTCGGCACATTTTCGGCATAGTGGGCACAGCGGGTCAGGTACAATTTTACGCCAAAATAGGTTTTCATTGGTCGATAAGGCATTTTGGTAAAGCATCCATAGAAAGTGGCGAATTTTTGGTGGGGTGGGGGTGCGCCAAATGTTCCTCCATAATCCGCTAGGGGGATTGTATGATGATGAGGTTGCTGTTGGTTGTTGTGCTGCTTTAGACTGTTGAAGGAAGTTGTAGCCGCTTTGAATAGTGTAGTGGCCCGCATGTGTGCCTGGCCAAATTAGGGAGTCCTGTCTCGACCGTGGGTTTAGGGGAATCGCTAGAATTTCCTGGACTATCTAGTCATCGAACATGTCCTATAGTAGTGGTAGCTGCCAAGTTCCTTCTACTGGGGATATGAAGTCCACCACAAGTGGAAATCCGTGTTGTTTTGCCGGTCCATATAGGAGTCCCTTTGGGAGCCACCTGTCCTCCCTAGTCTTGATGGTAGTTCCATTCCCAACAGTCCAAGGCATAGCAAGGGAAATGGCGTCTCAGCCGGCTAGGACGCTGAGCCATCCTCATGAATTCTTCTGACATTTCCCTGCATGCCAAAAGTCCTGACGGGGGAAATATAGTCCCTTACATAGGCGCCCCCATAGGGAGTTCGGACTCAAACTTAGTCACCAAGCTTGTTTAGCCAGTAGGGCTGTGTTGAAATCCATCAAATGTTAGAAGCCAAGACCCCATTCATCCTTTCTAGACTTAAGCACCTCCCACCGTTTCCAATGAATGTCAGTTCTTTGTTCGCTTGTATTTCACCAGAACTTTGCAATTTTCTGTTCAATAGCCTTGCATATAGATGTTGGGATTTTGAAAACCGACACGGCGTATTGAGGAATAGCTTAGACCACTGACTTTAGGAGAACTTCCTTGCCTGCTCAGAAAATCAATTTTTCTTTCCATCCTTCCAACTTCATATTAACTCTCCCCATAACCCATGCAAACATATGTTTCTTCGAGGCATGTTACTTGCCGGTATGAGGTAGAGTGGGCACCCTCAATACTTGTGCCATGTTACTTATTAGAGATTGGGGGCAATCCTAGCTGAAATGGATCCCCGATTTGTTCAAGTTTATCTACTGTCCAGAGGCTGTGCAGTACTGGTTTAGCACTAGAGCCAGATTTTGGCATTCCGGGACCATTCCATCTAGGAAAAAGATCGAGTCATCAGCAAATAAAAGGTGGGATAGAGTGTGACACGTCCTATTTAGCTTGATGCCCTTTAGACTTCGATCCCCCAGTGCTTTCCCAATGAGTTTTGACAGCACATTAGCCACTAGAATGAACAAATAAGGGAACAGAGGATCCCCTTGTCTGATTCCACAGGACAGGTGAAAGAAGGGTAGAGGTTCACCATTTACCTTGACACTTAGAGAGACAATTGTGACACATTGCATATCCCACTTCACCCACCTCCATGAAAGCCCATCTTCACAAGGCAAACTTCTAGAAAATCTCATTCAACCCGATCGTAGGCTTTTTTCATGTCTAGCTTGAGGACGGCTTGAAATTTGCGTCTTCTCTTCCTAGTTCGGATTTGATGTAGGACCTCTTGGACCATATAAATGTTATCTTAAATGCACCAACCCCTACAAAGGCACTTTGTTCTTTTGCAATAAGTTGGGGGAGCAAAGGTTTGAGTCTATTGGCTAGCACTTTGGCGATAATTTTATACCCGAAATTGCAAAAGCTGATGGGAAGATACTGGTCTAAAGACTCAGGGTTTTGAGTTTTCGGGATAAGTACAAGGCTGGTTTGGTTAAGCTCTGAAAACATATAGCTCGTTTTGAAAAATTCCTTGACTTCCGAAACAATGTCTTCCTTTAGGACTTCTCAATTTTTCTGGTAGAACAGGCCATTTAAGCCATCGGGCCCTAAGGCTTTTTCAGTGCCCATTTGGAAAGTAGCTTATTTGATTTCTTCTTCAGAGAGCTCAGCCAACAACATCAAGTTCATCTGATTGGTGACTACTTTGGGGCACTATTCAATAACCGGCATAAATTCTCAATATCCTTCCATAAAATAAGCTCTCGGTAGTAGTCCTCAATGGTGTGTTTGATTTGGATTGGAGAGGAGACCCAACTTTCTCCCATAGTCTTGAGACGAGTAATCCTGTTTCTTTTTCATCTTTGGATCGTGGTGGCATGGAAGAACTTTGTATTCCTGTTGCCCCATTTGAACCACTGGATCCTTGACCTCAGCTCCCAGTACATCTCCTCTTGCCTCCAAAATGCTTCTATCTCACCCTTAATGGCCTGAACTTTGGGTCTCTCTTGGGGGTAGTGGTCACTGTTGATAAGGGCTTGTAGCTCCTGTTTTAGTAGAAAGATCCTCCGCTACTTGTTAGGGAATGTTCTCCTACTCCATGTAGAGCCTTAGTTACAACGCGTAGTTTGAGGGGGAGAGTTAGGTCCTGTGCTAGGATTGACTCCCATGCAGCCTTAATGATCTCCATGCATTCAGCTTTCTCAAGCAAAAAAGATTCAAACTTAAAAATTTTCTTCCTTCTCACCCTGTCAGCTTGTAGGGACAGCATTAAGGGGCTGTGATCAAAGCCTAAGACAAGTAGGGCGATAGCCTCAACTTCCGGATACAAAACTCGCAAATCCAAAGTGCATAAAGCCTTGTCCAAGCACTCTTTTATGTTAGCTGTCCCTTCTCTGTAATTAGACCACGTGAATGCACATCCCTTGCTTTCCATGTCCATTAGAGAATAATCATTCAGCAAGTCTCTAAAAGCCATCATATGGGCTCTATCAACAAAGAAAGCCCCCTTTTTTTTTCCCAGTGGAACATAACTTCATTGAAATCCCCCAAAAAAACCCAGGGTAGCCTTGATGAGGAGCTGATATGTCTAAGTTCATCCCAAAATTCTAGTCTTCCACTCAGGTTATAGGGGGCATGAGGGAAAGTAATTTGCATAGCTTTACCATCTTCCTGGTTCTTGCACGTGAGGTGCATGTAACGCTCCGAGTGTGATTTATGTACAAGGTCCACTTGGTCATCCCAAAAAATGGCCAAACCTCTAGCCATTCCTCTCGAGTTGACAACTTCGCAGTAGGGGAAGTTCAGTCTTCTTTTAATCCTCTAAAGTGCGGGCTCTTGGTTCTTGGTTTCCATAAATAAATAAAAATCACAGCGGGCCGATGCAAAGCCACGAGGGCTAGCTCCTCGTTCATTTATTTGCAGCTTGACTCTTAGAAAAAATGCAATATTCAAACTTCAACACTTCATCATCTTTTGTCAATTGGAATAGAACTTTCTTTTATAATATAAACTCGGGCTCAACCCATTTAAAGAAGCCCCCGATCATCAAATTGCTAAATGAGCATGTATTTATCAATTCAAATTGATAGCAAACATTGATCTTTCAACACTTACCAGTCCAATTGATTCGTTGAATGGCCAAGTGTACAACACTGCACACATCGGATGCTTGCAGGATATGTTTTCATCCCTAAAAGGTGAAGCTTTTCGAAGCCCTGTCACATTTATTGATGCTTCCCATCGACGACATTGCTGTGAATTTGCTCAAGAGACCTAATCGTTTTTTTCTTTTTTGGCCCCCAAATCAAGAACTCTCATGAGCCCTAATTTTCTGCCCCAAATTCTAATCACGACGTTTCCCTCAATTTGACCATTGGATCGTAGCTTGATCAAACGATGCCGTCAGCGAGATCCAAACAATGCATGACGTCACGATCTCATTTGAGATGAAACAACGTCGTATCAAGCCCCACCTTAGAAATGTCAGCAAGTCCACAGTGTATGTACAATGCCATCTCTAGTCTATTTAATGACAAAAATGAACAGTGGCTTCATGGATGTCCGGGACAAAATTATCAAAAAAGCCTTAAATTTATTGTAACTATGCCAATTCAGTCTTAAATCTATTTTTTTTACCGATTTAGTCCTAAAATTTTTGTAATTGTGCCAATTTGGTCCATCTAGCCAAATTTGGCCAGCCAGCACCGATGATAATATTTTAATAATATTATTATTTTTCTAATATTATTTTTATTTTCTTTTTTTGTCTCCTTCCTCCCTTGCTTTCCCCCCTGCGGCAATGGCTGCCCAACCTTGGCGAGGCTCACCATGAGGGCCTTGAAGCCCTCACCAATGGCTTTGCCTAGACCTTGCCACAGGCGAAGGCCCATGGCCGACGAGGGTCGCAACCCCTGTCAAATTGCCCACCCTTGCTGGCGACCTCGCCTAGACCTAAGGGAGGCCTGGGGGCCGCAATGAGGCGGCTTCACCTAGATCTGGGCGATGCCAACCTTGCCATGACTTGGTCACGAGTGAAGGTAACCTCGCCCAAATTTAGGCGAAACTGCCTCGCCTCAACCCCTAGGCCACCCCCAGGTCTAGGCAAGGTTGCTGACGAGGGCCGTGACCCTCGCCGACCACCGGCAAGGGCTTCGCAGCCCTTCCGTAGTGGCTGGCAAGCCTTGTTAGAGCTAGCTAGCCATTGTTGCCGAGGGGTGGGAGGGCAAAGGAGGAAGGAGACAAAAAAAGAAAAGGATAAAAAAAGAAAAATTAATAAAATTTTTGAAAAATAATAAAAATATTATTAAAATATTGTCGTTAGAACTGGCCAACGTCCATGTCAGCGCTGGCCAATCAAATTTGGCCGGATGAACTAAATTGACACAATTGCAAAATATTTAGAAATGAATCGGTAAAAAAAAAAAGATTTATGATTGAATTGGGACAATTGAAATAGGTTTAAGACTTTTTTTGGTGATTTTCCTTATGCCCGAAGCTCAGCCGTGACTAAAAGTTGAAGCTTCTCTTTTGCACACTCAAAATTTGGTGTCGAAATTGGGTCAAAGCGACAAATTAGTGCCTTTAGAGAATTTGACCTTCACTTTATTGCAAATATTTTATTTTGATTAGGCTGAAAGATAATATTATCTCCACAGTCTATTCATATATATCATATATTTGTTTCTTCAAACAATAGATTATACTCCCTTATACTCCCTTTCCTCAATTTATATATATATATATATATATATATATATATATTTGTTATATGATATCTATCTACACTAGTAGTGCTCACTTCATAAGGACGCACGTTATGCCTAGAGGCCTTTATAAAGGATACGGATGGGTACGGTATTCGGATGGTGCCCTGCCAGGAATGGGACGACGGAGAGCTGAATTTCATGGGGCAAGGCGGGGGCTAACGTTTTTGCCTCTCCCCTCACCACCACCTCACCTTGCAAAGAATATTAATAAAAGAATTTTGTAATATGTAAAACACTTTAGATTGTTCAGTCGACCAAGTCTAACCTTTCCCGTTCGCCCCGTTTCTATTTATTCAATCTATATTTACAAACCCTACGAAACTAGAAGAAAATCAGCAAATATAAAAGGAAAATTTAAAGCCCTAAATCTAGCCTTCTCCGTTTTGCCCCTTTTTCTTGTTCTGTAATTGTTGATAATAATGAATTAACACCAAGCACCAAACAATCTCTCTCTCTCTCTCTCTAAAGTGAATGCGAGAGAGCTGCGGATGGACGTCGATGTTGTGGTGGGGACTCTAATCGGGACTGTTTAGCCCAATGGTACAAAAATCAAACTTGATTTGAAACATATAATTGCATTATATTTTGTTAATTCGATAAATCTAATGTAAATCATATAATTACACCACCAAGTGCTTCAGTAATATAATATTCTGCATGACAAATAAAAACAACTAATAATTATTTCGTTGCTCTATATATAGAAAGTTAAAATTTTACTCTGCGCGGACAACATGATTTTTGTGTAGAATTTATTTTTTCATTATTGACAAGTGATACAAGCGTATTATAGGAATACAAAGAAAATATACATATTTTCTATAGAAAGTATTTAGATTAAGATTTTGACATTACTCAAATAAAAATATCATAACAAGCTCAAAACTAAGATTAGCTTCTTCTTCTTTTTTGAAACATTGAAATTAAAAACGTTTATATTGTTTCTAATCTTCTTTGAAATTCACCTTCATCTTTTGCATAGGTGCAACAACCATGAGATACAACTTTTGAAATTTATGTATGACTTTTTAGTCTATATATTGTCCTTTTGTTATTATAAAGTAATGTGTTTAAAAGTTTATCAATATAATTGTGTCTTCTTATTAAGGGTAATATTTATTAGTGAATAGTGCATCTTTTTTTTTTTTTTTTTGTCCTACTCTAACTCTCAACTTAGTTTCAGATATTTGTCTTGCCTCTAGCTTACTCTCACATTTTTGTCCTACCTCTTTACATAACATGAGAGTTGAAATTCACACTTGAAACTAATCGTCTCCAACCCAACCTCCATGAGAAAATAGGGATTCAAACCCTCCCACCTCTCCTTTCCCATGCAGAAATGATGATCACTAAGGCAAACTCCAGTGGTTGAACAATGAAACTATTCATGCAAGAGTTGCATTTTTTTTCATATTACTATTCACTTAAATTAAATAATTTTAATTTATATTGAATAAACAGTTTCCACGTGTAACGGTTGTGGTTCCCTATTAGTTAATTATATAGACAAATTTATGTCTCCACATCTGTTTCTTTGTCAAATCAGATAATGTTAATTCTCTCTTATAAAGACATATCGAACAATGTGTGCGCTTGATAAATGAATTTAACCGCTGTTGGAGATCTTTCTAATTAACAGTAAGTGCAACTACATTTATTTATTGAAGGAAAGAGGTGTGAGCCCCATATCTAACTAAAAATTTCCACACCGATTTATCTACATACAATAAGATTTTATCAAACACATGTAATGGATATTTCAATATTGTGAAATTGCCATTGGTGTTTCCATCCATCATAACCATTGGCAAACTAATAGTCTAGATTTAATTTTCTCAAATAGTATAGTAATCATGAGGTGGTGTACATGGTCACACTTCTAGAGAAATTCAATTCTAACAAAACCTGCCATTGATAATATTTCTTACTATATGAACATGGCAATGCAAATTGGGCAATTCAATCCACGGCAATAATGAGCATGACTAGATTTTCCTATCTATATGTGCAAGTCTATCCACAACAATAATGAGTATGACTAAGTATTTATCTATTTAAAGAGCCCTTCATCTTTTGGTGTTTCACGCACTGAATTTTTTCTTGTTTCTTACTAGTCCTTCAAGCACTTCAAAGCAAGACCCTTGTGATGCCTACAAAACAAAGAATCCATTATCATCTCTCACTGGCATTTTTGAAAACCTATTTTGCTTGCATCTAGTGATCATGTATTTGGTACTTGGTTTGAACGTAAATAAGTATCGGATCAATGATTTACCATAAAAAATACTTTGTTCTTAGATGTGAGCCCAATATGATGAATTATAACTTGCGGTAATAAATAGAGGTTTATCTACATTATTGGGTACATGCAATAGCCATGTTCAATATCATGATATTTGTCGTCAACACTATCATCCATCAAATGCTTCGTCCTTGGTAATATCATGAAATCTTTTACGACTCCTATTGCAGTGGATGAGGCCACCCCCTATTGATTACAGCACCTGGAATGAAGTTCTTAGAGTCCAATTCTCCACCATAATGGAACAACAGAGGGAACGGCATTCGAACCTGCACCACTCAAGTGAAATTCTTTTTGATGTATGAAGCCAACCGATATTCTTATCGCAAGTGAGAATCATTGAGGAAGAGAAAAAAGGGAAACGGGTTAGTAGCCAGTGACTCCATTTTCAAATATCCAACGTGAAAATTGTCCAAAAGCTCGATGTACTCAGTATCAAATCAAAAGTGTACATTAGTTCCATGAATAATACATATCCATTTCCCTCATCAAAGATCTTATATTGCGCATTATCTTTTATACATGCTCTCCTTGATGAAGCACACCCGAGCCTCGCTTTCGCAATAAGAAAGAGTGAGGGAGGAAAAGCTAAGCGTAGCAGAAAGCTGAAAACAGAGATACTCTTTCTTATTGATAGGAATCAATAATAAAAAACATCGAAATCCGATTGGATTTCATCCAAATAAAATATTCGATTTCATACGAAGCATGGGGATTTCAGCACAACAGAGTTCGTCGTTATCTCTCTCTTCCTCTCTCTCTCTCTCCTTAACTGACTCCGGGAGAAAAGCGATTTTTTCGACTCGCTTTTTTCGAAAAAAGCGATTCGATTACGATTACGATTACGATTACTGAAAGACTTCGAGTCTGTTTTTTCCTCCCTGCCTCTTCCACCTATAAAAAACTCCGTGTCATCACTACAGAGGACTTTCCCCGTCGCCCTCCCGAGGCCTTCAGCCATCTTCGCCTGCCTTTCTCGCCGTTCCGGAGCCGTGCATGCCCTTGTTCCCGAGACCAGGATCCTGAGGCGCGCTGAGACCCAGCCTGAAGCTCTTCCGCAGGTGCTGATTTCCCTTCTCTTGCCCTTACCGCATATCAAATATTGCACCATATGTTCGATCGAATTCTGAATTTGCATAGATCTCTGTTATTGCTGGATTATTTTGAGTCGTATATATTGCTGAGCACGATTTTAGTAAGGTTTCGTTGTTGCCGAGATTGAATCTGACCATATCTTTTTTGTTTTGTTTCCAACCTGTTATGTTGGCATGTCTTCCGGCTGCGTTCAATGGCGGTTGCCGGAGAGGAAGTAACTCAGAAAGACGGCCTCAGTGTCAATGTCTAAACTCATTCGCACCGGTTTGTTCATCACTTTCCTTCTTATTTGTTTGTTTCTGTCGTGCCGTGGCTGTGTGTAATTTTTGAACGTCTGGTAGTTGAGAAGGGTGGCCGACGGAGGCAGTCGGGCAACAGCCGAAGTCAGTGGGCAACGACGTACGGATGCTTCTGGCTAAGCAGATATAGACTTGAACATTGATCTTGCTTGCATTTGTTTGGAATAGATAAAGGATTAAGTTTGTTTGATTCTGTGAAGAACAGAAGGAGACGAAAAAGATACATATAAAAAATAAAAAACAAAAAGCGAGAAAAGACATAGTAGAAAATGAGTTTATTATAGTTGAATGGACTTAGTACGCACCTAGTGCGACTATAATTCAAAATGGGTTTGGCATGGTTAAATTTGAGATTGAGCTTGGTGAGTTTAGGATTGAAAGGGATTGGATCTAATAATCCCATTTATATACACAGCACAGATTTGTGAAGTCTTAGTAGAGTCCATATTCAGACCAAGCCCATCTTTAATAAAAAAATAGTAAATAATAATGAATAATAAAAAAATAAAAAATGTAATTAAAATGGAAACTAGACCTTTTTCAGACGCAAGAGAGAAATAAATAGAAAGCCATTGAACAATCCTCCTTATTTTGCAGGACCCTCCTTATTTTGCGAAATAATTCTCCTTATTCATAGGGACTCTCTTAGATCCAGTTTGGAGCTCTTCTGCAGGTTCCGATTTCCATTCTCTACTCTTCCTGTAGATCAGATAACGATCCTCTATTACCACGATCTACTTCTCTAATTTGGAGCATGTGGGGTTGGTTTAGCTTTGAACCATCAATCAAATGCACACCATATGTTTGATCAAATTCTTACACTGAATCTGCATAGATTTGTCGCTGATGGTTGGATTATTTTGAGTGCGTATCGATTGCTGAGCACGATTTCAGTCAGATTTTGTTGTTGCCGACATTGAATCTGACCATATCGTTTCTGTTTTGTTTCCACCCTATCATGTTGGCGTGTCTTCCTGCTGCATTTAATTGGTGTTCCTTTTTATTTGTTTTTTCGATCGATCATGCTGTGGCTGTGCGTGAGTACTAAATGATTGGTAGTTGAGACGGTGGCTGACCGAGGCAGTCCAGCCAAAGGTCTTCTGGCTAAGCAAATGAGGGCTTGATCATTGGTCTTGCTTTGCATTTATTTAAAATAGATGAATGAGTAACTTCGTTCGATATATATATATTTTAACAAAGAGAGAAAAAGAGATAATAGAAAAATGGGCTTGTTATAATTGAAAATGTACCTAGTGTGCGCTTCTCATGATTATAGTGGAAAATATGCTTGGTACTACTATACATTTGAGATTGAGTTTAGTGAGGTTAGAATTGAAAGGGGCTAATACAATAAGCCCATCTATGTCCATCGCCTAGATTTGTGAGTTCCCCATACAATATAAGTCTATATTGCAACCGAGCCTAATTTGTGTCATCTTTAATAAAAATAATAAATAATAAGGAAGAATAAATAATAAAAGGTAAAAAATGAAGAAAACATAAAAAATGTAATGAAAATGGAAATTTATTGTGCAAAACTTGTTTAGATGCCAGAAGAAAATAAAAGCCGATGGACAGTCTCCCTTTTTTTTAGGAACCCCACATATTTTGTAGAATAGCTCTCCTTATTTGTAGGGACCCTCTTTATTTTCAGCAATTCAACAATCTTCCACCCATCCTTATAAAAGGGCGAGAGAATTGCTTGATGCAAGACAATCGATCACCCCAAATTCAAGCGGAAAAGCAGTTATGCAAAAATTGCCTCTCAACAAGTATGTCTATATTTAGACCGAGCCTAGTATGTGTCCTTTTTAATAAAAAAATAGTAAATAAAAAATAAAAAAAAGTAATGACAATGGAAATTGATTATGTAGACATGAGGAAAATAAATAAAAAGCCAATGAACAATCTTCCTTTCGTTTGGTTATAGTAAGTCCCTCTCTATATCGTGAGCTTTGCCCACAACAATGTGGTCCTCCTATTGGTTCGCTTATTTGCCAATATCAACATCCTCCTATTGGGCTGCTTATTTGCCAGTATTGGCATTGGCTATCCCTCGTCATCACCCCTATTTACATCATTACTATCTTGGCAAACTGATCTCCTTTCTTGAAGTATTTACTTTTTTTCTTTTTCTTTTATTTTTCTAATTTTGTAGCATCTTTTCAATTTTTTATTTGTCATCAATTTTTGTTTTTTTCACGTTGAATGTTGAATGCACATTTAATGTGAAAGAGACAAAAGTTGATGACAAATAAAAAAAGAAAAACATGCTACCAAATTAGGAAAATAAAAAAATAAGAAAATGAGTGAATACCTCTGGGAATGAGGTCAGCTTGCCATGATATAATATAGGGGAGATCTCGGCAATTTAGATGGGTGGCCAATGCTAATGTGGTTTCGGGCAAAGCCCACGAGCAATTGTCTGGTGAAAACGATGGGCCCCACCAACATGATCACGTAATAGCAGCCAATCCAGTCGTAGGTTCGCCCTGCCATCAATGGCCTAAGTAGCAAGAACACGTTGTGGATCTACGTCAGGATCTCAACTTGCAAGTGGTTCCTTTATGTGTATTACATTGCACTCGTCACTTATATATTTGTCAAAAAAAATTAAAAAAATCTTGTTTATTATCGCAATGTTCCCACGTAAATTGCAAACATATACAAAAAATTAAAAAAAATAGTGATAAAAAATTATTTTCATATTTTCCTCCTAATATATATAATTATAAGATAAGAATGACGAGAAATAATGCGTACAATGAACTCTATTCTGAAATTAACTTGCTTTGCTTTAAAAAAGAAGAAGGAAAAAGTGAAAAATGTTACATGAAATTAAGTAATTTGTTTTTTTTGGCGTTTTTTTCATTTCCTAAATATGACCTTTGGCAATATAGAGAAAGAACTTACTATAGGGTCCCTAAGAATAAGGGGGATTGTTCTACAAAATAAAGAGGATCCCTACAAAAAAAGGAAAGGAGGATTGTTTAATGGCCTCACTACAAAATAAGGAGGGATGGGTCTCATACAGGGCTCAAACTCAGAACATAAATTCAACAATTCTTTTGGTTGATTTCAATAGAGCAAAACAAGAGAGATTCTGATGGAGAACAATCTTTCATTTCTATTTTTATCAAAAATTAGCTTGAAATTATCCGCGTTTGGTGTAGTGGAGACTTGTGTATGATGTAAAAGCCTTGGTTGACATAGTTCGTAATCATCTTGTATTTATTTCCCTTTGGCTTTGACAGTTGTTTGTATATTTTGGGCTCTTTTTGCACCTGGGTTTGCATCTCCTTAGTGCCCTATAGTTGATTTTTTATCTATCAAAATGAACATCACACCACCAGATTTTAGAATTGATAAGAGTGAGTCAAATCATGGATAGCTGAATTGTTTGCACTTGATTGTGTTGGAATTGAGCTTTTGTTATCTATCTAGTCCATACACTCTGTTTCTAATACTTTAAAAGACTTTGTTGGATGGAAAATTCTTCATTTGTAATTCAGATTGTGGGCTGAATCAAATTTTGATTGTCTTTCAAACTTTTCTTTAGATTGAGTATCATAACTTGCTTGATACATTTAGTTGCAATTTGATCTTCTGTCACCTATTGTTGCTTCTTTGAAATGTTTACCGACCCAAAAAAAAAAAATGTTTTATTTGCAATCTGGCAATCTTCCATATTAAGAGCTGATGGAAAAGCGAGAGAGGAGAGAGAGAAGCGAGGGGGAGGGGGGGGAGGCTAGCCAACCCTGGTGGCACTTTACCTAGATTTCAGCTGCCTAATGTACCGTTCAAATGCCATTTGCTGGCATTTTAATTTTCTTTTCTCCTCATTTTTATGTTTTTTCTCAATTGAGTATATTTTGGATGATAAGATTGAAGTGTTCATTTACTACTTATGTGAAAGCAGAAAAAATAGACTTCACTTTATCATACATGTGTTTGGTCACATCATTTAAGTGAGCCCACTTAGCATGGTCACTCAACATTTAAAGGAGCAAGTAGTGGTAGGTCATAAAAGGATCAAATTCAAAAATCAAGCAAGTTAAAGGAATCATTTAAAGGAGCAAGTCTATGCTGTTACGCAATGATTCCCTTTAAACAGAAATAGATTATACTGAATTCCAGTTTTTAAGAGAACAGGTGGGTCGATAAGTGAAAAAATTGGTCCTCCAACCACAGTAAGTTAAGAGTTAACTTGCAGATGCCAAAGGTATAATGATAGTTTTGAAGTCACTACCAAAATTCAAGTTCTTCAATTATCAGTAATATATGTACAGATGCACGGATAAACAGAAGTGGGGTGATCTTCATCTAGAAACCACTTTTTCACGCAGCGGCATGGATGCATAATTGTGCATGGCGTGCAGGTGATGTTTTAGCTCCTTTTTGACAATGAATTCTCCTCCTTATTATTCCATGTACCAGAGCTAAATCATGACAGCAAACCAGAAGTCCACAGATGGCTGGGATGGCACATACACCTCGCACAGACTGAGCGAGGATCACTGCTGATAGAGTAGGGGGTATATTGCTAGCATGACTGTTGTTGGGGTTATGGTTCAATTACTGACAGGCGAAAAGATGTCATTTTCAATTCCTCTGGCAGACTAGAGAAATGCGTAAACAGCTGTGAAGAGGGCCACTACTTCACTGTGCAATGTAAAGCTCTTATTATTAGTCCTTAGCAAGCGATCTTTGTAAATGGCTTACTTTATGGTTACCCGAATAGATCTTCTCTAAAGTTTCTAAAGACAAGAGAATGATACATGTCTAGATTAAGAGAGGAGTGCACTTGTAAATTAGATGTAACGAGGCCCTGTACTACTCCTGATTGCAATGCAATCCAGGAACCTTTCGGTAAACCTTTGTGTGCCCCCAAGCTGTCATTATCAAATAGAGGAAGCTTTGATTTAATGGAAGAAATTTTGTTCACTATCAGCTGAAGAAGATTTGAACCACAACTTGCTCTTCAAGGAAGTGTAACCACTAAGCCTAATAAAAGTATATGAAGCGAGATATATATGTAATGCGAATATTCAACACCGTCACAAATTTCATGCTGCAGTTCTGTAAAAAACCTATAATTTGTGCCATCCAATGTGTTAGGAAGTCTATTCTAAAATTTATGCCTTCATGATGTTATTGAATTGAAAATTTCTCAAGGTGAAGAAACTTTTTCTTTGAAATTCACCTTCATCTTTTGCATAAATGCAACGACCATGAGATAGAACGTATGAAATTTACTATGCGCAGACAACATAGTTTTTGTGTAGAATTTATTTTTTTCATTTTTGACGAGTGATACAAACATATAGTAGGAATACATAGAAAATATACATATTTTCTATGGAAAGCATTTAGATTAAAACAAAGAATCCATGATCATATCTCACTAGCATTTTTGAAAACCTCTTTTGCATGCTCCTAGTGATCATGTATTTGGTACTTGGACTTTGCACATAAATAAGTATCGGATCAATGATTTACCATAAAAAATACTTTGTTATTGAATGTGAGCCCGATATGATGAATTATAACTTGCAGTAATAAATAGAGGTTTATCTACGTACTTCAAAGTTATATTGGGTACATCCAATAGCCATGTTCAATATCATGATATTTGTCATCAACACTATCATCCATCAAATGCTTCGTCCTTGGTAATATCATGAAATCTTCTATGACTCCTATTGTAGTGGATGAGGCCACCCCCTATTGCTTACAACACGTGGAGTGAAGTTCTTAAGAGTCCAATTCTCCACCATAATGGAACAACGGAGGGAACGGCATTCGAATTTGCACCACTCGAGTGAAATTCTTTTTGATGTATGAAGCCAACCGACATTTTATCGCAAGTGAGAATCATGGAGGAAGAGAAAAAAGGGAAACGAGTTAGTAGCCAGTGACTCCATTTTCAAATATCCAATGTAAAAATTGTCCAAGAGCTTGATGTACTCAGTATCAATTCAAAAATGTACATTAGTTCCATGAATAATACATATCCATTTCCCTCATCAAAGATCTTATATTGTGCATTATCTTCTTTACATGCTCTCCTTGGTGAATTACATCCGAGCCTCGCTTTCGCAATAAGCAAGAGTGAGGGAGGAAAAGGTAAACGTAGCATAAAGCAGAAAACAGAGATACTCTTTATTATTGATAGGAATCAATCATAAAAAAAAATTATCGAAATCCGATTGGATATCATCCAAATAATATATTAGATCTCATACGAAGCATGGGGATTTCAGCACAACAGAGCTCGTCATTATCCCTCTCTTCCTGTTCGTCTTTCTTTCTCCTTAACTGAACCAAGAGAGATAAAAGCGATTTTTTCGAAAAAGCGATTCGATTACGGTTACTGGAAGAGTTTGAGTCTGCTTTTCCTCCCTGCCTCTTCCACCTATTAAAACTCCGTGTCATCACTACAGACGACTTTCCCCATCGCCCTCCCGACGCCTTCAGCCATCTTCGCCTGCCGTTTCTCGCCGTTCCGGAGCCGTGCATGCCCTTGTTCCCGAGACCGGGATCCTGAGGCGCGCTGAGACCCAGTCTGAAGCTCTTCCGCAGGTGCCTATTTCCATTCTCTTGCCCTTACCGCATATCAAATATTGAATCCTCTGTTGTGATCATCAGGCGTTGGTTTAGCCTGAACCATCAATAAATTGCACCATATGTTCGATCAAATTCTTAAACTGAATTTGCATAGATTTGTCTCTCATTGTTGGATTATTTTGAGTGCGTATATATTGCTGAGCACGATTTTAGTCAGGTTTCGTTGTTGCCGAGATTGAATCTGACCATATCTTTTTTGTTTTTTTTCCACCCTGTTATGTTGGCATGTCTTCTGGCTGCGTTCAGTGGCGGTCGCCGGACAGGAAGTAACTCGAAAAGAAGGCCTCAGTGTTAATCTCTAAACTCATTCGCACCGGTTTGTTCATCGCTTTCCTTTTTATTTGTTTGTTTCTGTCGTGCTGTGGCTGTCTGTGCGTATCGAACAACTGGTGTTGAGAAGCGTGGCGACGGCCAAAGGTAGCGGGTGACTACGGATGCTTCTGGCTAAGCCGCTGGAGACTTGAACATCGATCTTGCTTGCATTTGTTTGGAATAGATAAAGGAGTAAATTTATTTGATTCTGTGAAGAACAGAAGGAGAAGAAAAAGATATATATAGCAAAAAGCGAGAAAAGACATAATAGAAAATGAGTTTGTTATAGTTGAATGGATTTAGTGTGTGCTTTGTGCGACTATAATAAAAATTGGGCTTAGTATGGTTAAATTTGAGATTGAGCTTCATGAGGTTAGGATTGAAAGGCATTGGATATAATAAGCCCATTTATGTACACGGCCCAGATTTACAAAGTCCATTCAGATCAAGCCCATCTTTAAAAAAAAAAAAAGTAAATAATAATAAACAATAAAAAAATAAAAAATGTAATTAAAATGGAAATTGATTGTTCAAACCTTGTGTAGACGCAAGAGGGAAATAAATAGAAAGCCATTGAAAAATCCTCCTTATTTTGTAGAATAATTCTCCTTATTCATAGGGAACCTCTTTATTTTCGACCATTCAACAATTCGCCATTCATCCTTCTAAAAAGGTGAGAGCGCTGATTGATGTAAAAGGGAGCAATCATCCCCAAATTCAAATGAAAATGGAGCTATGCAAAACATGACCCTGAACGAGTATGTCTTATCATGCTATGTCATGGGCTAAAAACAAGGCTTAAAAAAATTACTTAATTTCACGTAACTTCATCCACTTTTTCCTTTTTTTTTTAAGCCAAGCAAGTTAATTTTAGATATAAAGTTCATTGCACTTGATATTTCTCATTATTCTTATCTTATAATCATATATGTTAAGAAAATAAATTCAAATAAAAAGGGAGGAAAATATGGCAAACCTTTTTTTTTTTTAATTTCCTATACATGGATATGCGTGGGAGCACTATGATAATAAACAAGATTTTATTTTTAAACTTTAGTAGATATAAGAGTAACGAGTAGAATGCTAATACACAGAACATCAAGCTGAAGATCTTGATAATAAACAGGATTTTATTTTTAAACTTTATTTTTAATCATGGAGATCAATGTGTTTTCGCTCCTTGGGTCAGTGATAGCGAAGCAGACCTCTAATTTAATCGGTTGTCATTACATGATTGTGTCATTATATGATTGTGCTAGCAAGGGCCACCTTTGTGGCCAAGCGCTTGCTATTGAGCTTCACCTGCAACTACTTGGGCTGCTTATTTGCCAACGTCGGCGTTGGCTATCCCTCATGATCACTTATATCTATATCATTGAGATCTCGCCTGCATTCTATCTTGACAATCTCACTTCCTGAGGTACTCCCTCATTTTCCTTTTTTATTTTTCTAATTTTGTAGCATCTTTTTATTTTTTTATTTGTCATCAATTTTTGTCTTTTTCATGATGAATGTTGATTTTTTTTCTAATTTTTGTAATAAAAAAATGCATATTTAGCATGAAAAGGACAAATTGATGACAAAAGAAAAAAAGAAAAATGATGCAACAAAATTTGGAAAATAAAGAAAAAAGAAAATAAGTGAACACCCCAGCGAATGAATTGAGTTTGCCTCAATTGAATAAGGAGAGAGCTCGGTGATGTAGACAGGAGTGATCTTGAGGGGTGGCCAACTCCGACATTGGCTGATGGGCGACGCACTAGGATGATGCGGTTGCGGGTGAAGACCAAGGGCAAGCCTTGGTGAACAAGATGAGCCTCACCAGCACGATCATGTAATGGCAAGCTAATTTAATCAGAGATCCACTCCACCCTTACAAACCCCAAGAGTGATGACACTTTGAGGATCCAATCTCAACTTGCAAATTGTTCAGCTCCTTTATGTGCATTACTGTTTTACTCATTGCTCCTATATTTACCCCAAAAATTATAACCATATAAATTTTTTTTTAAAAATATATAAACAAAAATCAGGTGTCAGAATTATGAGATAAGAATGAGATAAGAATGATAAGAAATAGTAAGTCTGATAGATTTTATATTTGAAATTGACTTGCTTGGCTTCATAAAAAAATCAGGGACAAAGTGGATAATATTATATGAAATTAAGTAATCTGTGTTTTTCTTTTCGCATTTTTTTCATTTCCAAATGATGACCTTTGTCCATATGGAGAGAGGATTTACTCTATCTGAAAGGTCTCTAAGAATAAGGAGGATTGTCTAAAAAATAGAGAGGGTCCCTGCAAAATAAAGAGGGTTTCTACAAAAAAAAAAAAAAAAAGAGGGAGGATTGTTCAATGGCCTCACTACAAAATAAGGAGGGTTAGATCTTGTACATAGCTCAAACTTGGGACATAAATTTAATAGTCCTTGTGGTTGATTTCAATGGAGCGGAGCAAGAGGAATTTGGATAGAGAACAATCTCTCATTTCTATTTTTATTGAAAATTGGCTTGAAATTATTCACGTTTGGTGTAGTAAACACTTGCGTATGTAAGTGCCTTAGTTGACTTAGTCCATAATCATTTGGTATTTGAGCTCCCTTTCGGTTTTGGGAGTTGTTTGTATATGGCTTTAACTTTGTGGGCTCTTTTTGCACTTGGGTTCGCATCCCTATGGTGCCATATCGTTGATTTCTTTATCTCTCAAAAAGAACATACCACAATTAGATTTTGGAATTGATAAGATCTAGTGAAATCATGGATAGGTGAATTGTTTGCACTTCTCTGCGTTGGAATTGAGCTGCTGTTATTTTCTAATCCATAAATTTTGTTTCTAATACTTTAAACAACTTTGTTGGATGGCAAATTCGACATTTGAAATTCATATTGTGGGCTCAATCGATTTTGATTGTTTTGGACTATGAGTATCTTAACTTGCTCAATATATTGAGTTGCAATTTGATGCTTCCATCAACTTCTGTTACTTGCTTCTTTGAAATGCATTAATTGCATTCTAGCAATCTTCCTTATTAAGAGTTGATACCACTGCTGATGGCACTAAGATTTCGGTTGTGCCTAATGTACCATTCATGTGCCATTTGCGGGTATTTTATTTTTCATTTCTTTTTTAAAGTTTTTCTTGATTGAGTATATTTAGATGATAAGATTGAAGTGTTTACTTACTATTCATATGTGAAAGTGGAAAAAATAGACTTCACTTTATCATACATGTGTCTGGTCACATTATTTAAGTGAGTCCGCTTAGCGTGGTCACTCAACAATTAAAGGAGCAAGTAGTGGTAGGTCCCAAAAGAATCAAATTCAGTAATCAAGCATGTTAGAGGAGTCGATTGCAAGAGAAAAAGGATGAAGAAATTGAAAAGAAGGGTACAAAGTCAAGAGAACTAAATTAGACTTAATCTAGAATTAAATGATATGGACTATTGAGTCCTTTCATTATTCACTCTAAAATTGCTGGTAGGGCTAATGGTGCTTGTGTTGCTTTTCTGTCTTGTTACTACTCACTAGACAAGTTTTGTGGGTTGAGACTGGCAATGCAATGGCTTGTGGAGATGTATATGCACGAAACTTTTAACATATAATGTATCCACTTCTGGAAAAGTTATGGCTTTGTATGGGATATTATCCTTGACATTGGTGTTTTAAGGACCGAGCTACAAGTGGAGGGTGCATGTCTATTTGATATATGTGCTCAAGCCAAATGTCTGTTATTGCACGAAGATTATCCAGTATAGGGATAAGGGATCCGCTCACAAAGGTGAAATTTCTGAACTTTGGCGTGAATAGTGGTTTGTTTTGCATAAATGCCAACTTCATTTTTTTATGAGTAAATGTACAAATGAGTTTGATATATCTCCATGAAACCGAACATATCATACACCCTTCCAGTATCTAAGCTGTCAGGTACCTGCGTATCTCACCTTTTGATTGCTGTCTTGCAGTTTTTGCTGCATTGGGAAAGACATTATCAGCTCTCAGGTAATGTTCTCAGTGGATAATGGTTCTCTATTCTTTGGCCTCGTTTGACAAATTTAGTAAGGTTTTGTGTCTTGTAGTCTTAAAAGCAACAACATCATCCTCGCCTATGACCTACTGGTGAGCATATTGTCTCTGTCTATGTCCTGTTTTTTTCCCTTCCTGTCCAGGTTATTAAACTTCATGTCAATAATGTTTCTGTATATTTCACGTTAGTGGGGTAATATTTGTGCAGAAATTTAGAAATGAAGTAAATGAGACCTCTCAGCATCAACAGCACCATCCGAGGGATTAATAATATCTTCAATAGTCACTAGGAAGATCACTGTTCAATTATTTCAGGCATTTGTCTTAGCTTTCTTTCCTTGGGAGTATTTGAACTATTGTATTTTAATTTATTAAAAATATAAGCCACGCTGCTTATCTGTAAATTTTCAGGTGAATTATTGTGAATGTATGATTTATGTTCTAAGCATGCAAACATGTGTGCACACCGACATGCACATGTACATGCACCTCTGCTCAGGTACATACTGATAAGCTCAGGTCCAGAGGAATATTATAGCCAATCTATAACTTGATTTCCATCATACTCCCCTCCATGGTTGTTATTTCGCTGAAGTTTTGCTTTGTGGAAGGAAAAAAAGCAAAAACTTGAACTGGTCCAGTTACTCGACTCTGGGGTTGGCGAACATGGTTAGTAAATGCAGTTGATATGCATCAGACCTAATTTTGGGCCCTAATTGTTTATAGAGTGTCTGACCAATTATTCATTCAAGTTCTCGATTTCTGTTACTTGGAAACAGGAATTGAACTTCTGGACCAAATCTTAATCATGGCAGACCACTGATTCAACCGCAAATACATCTGCAACTGAGTTTCTATCATGATGTTTATCCTAATTTAGTCGCCAGCAACTCCCAGATTCTCATCTCTTGCTTTGGCATGGTGAAAATGTATGAGCTGTGTTCATTTCTGCCGTTCCTCTTCCATTGATGATGAGGTTATTACATTCTTCCTTGATCTATGGAAAATTAAGTAATACACTTTCTTGCATATTTAGTTGTTCTAAAAGTGCTCTTGTGATGCTCTTTAGGAGAAAACTAAAATAAGTCGAGCTACTCTTTGTCCAGGAGGTAAGCACAAGCTCATTTGCGATGAGGATTTTGGTTTGATTTGCCTCTTCTGTAATCAGATACAGCTGGAGATAAAACATATCTTGCCATCATTTCTACCATCTTTTGTAAGTTCTGTTGGTTTACCAAGTACTGTGGCTGTTGATGTTACATACCTTTTTCAAAATACTGTCCACACTTCACAGTTGGACTAGTTATGTCATGGACTGTCACTTCCCTAGATTAACTGTTTCACTCACTGCCATCCTCAATGTATGTCTATGCACTAGAATCTTTGAAAACCATCGTTTCCTTATTATTCTGTTTTTCTCTTCCTTTGATTGTGTAGAATAAGCTCTCCATTGAAGTCAGGCACAAAATCATTGCCCAATGGTGGGAATCTGTCTATGTTGGAAGGGGTTTGTCTTCAGGAAATGACTGTTGAACTATCTCATCAGGGTGTCTCTGTTTTGGATCTCATCCCCTGTGACTGGAGTAAAATGTATCTGAATCCGCCAGAGGGCTTTGATTTTATATGGAAGAAGCTAACAGGGTCTAGTGATCTAAAAGAATTGTCCAATCCTGAGCCTATGGACATTGGTGGGTGCATCATACCTCATGCTCCAGGCACGGGAAAGGCTTGCTTGTCCATACTTTTTATGCACACATCTTGGACTCTTCCCCAATTCCCGCCCTGTGGTTATTGCTCCTGCGAGCTTGCTTCTCACTTGGGAAGTAGAGTTCAGGTAGTGGAACAAGAAATGGGACACCAGCATTTCATTCCACGACTTTATCCAGAGTTCTCTGGGGCAGAAAATCCAGCTTTGAGAAAAGTGGAGGCAAATAGGCACCTCAAGCAATGTAGCAATGTGATGCAGTTGATCAAGGTCTGTTCCTAGAGTAAGAGCAGCAGCATACCAGGCACAAGTTACAATCTATATGAGAAACTTGTATTTAGGGAAAAGGAAAGGCATTAAGGATCCGGTGTAGAAGGCCGAGATTGAAAAGAAAGATGAAGAGATGAGAAAGATTCTTCTCGATATGCTGTGTGTAGTGGTTTTTGACAAAGGGCACATGCAGAGAAACCAAACAGGAAGCATTTGGAATCTTCTGCTGAAACTTTGGACCGAGAAGAGGATCATCCTCTTGGGCACCCTTTTCCAGAATAACTTTCTTGAGCTCTATAACACCTTGTGCTTAGTGAGACCGGCAATGGCCAACGAGCTCCCAGGGAGTCTCAAGAAATTATGCCAGACAAGAACAACTCAACGGAAAAGAGCTAAAATAGATTATATCATTTCCCTTGTTCAACCACATGACAATGTGGCTGATGATGCAATTGGGAATCTCGTGTCTATCATGGCTCCATTGTCCATGTCCACAAAGTGATCATTCTTAAAGAGGATCTTCCTGGTATAAAAGAGTGCATAGTAGTGTTAAACTTTGGGATAGGCAAAAGAAGATTGCTAAGAACATTCAAAGATCTCAATGCAGGTTCAGGTATGAGTTCAAGCTGTCTTTGGCCTCCATTCAGCCTTCTCTGATGCCAAGCTGCAATGCATATATGAATGAAGGACCTTTTATCTGCCATGAGCATCAGAAGCTTGAAGATCTGAAGACTAACACAGAGGTTGGGGTAAAGACAAGTTTCCTAGCTAAGTTAATCCGGCTCAGCAAAGCAATCCGTGAGAAGATTCTTGTTTTCAGCCAATACAAGAAGCCATTATCCTTGATCAGTGACAAGCTGAGATTGACTTTCCAGCAGTTCTCAAAAGGAAAAGAGATATACACATGCATGGGAGCCTCAATATGAAGGAGCATCAGCATTTGATTCAACAACTGACAGAGCCAAGTGAGAGTAATGTTAGCTTCAACTGAAGCTTGCTCTGAGGGATAAGTCTAGTTAGAGCATCAAGAGTTTTCTTGCTCGATGTGGTTTGGAATCCTTTGGTTGAGAGGCAAGCAATCAGCCACATGTTCAGAATTGGCCAGGAGAAGGTGTTCTACATTTACCATCTGAGCAAGAAGCTGAATGCAACAAGTACTGCAAATAGATCGAGAAAAGTAGATTGTCTAAGCTGGTTTTCTCCCCAGTGGACAAGGAAAATGGTGAGAAAAGAAAATCCAGTGTGGTTGCTAGAGACAGGATATTGGACGAGATGACTTCCACTGAAAACTTCAAGGATTTGTTTGATCTGATACTTTATCAGACAGGATACTGCAACTCTGAGGCCATCCCATGACTGGTTGTGTGAGTAAGACTGGCAGCTTGATCTGAAGTCCAGACCTGGTATTTTACAGCAGTTAATAATTACTGCAAAAGAAGTTTCACTGTCAGTTTGTTAGGTTTTGTGCTTATTATTGTGACCGATGAGCTGAATCTGTGACCAATCTGTAAAATGTTCTTGAGCAATGTTCTAGGTATGGATTTCCTTCTCATTGCTCTCCTTTGCTGATTTTTCTCTTTTCTGATCCTCTCAAAACTCTGCTTCATTAACTCGGAATGCAACAGTGCTACTTTAGATAGCCCCTTTGGTCGCTAGGAAATTTGCTTCCTCAACAACCAAAGAGGTGTGAAAGTATGTATAGAATTTATCACTGCAGACACTGAATTCACATCCATTTCTAGTCCAAGCTATAAATAGATTAAAATGTAGCCTGTGGGCAAATTTTACTTTGTGGTTCTGCTTTTTTTTCAACACAATTGCACCTAATAACCTGAACGATTCTATTTAGTTTGTGGAATTGGAATCAATACTCTAGTTGGTTTCCGGGTGATTCTCATTCAAGGGTAAACTTTTTCTTTTCTTTTCTGGTTTTTTACGGCATAATCATGGTCTTTGAACCCGGAAGAGGGTTCACACTTCTCCAGTGTTGTTCGATTCAGGGTTGAACGTCCCAGCTCATCGTTTGCACGGGGCAGGAGAGTCTGGACTATATCTTTAGTTTTCTTCAATCGAAAACACTTAGAAAAGAGGGAATGAATTATACCAAAGAGATGAGAGATAAGCCGTTTTGACAGTTTCCTAGTGATTTCTCCTTCACTACAAGGACTCGGCATGGCATTCTTTGATGATTTTCTTTTGGGAAAAAACATGGCCTGAAGAGAGGGTGAGCAAGAGATATGTTCACTCACCGCAACTCGGTATCATCTCAATAATTTCTTTTTATCAAACTTGGTTTCAATCTTATGAGAAGGTTGATGCATCGCTGCCTTGTGTGCATCTACACTAGTGAAAATCTCGATATGAGCTTACAAGTTTAGCATGGTGCATCTCTTTATCTATTAAAGGTATAAAAACTGGTGTTTGCTTCTGTTATTTCCATTCCTGGCTGGGCTAGTTTGATTTGATGTCTCCTGCTAATAGATGGATTGTGTTGATGGGATGCATGTAAGTAATTATAGTCTCTTAACTACTTTTAATTCGTTATTGTTGTCTAAAATTTTTCAAAAGGTTACCTGAGAAGTCAAATCTCTTTCTCAATTTTGCACGACTCATTTTGCAACATCGCAAATTCTCTAAATTCTAAACAGTAGATTATAATGTTCTTAACCCAAAAAGCAAATAAGATCTATCTTTTACCTGTTTTAAAGAATCCAAATTATCTTGGCTGTTGGGTTCACATCTGCTAAGAAGAATCCCCGAATATGTTCCTTCCTATCCTTCCTAGCAGTTGTTTCAGTTCTAGTCTTCAAAGATAACTACCCCATACTAGTTAGACCATGTAATTTTGTCTATCCTACAGGGGGCATTTTTAATGTATAAAGCTATACGCCTGTTTCATAAAGCAAATTTAAACATTGGCCTTTTAGACAAGGTTGATTGTGTGGATCACTCAAATATCTTTCCACTTGACCTTCGTACAGGTGATAGATTTGCTGAGGAGTGATAATTCATGTCACGAAAGATCATGTCATGTTCTGGCACAAGGGCTAGAAAAGCCATGTTGATTCCGATAGAGCTCATTCGATGGTACCAATACAATAATTCATATGTCTGTTGGTGACAAGGAAGTGTTGACAAATCACTGCCAAAGAAGCTGCAGTATCAGTTTGATAGGTCTTGCGCTTACTATTGCAACATAATAAGCTGAATTTGTAATCAATCATCTGTAAAAATGTTCTAAAGCAACATGCTAAGTATGGATATTTTTCTCATTTCTCTCCTGTCAACGAAGAGCTTCAAATGACTTCCTACGATAGTAGATATTGAACTACCTACCAGCGCCGTCCAGGGCAAGTAAACGGAAGCTAATATGACTCTCACGACTCTTCTCCTTCACTTGCATTATTGGATCATTTCTTTCCAGATTTTCTCCACAAATTTCAGCTTCTCTTTCAACACCTCTTTGTCATTCGTAAATTTGGATAGAACTTCCTTCTTTTGTAAATCAGACTCAGGGTCAATCCCATTGAAAAAGTCCCAACCATCAAATTCCAAAATGAGCGTGAAAATCAACCGCGAACATGGATCTTTCAATACTGGTCAATCCAAATCGATACTCTCAGCGAAATAAAGTCGAACCCAATCAGCTCAGTCCCTTTGAACAAATAGAGAATGAATTTCCCTCCCCTATGAATAGCGGTAGAACCTACTCGCGAGATTCTTCGGTGTTTACGAAGTGTACAGCGCCGCATGCTTCTGATCCCAATGGTCACGCCCCGATTTTATTCGAGATCCATGACGAAATAATGTTGTACCAAGCTCCACCATACACATCAGCAACATCCGTGAGTGCACAGTCCGCAATGCCATGTCATCCTTTCCACGACAAAAAATGAACAGCATCTTGACTGGACGTAGCCCCCACCGAAATTTTTTTTTCCACACTTGAAATTGGCCAGAATTTGACTGCCCACAAGTTAGTATTTTTTTTTTTTTTTTTAATAATTTCTAGAGAACTTGCCTTTCGCTTTATTGCAACATTTTTTTTTTTTTTTGGCTGGACTGGAAATACGATCATCTACACAATCCATATATCTTTTTTTTTTGTGAAGAATAGATTATGTGATGATTTCAGCTATGTGATATTTATCTACATTTATGATGCGAAGAGGACTTTGTAAAAAACAGGAATGGGCATGGATTCAGACAATTCCTTGCCCTGTCGGGGAAAACTTGTGGGAACAAAACAACAAATGGCGCGAGGCGGGACGAGGCGGCGCTTATGTTTGTTTGTTCCCTTTTGCGCCTTTGCTATTTATTTGATGTTTATTTACAAGCCTTCCGAAACTAAAAATAAACTAAAAAGAAAACTCTAAAACCCAAAATTCAACCTTTTCCGTTTTGCCTCTTTTGTCGTTATGTAATTGTTATTATCTTTCAGGATGATCTAGCGGAAGGGGGAAGGGGAAGAAGATGATGCCGGTGGGGATCCTAATCGGACTGTCCAGCCCAGCAAACTCTATTTGAAACATATAATTGCCTTAAATTTCATTAATATGATAAACCTAATTTGAAATATACAATCCAATCATCAGGTCGCTGAATAATATGAAATTCTGCAAGACAAATAGAAATCACTCATAAATATTTCATTACTCTATAATATGAATATAGTTAAAAATTTACTATGCGAGTACGACATAGTTTTTGTGTAGAATTTTTTATTTCATTAATGACAAGTGATGTAGGCATATAATAGAAATACATCAAGAGAATATATATTCTATATGGATAAATATTTAGATTAAAAGTTTGACACATAAAAAATATCACTACAAGCTTAAAATTAGAATTAGATTTTTTTTAAACATTGAAATCAGAAACGTACAAGAAGGTGTTTCCAATCTTCTTTATAATTTCCTTTGTCTTTTGCTTAGATGCATAACAATGAGATACAATGTTTGAAATCAATTTATGACTTTTCAATCTACATATTGTTCCTCTGTCATTATAAATTAATTTGTTTCAAAGTTAATTAATATAGCTATGTCTTCTTGTCAAGGGTAATATTTATTAGTGAGTTGTAAATTCATTTATGCAAGAGTTGCATCTCTTTCATATTACTATTCACTAAAATTAATGTTCTAATTTATATTTAAAAAAATTATTAAATATGGAAAAACATATTTTGCACATGCAATGCTTGTGGTTACCTATATCGACTAATTTATTTCACCACGTCCTTTTCTTCGCTTGCTCAAAAAAATGTTTTTTCTCTCGTATAGATATGCATTGGACAATATGTACTCTGGATGAATAAGTTTAACCATTTTCAGAGATCTTTCTAATCAATGGTAATGACAGCTACTACGGACAATGACTTTCGGCAGCAAATAATTATCTACTTACTTTAAGATTTTATCATGTACATGCAATAGCCATGTTCCGTATCGTGTTATTGCCATCAACATTTCCATCCATCAAAATCACCGGCATTTTAATAGTTTAGATTTTAATTTTCTTAAATAGTTAAGTAATTATTAGGAAGTGTATATGCACATTTATAGAGAAAACCAATTCTAACAAAATCTACTATTGATAATATTTCTTAGTATGAAAACGCGTTAAAAGCAAATTGTGTAAGTCTATCCACATCAATAATAAGCATGACTTGGTATTTATCTATTTATGGGGCCCTTCATCATTTGGTATTTCACACTTTAGCCAATTTCTAGTCCTTCTAGTGCTTCAAAGCAAGATTCTCAATGTCTCACATTTGAAAACCTCTTTGGACATGCACCCAACAATCATGTCTCTCATACTGCAACATTGCATGTATATTAAAATCGAATCAGTGATCTACCAGAAAATTTCATCCTTGGTACTCTCTCTCTCTCCTGATGATCATAACATCTTGGACTTCTTTTTCTTAATTACAGGTATGACTGTGATATGCAATTGAGGGAGACACATAGGGTTTGGAAGATTTAAGCTCAGAATTTCCTTCTTTGATGCCATGTGATTTTAGTTTTTTGGAACACTCTCAACTGTTCTAGAAGTTTAAACCATTAGATGAATGCGTAATTTAATATCTAAATATTATATTACTTCCCCTCACGTTTAGTCAAGCATTTTTGCCTAGTACTAAGTGTGAACATATTTGATTAGAAAGGCAAATGAGAGTCTGAAAGATTTAAACTCGAGAGCTCCTTGCTATGATATTATGAGAGATTTGGTAGAATCTCCATCAATTGTTTTAAAAGTTATATAGAATTCTTTGTCTTGTGAAAAGCAAATTGATGTCCTCCTTTTGCTGCTGCTATGGAGAAAATTATGGAGGAAGAGAACATGGGACAAGTTAATGGTCGATAGATTCCAGGGTTCATGTATTTGATGTAAAATTGTATGAGAGTCGATCATTTCGTATAATATGAGTAAGAGCTCCCCCAGATATCATACAAAGAGAACTTTTTCCTTCTTGTATAACTACATGGGTCAACTACACATCTTCTTTGTCCCTTATGATAGTTATTTGTTTCTTTGCTTTTTAATTTAATATGCATGCTCTCGCTCGTGAAGCATATCTGTCACGCCCCGACTCTCGAGCTCGCGGCAACCCCATTTCACTTGAGGTCTATCTGTACGACGTCCCAGGTACTGTCGTCGACCAATTCATTTTATCTTGTAATTATGCACATGCGGAAACGAACAACTCCCAAACCAAACAACGGGGATAGCAACAACAGCGAGCGAGAGGAAAGACAAACACCATTTTATATATCTGAAGGTTAGCCGGCACACCAGCAAATACAAACACGCCTTACTATAGGCGACAAGCTAAGGCCTACTCAAAAAGAGACCGGCCGGCTAACCTAACACCGTACAAGTGTCTACTCACGGCCTCGGAGGGATCGCTCTTCGATCCTCGGGTACTGCATCATCTAGGGCCTGAAAATGTTAACCACAACGGGTTGAGATAAACTCAGCAAGTTAAAGTCCTAAGCCCCGGTTAGGAACTTCGCTCGCCTCGGGAGTTTAACATACAACCTAATACAGCAATCAATGCAATACCACCTCAGAGAGATAACCACAGAAGACAGTTTAATAAACAGGTGCAATCACAAGCGACCCTACCTGGCCTTGGCACACGCGACCTGCAGAAACTGTCATTTAATTCATCACGACAATAAGAGCATACGAATAATCAGAGCATCTCACACAGCTTTCTCATGTCTCACACCCACACATGCTCCGATTATTACGACCCTCTAGGCCACGGCACAACCTTATGGTTGGCGGTCAACTGGTCGTAAACCAGGCATCGTCCTCCCCCGTGAGGCACGGCGACGTCATGGGCTTTCCCCCACCGACGGCATTCCATAAGGAGCATGGGCCCGGCCTCAACCGCGACTCCGCATCTGACCACTGTCAGGCGACCCAATGGTCACGGCACAACCCCAAAGGATTGGCGGTCATCCGGCTCAACCGGGCTATCAACTTTAATCTGACCATGCAACACATCAGCAAACAGTTCATTCTTGTCTTTGCTTTTGCTTGGTCGTGAATGCAACACCGCTCATACGCTCATGCTCATGCGACATGCCATTTCAGATAACCCACGCATTATGTCATGCGGTATCACTCGACAATTCCAAAACTCCAAATTCCACCAATCATCAATCACGTACATTCCCTAATTCTCGGGAATAACTCAATAAATCAAGCACTTTCACTTCCACTCGGTCTTCGATCGTGCATTTCATCATCATTCACGCATATAATTAACAATCGGCACTTCAAGAAAGCATAACAACCAATAACATATCAATTTGAAACCAAAATTTATTTCTGTATGAACAGTGCCGTGAACGAATCGTGAAGTGATTGTGAACGATGTCGTGAAAGTGATTGTGAGCGATAATCGTGAATGTAAATAACAAATGACTAATCCGAAATTAATATAATAATATTAAAATTAACCATGGTTACTAAATTTAACCTAACTAGGGTTAATTAACTCAACCATGATTAATAATTAACCATAGTTACTTTAGAAACTAACCCTAGTTACTTTAATTAATTAACCTTAGTTACTTTAATACTAACTATGGTCAATTAACTAACCCTAGTCAGCCTTAATTAACTCAGCCACCATTAACAAACTAACCCATAATTAACCAAGCACAAAAATTAAACTAATTAACCCCTAAGCAAGATTAACCCCTAAACAAGGATTAGGAAGTTAACTTACTTGGATCGGAAATCCGGCGACACCGGCGCGTAGAGGGGGACGAGGGCTACGAGGGGTAAGCTTGGGGATGGCAACGGACGACAAACGGTGACCGAAACGGGCCAAAAACACTGCTGGTTACTGTTCACGCGGAACTGACCAGCAGTGCGGAAAAGGCCGAAACGGGCGGCTAACGGCGACCAGCGGTGACTGGGGATGCGCGGCTGGCTTCCTAACTTCCAGGACTACACTTTGGGCGGTTGCGGCGGCTCCGGTGACGGCGGCAAGGCTGTTTTCCGGCTGGAAAACAGTATGGACAGCAAAGAACACTAGAAATGGAAGAGAAAAGGAAGAGAAAAAGGGAGAGAGAGGGGGCTGGGCTGGTGCACGAATTTTGGGGGAGAAAGAGGAGAGAGAAGAGGCTGAAAACTTGAAGGAGAAGCCAAGGCAAGTGGGCTTGCCACTTGCTTGAAGGGCCAATCAAAACAAAAAAAAAAAGCATAAACAATGCCCACTTGGGCACAAAAGCAAAAGGGCCAAAAGAGAGAAGCCCATGGGCTGGAAATGGAGGGGAACTTGGGCCAACTTGGGCCCCTCTTGGGCTGGGCTGAATGGGTGCAAGGCCCATTGGGCCGCCGGTCTTGGGCCGACCCACTCGCGGGCTCGAAACCCGGTCCAATTCTTCCTTTTTCCAACTCTTCCGTGTCCAACGGAAAATCCCAAAATAAATGAGGCGACGTCCAAGTATTTAGTCCTGATATCATTGAGAAGTCGGTTCCAAAATCGGATTAAAAATCGGGGCTAAATTGAGTCAATTTTCAGGATGTTACAACTCTTCCTCTTACAGAAATTTCGTCCTCGAAATTTGAACCGACACGCTAATCCTCAAAAGATAGGGGTGCGACGCCTCATGATTTCTTCGCTTTCCCACGTAGCTCCCTCCGTACCATGATACTCCCAAATGACTTTGACCAAAGAGACTGTCTTGCTTCTCAACACTTGTTCTTTCCGGTCCTCAATCTGAATCGGTCTCTCTACATACGACACCCTGTCGTCCACCTCTATCTCTTCAAAATTCAACACGTGAGTCGGGTCTGGCTCGTATTTCCTTAACATTGATACGTGGAATACGTCATGCACTTGAGCAAGTCGAGGCGGTAGTGCAAGACGATAGGCTAAATTCCCGATCCTTTCCAAGATCTCGAACGGTCCAACGTACCTTGGGCTCGATTTTCCTTTCTTTCCAAATCACGATGTACCTCGCATCGGCGATACTTTAAGGAACACATGATCGCCCACTTGAAATTCCAATGGCCTACGTCGCCTATCCCCATAACTCTTCTGTCTGCTCTGAGCCGTCTTTAACCTTTCTCGAATCATCTTGACGGCGTCTAAAGATTGCTGCACTAACTCTGGCCCTGTAATTTTCCGCTCGCCGACTTCGTCCCAACAAATTGGAGTCCTACACGGTCGGCCATATAAAGCTTCGAACGGTGCCATTCTGATACTCTGCTGATAACTGTTATTGTATGCAAACTCGACGAGATGAAGTTGTTCCTCCCAACTTCCTTTGAAATCCAATACACAAGGCTCAAAGATATCCTCCAAAGTTTGAATTGTTCTCTCGATTGACCGTCTTTCGAGGATGGTAGGCCGTACTGAACTGCAGCTTTGTCCCCATCGAAGTCTGTAGACTCTTCCAAAATGCAGCCGTAAATCTGGGGTCTCGATCTGAAGTAATCGTCACTGGCACCCCATGCAAACGAATAATCTGTCGCACGTACAATTCTGCATACTTTTCCAAAGCAAAATCCTTGCGTACGGCGATGAAATGAGCTGATTTCGTTAATCGGTCCACTATAACCCAAATTGCATCATTACCTCGCCGACTTCTTGGTAATCCGCCACGAAGTCCATCGTGATGTGCTCCCATTTCCATTCGGGATTTCAAGAGGTTGTAGTAACCCTCCCGGCTTGCAATGCTGCGCTTTCACTTGTTGGCAAGTTAAACACTTCGCCACATGCTTGGCAATGTCTAGCTTCATGCCATTCCACCAATAATATTGTCGCAGATTTCGATACATCTTCGTACTACCGGGATGCACACCGTAGAATTGCGATGCGATGCGCTTCGGATAACAACCTCTCCTTAATTTCGGTGTCGCTTGGTACACATAACCGTCCACGGAATTTCAAGATCCCATCCTCGGATACTTGAAAATCGACTTTCTCTTAGTCGCGTCCATTTGCAGAATCTTTTGGATCTCAACGTCCAAAGGTTGCATTGCCTTAATCTTGGCTTGAATTTCGGGTTCGATCCTAAGGGTAGCCATTAGACGGAAAGATGGCATACCTCGAGCTCGATTCTGAATCGCGGATTCCCTCCAACAGAATCCATTCCCGAACCATCATACTAGCAACCGATGACTTGCGACTCAAAGCGTCGCCACTTTGTTTGCCTTACCCGGATGGTACAGAATATCGTTAGATCATAATCCTTAAGAAGTTCCATCCATCTGCGCTGCCTCATGTTCAGTTCCTTTTGGGAGAACAGATACTTCAAACTTTGATGGTCCGTATAAATCTGAAATCTCTCTCCACAGAGATAATGTCTCCATATCTTCAACGCAAATATGATGGCCGCCAACTCTAAGTCGTGCGTCGGATAATTCAGCTCGTGAGGCCTCAATTGCCTGGAAGCATATGCTATCACTTTACCATATTGCATCGTAACGCAACCGAGTCCTTTGTTTGACGCGTCGCTAAAAATCTCATATCCTCCCGAGCCTCGACGGAATAGTCAAAATCGGGTGCGGTAGTCGCCTTATGCTTAAGCTCTTGGAAACTACGCTCGCACTTATCCGTCCACTCGTATTTCTTGTCCTTTTTCAGCAATCTGCGTCAATGGCATAGCTATTGAAGAGAATCTTTCCACAAACCGTACGTAATAACTAGCCAATCCTAGAAAACTACGAACCTCGGTTATCGAAGTCGGTCTTGGCCAATCTATGACCGCTTCAATCTTGGTCGGGTCCACAGAAATCCCTTCGCCTGAGATCACATGGCCTAGAAATGCCACTCGAGCCAACCAAAATTCACACTTGCTAAATTTCGCATACAACTTGTGATTTCTTAGGGTTTGCAACACGGTCCTTAGGTGTTGCTCGTGTTCATCCGGACTCTTTGAATACACCAAAATGTCGTCGATAAACACGATCACGAACCGATCCAAATACTCCTTAAACACTCGATTCATCAAATCCATGAAAGCGAGCGGGGGCATTTGTTAATCCAAAAGGCATTACCGTAAACTCGTAATGACCATAACGAGTACGGAAAGCTGTCTTCGGTATGTCCTCCTTTCGGATCCTCAATTGATGATAGCCCGTCCTTAGGTCTATCTTAGAGAATATCGACGCTCCTTGGAGTTGGTCAAACAGTCGTCAATCCTCGGTAGCGGGTACTTATTCTTAATCGTCACTTGATTAAGCTGTCTATAGTCAATGCATAACCGCAACGAACCATCTTTTTCTTGACAAACAGATCGGCGCTCCCAAGGCGATGCACTCGGGCAAATAAAACCCTTGTCCAATAATTCCTGCATCCGCACCTTCAATTCCTTCAACTCGACAACGCCATCCCGTACGGTGCTTTCGAGATTGGTTCGTCCCGAGCCAACTCGATTACGAACTCTATCTCTCTGGCTGGGGGTAGTCCTGGCAATTCCTTTGGAAAGACATCAGGATAATCTCGTACTACCGCGATGTCCTCCAGGTTCGGTCCTTCTTTCAACGTATCACTCACAGATGCCAAATATCCTCGACATCCTGACCCCAACAACTTGGTTGCTTCCAAAGAAGAAATCAAGGGAATCGAGGACCCTCCTCGGCTCCCTACAAACTGGAAACTACTAGCTCCAGTCGGATTAAATCGGATTCTCTTCTCCCGACAATCCATAGTAGCTCCTTGCTTGGTCACCAATCCATACCAATAATGACATCAAAGTCATACATCGCTAAAACAATCAAATCAATTCTTCCTTCCCGACCATCTATAATCAGTTTACAGCTAGCACATCCTACTGCAGATAAAACTGAATCCTCTAACGGAGTAGAAATAACAAGGACCGTTTCCAACGGCTCTGGTCTTAATCCCACTAATTCTACAAACCGTTTAGCAATAAAGGAGTGCGAAGCTCCCGGATCAAACAATGCATAAGCAACATGGTCGTGTAGAGATATCGTACCTGTAATCACGGCAGGCGTGTCCTCCGCCTCTTTCCTCGTGATCGCATACACCCGTCCTTGAGCGGGGGGGTCTCATGCGGTGCCCTGTTGAACGTTCCCCACTGGTGGTCCGGCTGGCGGTCGTGGCATGAATGGCATTGTCGGCCTGCGTGGGCAGTTCTTCACTCGGTGGCCCACCTGACCACACCCAAAACAAGCTCCCATCGGAAAGGGACACGGGGCATTTCCATGCCTCTTGCCACACATTCTGCATCCTCCAAACGAGCCTGGCAACGGTTTTCCCACACCGTCCCTTCTATTAGGTGGAAGAGGATACCTTCCTCCAGCCATCGGTTTCTTTCCAAACCGACTGTTGTCTCTGCTAGGCACAAACCGCGATCCAGATGCGGCTGCCTTCTCTACAAGGTGCCTCTCAATCATCTGAGCTCTCTCATAAAGCTCATTGTAATCCTTCAGGTTCGCCGATACCAAGTGGTCCCTGATTTCTATCTTCAGTCCATCCCGAAACCTCCTAGCCTTGTCCAACGGGTGCTCGACCATCCGCGGCGCGTACTTCGACAGCTCTGCAAACTTGGCCTCGTCGATCCACTTTCGTCATCGATTCGATGCGGCCTCGAAATCTCGCCAACTCTCGCTCTCTCGCGCAGCCTCCGAGAAGTACTTACTTAGAAAAGCCTCCCTGAAGGTATTCCATACCCTGATTGTACCCTCGGGAAATACCCATCCTTGGGTAGCTTCCCACCAAGTGCCGGCATTACCCTGAAGTTGGTAAGCCGCCATGATCACCTTTTCCTCCTCAGAGCACTGCAGCAAGGTGAACGTCTTTTCCAGCTCCCTTACCCAGAGGGTCGCTGTCTCAGGGTCGCCAGCCCCTGAAAACTTGGGCGGCTTCAGCTTCATGAATTGCTCCACTAGCTGATGCATAGGCCGGTTACCAGTCCCGGGCCTAGCTACGGAGCAAATGCAAAGAAGAAGAATGCTTGAGTCGAGTCGAGCTTGTTGACCTATCAAAGCCTCAATGGCATGCATGATCCCATCCATCCTCGGATCTTCCGGTGCTACCTCCCTAGCACCGGTCGGTACCTGTGCCGTCCTCTTCCTCGGACCCCTCTGACCTGGGGTCCTCAAACCAGGGGTACTCGGATCTGGATTGCTCATCTTGCAGGACTCTCCTAACCTGCGTTCCAATTCCCCCCACACGGAATTAGAAAATGAGACAACCCTACAACAAAGGATCACGAAGGATCCTGCAGTCAATCACATGCAAGAAAAGAAATTGTCTTTCCTACTAACTATCCCCACGCACCAACGCAAGACTCATCGCACCTTATCACTCCATCGCCCAACCAGCTCGATACCAAAATCGACGGGGTTGTCACGCCCGACTCTCGAGCTCGCGGCAACCCCATTTCACTTGAGGTCTATCTCGTACGACGTCCCAGTGTATCGTCGTCGACCAATTCATTTTATCTTGTAATTATGCACATGCGGAAACGAACAACTCCCAAACCAAACAACGGGGATAGCAACAAAGCAAAGAAGTAGAGGAAAGACAAACACCATTTTATATATTCGAAGGTTAGCAAGCACACCAGCAAATACAAACACGCCTTACTATAGGCGACAAGCTAAGGCCTACTCAAAAAGAGACCGGCTGGCTAACCTAACACTTTGTACAAGTGTCTACTCACGGCCTCGGAGGGATCGCTCTCTTCGATCCCGGCACTTTGCATCATCTAGGGCCTGAAAAGGGTAACCACAACGGGTTGAGATAAACTCGGCAAGTTAAAATCCTAAGCCCCGGTTAGGAACTTCGCTCGCCTCGGGAGTTTAACATACAACCTAATACAAAGCAATCAATGCAATACCACCTCGAGAGAGATAACCACGTAAGACAGTTTAATAAACAGGTGCAATCACAAAGCGACCCTACCCGGCCTTGGCACACGCGACTGCGTAAACCTGTCATTTAATTCATCACGACAATAAGAGCATACGAATAATCGAGCATCTCACACGGCTTTCTCATGTCTCACACCCACACATGCTCCGATTATTACGACCCTCTAGGCCACGGCACAACCTTATGGTTGGCGGTCAGGCGGTCGTAAACTGGCATCGTCCTCCCCGTGAGGCACGGCGACGTCATGGGCTTTTCCCCACCGACGGCATTCCATAAGGAGCATGGGCCCGGCCTCAACCGCGACTCCGCATCGACCACCGTCGGGCGACCCAATGGTCACGGCACAACCCCGAAGGATTGGCGGTCATCCGGCTCAACCGGGCTATCAACTTTAATCGACCATGCAACACATCAGCAAACAGTTCATTCTTGTCTTTGCTTTTGCTTGGTCGTGAATGCAACACCGCTCATACGCTCATGCTCATGCGACATGCCATTTCAGATAACCCACGCATTATGTCATGCGGTATCACTCGACAATTCCAAAACTCCAAATTCCACCAATCATCAATCACGTACATTCCCTAATTCTCGGGAATAACTCAATAAATCAAGCACTTTCACTTCCACTCGGTCTTCGATCGTGCATTTCATCATCATTCACGCATATAATTAACAATCGGCACTTCAAGAAAGCATAACAACCAATAACATATCAATTTGAAACCAAAATTTATTTCTGTATGAACAGTGCCGTGAGCGAATGAATCGTGAACAAAGTGATTGTGAATGTAATCGTGAACAAGTGATTGTGAGCGAATGTCGTGAACAGTAAATATGAACAGTGACTAATCCGAAATTAATATAATAATATTAAAATTAACCATGGTTACTAAATTTAACCTAACTAGGGTTAATTAACTCAACCATGATTAATAATTAACCATAGTTACTTTAGAAACTAACCCTAGTTACTTTAATTAATTAACCTTAGTTACTTTAATACTAACTATGGTCAATTAACTAACCCTAGTCAGCCTTAATTAACTCAGCCACCATTAACAAACTAACCCATAATTAACCAAGCACAAAAATTAAACTAATTAACCCCTAAGCAAGATTAACCCCTAAACAAGGATTAGGAAGTTAACTTACTTGGATCGGAAATCCGGCGACACCGGCGCGTAGAGGGGACGAGGGCTACGAGGGGTAAGCTTGGGGATGGCAACGGACGACAAACGGTGGCCGAAACGGGCCAAAAACACTGCTGGTTACTGTTCACGCGGAACTGACCAGCAGTGCGGAAAAGGCCGAAACGGGCGGCTAACGGCGACCAGCGGTGACCGGGGATGCGCGGCTGGCTTCCTAACTTCCAGGACTACACTTTGGGCGGTTGCGGCGGCTCCGGTGACGGCGGGCAAGGCTGTTTTCCGGCTGGAAAACAGTATGGACAGCAAAGAACACTAGAAATGGAAGAGAAAAGGAAGAGAAAAAGGGAGAGAGAGGGGGCTGGGCTGGTGCACGAATTTTGGGGGAGAAAGAGGAGAGAGAAGAGGCTGAAAACTTGAAGGAGAAGCCAAGGCAAGTGGGCTTGCCACTTGCTTGAAGGGCCAATCAAAACAAAGCAAAAACAAAGCATAAACAATGCCCACTTGGGCACAAAAGCAAAAAGGGCCAAAAAGAGAGAAGCCCATGGGCTGGAAATGGAGGGGAACTTGGGCCAACTTGGGCCCCTCTTGGGCTGGGCTGAATGGGTGCAAGGCCCATTGGGCCGCCGGTCTTGGGCCGGCCCACTCGCGGCCCGAAACCCGGTCCAATTCTTCCTTTTTCCAACTCTTCCGTGTCCAACGGAAAATCCCAAAATAAATGAGGCGACGTCCAAGTATTTAGTCCTGATATCATTGAGAAGTCGGTTCCAAAATCGGATTAAAAATCGGGGCTAAATTGAGTCAATTTTCAGGATGTTACAATATCTACATGTGGTGAGGCCTCAACTATTCAGAGTGATTCTACCTAGGGCAGGTCCCTCATCACTTATGACAAAAAAAGTACCATCCAATTCCGAAATAGTGGTCTGACGTAAGAGAATTTTATTAATAAATTTCTCTATTTACTAAATTAATTTTGAAATATACAACTAATGGTAACTGCAGTTACAGTGCCTTCAATGTAAGTGAGTCTCTTTTCAACTCCAATGAAGTAATTCACAAAAATTTGTAGCGTGATGGTGCTTTTAAGTGGATTATTTCAACCAAAAGTTATCCAAATTCTTTTTTTTTTGGTCGAAAATAGTGATAATTTCATTACGAAAAAGGAAGATGAGATACATCATAGCATAAAATTTCGAAGAGGTTCGATGGGGGGTAGTGGACCCAGTTGTTCGGTAACGCCTGATGACGTTGGGCCTTCGCAGCCCAATCGGCGGCTCTGTTTGCATCCCTGTTGTAATGGATAATTAGTTAAGAGGCCCTAGGCTTCTCGAAGCTGGGTCCATAATTCCTAGTCAAACTGAGCTTCAGTTTCCAGTGGCGTTTGCGTGGATAGAAGTAGCTTCTGATCTGCGACTTCGCTTATCTGCTGCACAAGTTCAAAGTGGTCACTTTGCAGTTCCCAACTGAGGGTTTCCTGTTCTGCGTTTCCATTTCTCGACAGCCATCGCAGGGATTCAAGGACGGCCTCCACTTCAGCTTGAACTGGCAATTCTACCATGATGGAGCGTGCGAAACCTGCAATCATTCTTCCTTGATGGTCTCGGCAGATCCCAGCTACTGCAACTGCTCTTTTCTCTCTGCAAAAAGACCCATCAACGTTCCACGTAAGGGAACCGCAGGCTGGGGATGTCCATTTGGCAGGTAAGACGGGTGTGGAAGTTGGGTTTCTGGTTTTTCGAGTTACCCATGTACTGATATTGCGGTATTGAACGATGGCTGACTCGATCAGGTACTTCGGCTGAAGGCACTGTCCACGGAAGATGAGGGCATTTCTTCCTCTCTAGATCTGCCACAAAATCTGAGCTAGGAGCTCGAAAGGGACGGTAGTGTGCTGAAAATTGTCGATCCACTCTTCGATTTGGGTGATATGCCTCTGCGTTATGTCTATCTTGATTTCAGGGTGTTTCCAGACTTGTGCTGACCAAGGACAGAGGAGGAACAAGTGCTCGCTAGTTTCGGGTTGGCTTTGGCACATTTCGCACAGGTTATGAGGTAGTATATTCCTTTTCCGAAGATTCTCCCTTGTCGATAGTGCATTATGACATAATTGCCATAGAAAATGTTTTAACTTGGGTTGTGTTTGAGCTCGCCAAATGCGACTCCATAATGATTGTGGTGTCTGAAAGGAGGAGGAAGCTTCTTGCTGTTTGGGACTGCTGTGTTTGGCTTGTAGGCACCGATATGCACTTTTAACTATGTATGTTCCGGTTTTATTGGGTGTCCATACGATGTGATCTGCTGCCCTGTTTCTGCTTAGTGGAATTGAGAGCATTTCTTCAGCTGTCTCCTGGTCAAACAAGCTTCGTATTTTGTCTTCCTGCTATGTCTTGTTCTTTTTGTCAATTAATTCCGATACCTTCTTTGGGTCCTCTCTATTGGCGGAGCCGTTTAGGATTCCTCTAGGCAGCCACATATCTTCACGAATATGCACATTTTCACCATTCCCAATAGTCCACCACAATGAAGGTAGGATAGCATTCCTCCCTGTTAACATGCTAAGCCATCCCCAAGAGGGATTGCTACCTTTACCAGCCTATAGTAGGTTTCCTTGTGGGTAGTAGAGGCCTTGATATACCTTGCTCCATAGAGTTTCTAGCTGATTGATTAACCTCCAAACTTGCTTACCCAACATAGCTTCATTAAAAGTGATGAGATCTCGGAAGCCAAGTCCCCCATTTGTTTTCCTTTCCTTTAATAGTTCCCATCGTCTACAATGTAGTCCTTTATGCTGGTCATTTGTTTTCCACCAAAAATCAGCAATTTTCCTCTCAATTGCCCGACATATTGATAGTGGGATTTTAAAAATAGACATGACATACTGTGGTATCACTTGTACAACTGCTTTGATCAATACTTCCTTCCCTGCTTTGGACATCAGATTTTCTTTCCAGCCCTCTAGTTTTTTGTTCACTCTAGTAATGATCCAAGCAAACATCTCCTTTTTTGATCTACCCCAGTCCAAAGGAACACCCAGGTATTTTCCAGTTTTTTCAAGTTCTACTACTATCATCTCGTTAGTTAGGCTTTGCTTCAGGGTGAGTGGGCAATCTTAATTCGAGTGAAGGTAAATTCTCTTAATTGGAAAACTAATCAAAATATTGCCACACTTGTAGTTTTCCATTTTGATTTCAAACCTTTGGCTCTACAATAATTAATTTGGTGCTTCAAATTCAACCTTATGTAAGAAAATACAAGCAAATGCTTGTCATACTTCTAGTTCACAATAGCCACCGTTAGACCGTCAAGTGGAAAAGACGTCTCAATGTTTATTGGAAATCAATGCTTACATTACCTTTTGAAATTAATGTTTCGACCATTTTCTTTGAAGGCAATAAATTTTTAAGGGTTCTTACCTTTTTTCCTAATCTCAAAAATTTATGAGACTAACGTATTAGTCAATTGTGGAATCACTCAAAAGGGGTAAATACAATTCATTGACTGATATGGAGTTACTCCGGATGCATACAATTTTGGTAGATAAAAGTAAATATACAATAAATAGAAAAGAGATGATATGAACTTTTTTTCTGATGCGAAGTTTGTGCGATTCGTCAATTGTCTCAAAATAGCTTTTATTTTTTTTCATATTTAACATGAGACACGACATGATTAGATTCATATAGATTTTGTATTTGGTAGTATTAATTTTTCTATTTAGATCAGATCAGTATCAAGGTACAACCCTGGTCTAAATATAAAGTTTTAAAAGCTGCCTCATCCATCATTAAGAACGTTAGCGCACTTGAGGGTATTTCGAATTGCAATCTGAAAATATTCTTGGAAACACTAAAACTCGAATTGGATTTTTTTATCAACAAATAATAGAAATTCCAAGATTATTTTGGCCAAAGAAGTTAAATTATTATGGAATAGAAACTGTGGAGAATAATTGTGTTCCTGCAGGACTATATCATCTTTAATTTAATTTTCCTTGATTGTATTAGTCTAAATTGAGAAAATTTTCTAGTGGAAAAATGACCTGTGAAGAATGGAAGGAAAATAACATGTGCTAGATGTATTAATGGATTCGATGGTTTTTGGAAATCCTTCCTAGCAATACTTAGTATTGCTCCTTTTGATATATAATAAGAAAAACATGCAAGTCTAACATTACAATTTATAACTTTTTGGCTAGAAATATTACTCCTTAACTTTTTGCGCTTTGAGTATATTCCGGATACACCTAATAACCACATTCGATATTATATTCTCAAATCTTCATGGGTTATTCGATTGGATAGAAATTATCAACAATCTAGTGGCTGGATTTTAATGTCCTCATCTAGTTAGGTAATCATCTGGGATGTGCATTCATGTTTGTGGAGTAAATCAATTATAACAAAACTTACCAATTATATTATTTCCAGTTTTGAGCATGTATTATGTATAAAGTAGGCAAGTTTTTTTTTTTGGTAACCGAGGAACCGCAGGAGACACTTCCTTTCGCTTACGCTAATCGGGGTCACACTGCCCTCAGATGCCCCATGACACCATCAGACGTCATCGCAAGCCACTATTTAGACGTAAATCTCGGGGGAGACTAGCCCAGGAACCCACCACCGGGGCCCCCACTTAAATCACGGACTGCTCCAGGAGTTGTGGCAGACATGAGTCGAACCCGACTTTGGGATCAGGAGGCCAGTTTATCCACACCAATAATGAGAAAAACCAATATCATGCCTATTTATATATGATTTTTAAGGCTAAGACAACTCTAACTTCTTAAACATCAAATATCTTCTCCGAAGATGTTCTTGAGGTGTGCACCCAAATGAATTTGAATTATTGAGTATAGTATGTTCTCCATCAGATTTATGTATGGATACTATTGGAATCAACGGTTCTTATATAAGAAATAGAATAGAGAAGATATGAACTTTTTTTATGCAAAGTTTGTGCGATTCGTTAATTGTCTCAGAATTAGGTCGTGTTTATTTGGTTTAGCATGAATCTCTACCTGGTTAGATTGCTGTAGATTTTGTAGCTGGTAGTATTAGTTTCTCTATTTCAAATAAGATTAGGATTGTGGGCACACCATCGATTAAAATATAAACTTTTAAAAGTGGCCTCATCCACCATTAATAAAGTAGTGCATTAGAGGGGCATCTCAAAATATTCTTGGAAACACTAAAATTTTGAGTTGGAATTTTTTTCAAAGAATATTATAAATCCCTAAATTATTTTTGGCCAAAAAAGTTAAATTATTATGGAACAGAAAATGAGGAGAAAATGAGTAGAATTATTGTGACCCGTTGGACTACAATGATCTTTTATTTGATTATCCTTGATTATATGAATCAAGATTGAGAATTTTTTTTCTTTCTAGTAGATAAATGACCGGTGAAGCATGAAAGGAAAATAAGATGTGCATATAGATGGATTCCATCATTTTTCAAAATCCTTCATACCAATACTTAGTATTGTTACTTTTGATATATGATAAGAAAAACATGCAAGTTTAACATTACAATATATAACTTTTTTTTACTAGAAATATTACTTGTTATTGGGTACATGCAGAAGCCATGTTCAATATCATGAAATTTGCCGTCTCCATCAAATGCTTCGTCCTTGGTAATATTGTGAAATCTTTTACAACTCCTATTGCTGTAGATAAGCCCACCAGATAAATTACTGTGGACTTCCAACAGAGCAAGGGCATACAAGGTTAAAAGCGGCTACAATCAATTGCGCAATCTCAAATTAAAACAGCCAGAGCAACAACCTTCATCATCTTTTCAGGTTCCAAATAAACTATGGACAGAAATATGGAAATTGCAGACAAATCCAAGAATCAAATTTTTCATGTGGAGCATGTGCTGTGAGGGCCTTCCTACGAAATGCAATCTATATAGGAGGCGAATAGTACCCGATAATCTTTGTCTAGTTTGCGCTTCCGCTCCAGAAACGATAGAACACTTGTTTACGTTGTGTAGCTGGACAAATCAACTCTGGTCAGAATTCAACCTAGGTGTCTCTACAGCCCCTATGCTTATTACTCGAATAGATAAATGGGTACATGAGTACCTGACATCGGAAGCTTCGCCGCAGAAGAAAACCCTGTTTTCCACTGTGCTTTAGTTGACATGGAAGGCGCGGGACAAGCTGTTGTTTCAGGGACGTACGCCAGATACGACCTGCATCAAACAAGAGGCTAACATCAGTAATCAACTGCACCAAAAGTGGGTATCACAAAACCCAGCAGCAGTAATGATCCAACACAACTCGACTGAGAAGTGGCTCCCTCCTACTCGCGGTGTAGTGAAAATCAACACAAATTGTTCCTGGTCTGCATTTGATTTGGAAGGCTAGGTAGCTGGGATTTGTAGAAGCAGTGAAGGAGTGTTGATTGCTGGGTTGGCGACGAAGATTCACGCTCCCTCGACTGAAGTTGCGGAAACCCTAGCTATCCGCACGGTTCTGCAGTGGTTGAACGAAGAGAGGAACTGGAACTGGGGAAGACTTCAAATGAACCAAACTGATCTGCACGTGTTGTTGTCCAGCGACAATCTGTCGGTAGTTGACATGATACTGGGCCGATTAGATTTGGCGTGGGCCTCCCAAAAACTGATTCTGGATTGCCGCATGCTGATGGGCCGACTTCCTCAAGTCCAACTAATTTATGAACCAAGAGAAACTAATAGGGTCGCGGACTAGGTCGCCAAAACCCACCGGACCGGGAACCTCCCCCATAATTGGGTTACGACACCACCACACCAACTACTCTCGCTTTTATGCTTAGATTTCGGAAGTGAATGTAATCTTTCCGCTTGAATGACGATCAATGAAATTTCTTTCTTGACCAAAAAAAAAAAAGATAAGCCCACCTCCTATTGCTTACAACAAATGGAATGAAGCTCTTGGAGTCTAATTCTTCACCACAATGGAACAATGGAGGAAACGGCATTTGAACCTGCACCAATCGAATGAAATTGTTTTTGACATATAAAGCCAACCCACAATCTTATTGCGAGTGAGAATCAGAGAGGAAGAGAAAAAAGGGGATGAGTTAGTAGTCAGTGACTCCACTTTCAAGCATATAATGGGAAATTGTGCGAGAGCTCGATGTATTTAGTATCAAATCAAAAGTGTACATTAGTTCCGTGTATACCTTGTATTGCGCCTTTATCTTTTATACATGCTCTCCATCGTGAAAGTATGCACGAGCGTCCAGCAAGGGTGACAGAGGAAGAGGTAAGTGGAAAACAGAGAAGATCTCCGCATAACAGAATTCAAGTACGCCACAACGGAATGGATTCGTCGTTATCCAGAAAAGCGATTTGATTACGCGTTGTGGCTTCAGAGAGTTGGAGTCTGCTTTTCCTAGTCACTACAGGGGACTTCCCCCATCGCCCTCCCTGCGCCTTCAGCCATCTCCGCCGCGGATCCTGAGGCGCTCTCTGAGATCCAGTTTGGAGCTCTTCCGCAGGTTCAGATTTCCATTCTCTACCCTTCCTGCAGATCAGATATCGAATCCTCTGTTACCACGATCTACTTCTCTGATTTGGAGCATGTGGCGCTGGTTTAGCTTTGAACCATCAATCAATTGCATGCCATATGTTCGATCAAATTCTTAGACTGAATTTGCATAGATTTGTCTCTGATGGTTGGATTATTTTGAGTGCGTATCGATTGCTGAGCATGACTTCAGTCAGGTTTCGTTGTTGCCGAGATTGAATCTGACCATATCGTTTTTGTTTTGTTTCCACCCTAATATGTTGGCGTGTCTTCCTGCTGCGTTTAATTGGTGTTCCTTTTTATTTGTTTTTTTCGATCGATCATGTTGTGGCTGTGCGTGAGTACTAAATGACTTGTAGTTGAGATGGTGGCTGACCGAGGCAGTCCGGCCAAAGGTCTTCTGGCTAAGCAAATTTGGGCCCGAGCATTGATCTTGCTTCCATTTATTTAGAATAGATAAATGAGTAAGTTTGCTCGATTATATATATAATAACAAAAAGAGAGAAAAAGAGATAATAGAAAAATGGGCTTGTTATAATTGAAAATGTACTTATTGTGCACTTCTCGTGATTATGGTGGAAAATACAGTTGGTACTACTATATATTTGAGATTGAGTTTAGTGAGGTTAGAATTGAAAGGGGCTAGTACAATAAGCCCATTTATGTCCATCACCCAGATTTGCAAATTCCCAATACAAGTCTATATTACGACCGAGCCTAATTTGTGTCATATTTAATAAAAATAGTAAATAATAAAATGAATAAATAAAAAATAAAAATGAATAAAAAAAGTAATGAAAATGGAAATTAATTATACAGACCTTGTTCAGACCTAAGAGGAAACTAAATAAAAGGCCAATGAACAATGTTCCTTTTGTTTTGTAGGAACCCTTGCATATTTTGTAGAACAATTCTCCTTCTCTTTATTTTTGGCAATTGAACAATCAAACTCATCAAAATGAAGAAAAATAAAAATTGTAATGAAAATGGAAATTGATTGTGCAGAACTTGTTAGATGCTGGAAGAAAATAAATAAAAAAGCCGATGAACAATCTCTCTTTTTTTTAGGAACCCTACATATGTTGTAGAACAATTCTCCTTCTCTTTATTTTTGGTCATTCAACAATCTTCCACCCATCCTTATAAAAGGGTAAGGGAACTGCTTGATTGAAGATAATCGATCACCCCAAATTTAAGCAGAAAAGCAGTTATGCAAAACATGCCTCTCAACAAGTATGTCTATTTTCGGACCGAGCCTAGTATGTGTCCTCTTTAAAAAAAACAGTAAACAATAAAAAATACAAAATACAAAATAAAAATGAATAAAAAAAGTAATGAAAATGGAAATTGATTATGTCGACCTTGTTCAGACACAAGAGGAAAATAAATAAAAGGCCAATGAACAATCTTCCTTTTGTTTGGTTACAATAAGTCCCTCTCTATATCGCCCGCATGTGGGCTTCTCCCGCAACGACGTGGTCTGCCTATTGGCCGCTTATTTGCCATTATTTGCCATTATTTGCCAATTTCGACATCGTCCTATTGGGCTACTTATTCGCTAGTATCGGTGTTGGCTATCCCTCATAATCACCCCCATTTACATTGCTGATGTCTCGCTTCCATTCTATCTTGACAAACTCATCGCATTTCTTGAAGTACTCGCTTATTTTCTTTTTCTTTTATTTTTCTAATTTTGTAGCAACTTTTCATTTTTTTATTTGACATCAATTTTTGTTTTTTTCACGTTGAATGTTGAATGCACATTTAATGTGAAAGAGACAAAAAGTTAATGACAAATAAAAAATAGAAAAAATGCTACCAAATAAGGAAAATAGAAAATAAGAAAATGAGTGAATACCTCAGGGAAGGAGGTGAAATTGTCATGATATAATACAAGGGATATTTTGGAAATGTAAATGGGAGTGATCGTGAGGGGTGGCCAATGCTAATGTGGTTGCGAGTGAAGCCCACGAGGAGTTGTCTAGTGAAAAAGATCGGCCCCGCTAGCATGATCACGTAATGGCAGCCAATCCAAGTTCGCTTTGCCATCAATGACCTGAGTAGCGATAAGACATTCTGGATCTACGTCAAGATCTCAACCTACAAGGGGTATATCTTCAGTTCCTTTATGTGTATTACGTTGCGCTCATCACTTCTATATCTACCAAAAAAGTTTTAAAAAATCTGTTTGTTATCATAATGTTCCCACGTAAATCATAACCATATACAATAAATTAAAAAAAATAAAAGATAAAAAATTATGTTTCATATTTCCCTACTTATTATTTGAATTTTTCCTAATATATATAATTATAAGATAAGAATGATGAGAAATAATAAGTATGATGAACTCTATATCTGAAATTAACTTGCTTTGCTTAAAACAGAAGAAGGAAAAAGTGGATAATGTTATATGAAATTAAGTAATTTGTTTTTTTGGCATTTTTTTCATTTCCTAAATACGACCTTCGGCAATATAGAGAAATAACTTACTATAGGGTCCTACGAATAAGGAGGATTGTTCTACAAAATAAAGAGGATCCCTACAAAATAGGGTTCCTACAAAAAAGCAGCATTGTTTAATGGCCTCACTACAAAATAAGGAGGGATGGGTCTCATACAAGGCTCAAACTCGGGACATAAATTCAACAATTCTTTTGGTTGATTTCAATGGAGAAAAACAAGAGAGATTCTGATGGAGAACAATCTTTCATTTCTATTTTTATCGAAATTTGACTTGAAATTATCCGTGTTTGGTGTAATGGAGACTTGTGTATAAGAGTAAAAGCCTTGGTTGACATCGTCCATAATCATCTTGTATTTAGCTCCCTTTGACTTTGAGAGTTATTTGTATATTTTGGGCTCTTTTTGCACATGGGTTTGCATCTCCTTAGTGCCCCATAGTTGATTTTTTTTTATCTATCAAAATCAACATAACACCACCAGATTTTAGAATTGATAAGAGTGAGTCAAATCATGAATAGATGAGTTGTTTGCACTTGGTTGTGTTGGAATTGAGCTTTTGTTATCTATCTAATCCATACACTCTGTTTCTAATACTTTAAAAGACTTTGTTGGATGGAAATTTCTTCATTTGTAATTCATAGTGTGGGCTCAATCAATTTTTGATTGTCTTCCAAACTTTTCTTTAGATTGAGTATCATAACATGCTTGATACATTTAGTTGCAATTTGATCTTCTGTCACCTACTATTGCTTCTTTGAAATGTTTACCGACCCAAAAAAAAAAGTTTTAATTGCAATCTGGCAATCTTCTATACTAAGAGCTGATGGAAAAGTGAAAGATGGGTCAAATATGGGTCAAGTGAAAGTTGAATATGGAGAGTGAGATCAAATATGAGTTAAGTAAAAGTTAAATATAGTCAAATATGGGTTGAGTGAGGGGGAGGCTAGCCAACCTTGGTGGCACATTTTTACCTAGATTTCGGTTGCCTAATGTACCGTTCAAATGCCATTTGCTGGCATTTTAATTTTCTTTTCTCCTCATTTTTATGTTTTTCTCAATTGAGTATATTTTGGATGATAAGATTGAAGTGTTCACTTACTATTTATGTGAAAGCAAAAAAATAGACTTCACTTTATCATATATGTGTTTGGTCACATCATTTAAGTGAGCCCACTTAGCATGGTCACTCAACATTTAAAGGAGCAAGTAGTGGTAGGTCACAAAAAGATCAAATTCAAAAATCAAGCAAGTTAAAGGAATCAATTGCTAGAGAAAAAGGATGATGAAATTAAAAATAGAGCACAAGTCAAGAGAACTAAACTAGACTTACTCTAGAATTAAATGATATTCGCTATTGAGTCCTTTCATTATTCACTCTTAAATTGCAGTTATGGCTAATGGTGCCTGTGGTGGTTTTTTGTCTTGTTACTACTCATTAGACAAGTTTTGTGGTTTGAGACCGACAATGCAACACCTTGTTGACTTGCATCTGCACAAAACTTTTAACACTTCTCCAAACATTATGGTTTTGTATGGAAATTGTCCTTGACATTGGTTTTTGCGGATCGAGCTGCAAGTGGAGGGTGCATGTCTATTTGATATATGTGTTCAAGTCAAATGTTAGTTATTGCACAAAGGCTATCTAGTATAGGGGTAAGGAATGTGCTCACAAAGGTGAAATTTCTGGACTTCGGGGTGAGCAGTGGGTCTGTTATGCATAAATACATTATTTTATGAGTAAATGTGCAAATGAGCTTGACATCCCACAAAACTGAAGATATCATACACCCTTCCAGTATCAAAGCTGTTATGCGCTAGCGTATCTCACCTTTTGATGGCAATCTTGCAGATTTTTCTTCATCGGGGAAGAAATTCTCAGATCTCAAGTAATTGTCTCAGTGGATGCTAGTTCTCTCCTCTTTGGCCTCGTTTGACAAATTTAGTATTGTTTCGTCTCCTGTAGTCTTAAAAGCAAGAACATCGTCCTCGTCTATGACCTACTAGTAAGCATATCGTCTCTAGCTAGGTCCTATTTTTTTCTCCCTGTCCAAGTTATTAAACTTCATGTCATAAATGTTACTGTATAATTCACATTAGTGTGGTAATGTTTGTCAAAAATTTAGAAATGAAGTAACTGAGACCTTTCAACATAAACAACACCATACGAGGGATTAATAATATCGTATGAAGGTCAATCAGATCAAGGGCTAGAACCTGCCAATATGCAAAAGGTAAGCTCTAAAGATCCTTGTAATTTCTGGCTCTAGAACCTTGCATGTCCAATTCTTGCCTCTCAATGCTTGACTCAAAACGGTGCGATGAGATTGAAGAGTTGGCTGAGCTTCCATTGAGTTTTGTCTATTAATGTGTTAAATCTCGCTCACTGCAAGTAGTCCTAAATCTCTCGAAACTTACCGATTTGGTAGAGTTCGTCCTATCCAGGGCTCTAAATGTCCACCCACGTTAGACCTAATGCACACATATGACATGGGGTGGATTGGAAGGCTATCCAGCCTGAAGAAGTTGGAGTTGTGTCTTCTCAATATCATTGCACCACCTAGAGTTGAGTCCCCTTTCTCTTCCCAAAAATCTTGCTTTGTATAGACTAGACCTGCAACCCCTCATCAATCTTTACTTTCTTTAGACCTTTACAATTTCAACTCAAGAGGATCGCCACAATGTAACTTGAAAATCCTGTCCAATTTGACACTTGGTTAATCTCGACTGTAAATTCAACTCAATGGAGCACTTATGTTGATCGCATGTGACCTTGAGAGATTATCCGTACCATCTATAGCTTAAGGACACTGGCAATAATCAGTTGCTCCAAGCTGATAGAGACTGAGCTTCTTGGTATGTTGTGATTATTAGAGGAATTATCAATGGATGCCTATGGGTCAATTGAAAGGATAGAATGTGATAAGGTTGGATGATCTCTTGGGGTCCTCAATCAATCAGAGTCTTCTTGGAGTGAGTTAACCTTTTGTCCGCCAGGAGTACTTCTTGCCAATGCCTTGAAGAAACTAAAAAAACTTTGAGTGAAGCACTGCAAAAACCTACTTGAGATTCAAGTCGTAGGTATGTTATCATTTGCAAGACATCTACATAGAAGGTTGCAAAGTTGTGGAAAAGTTAAGTGGTATATTGGGCTTAAAGAACCCTCAACATTTGCGTATCTATGCATGCTCTAGGCTGCGGGTTGTTGAGAGGCTTGCCAAACCATAGATTTTGATTGAGTTGGTTGTGTTCTAGTGTCCTTTACTGAAAACATTGCTTGACATATTGAAGCCAAAAATATAGGATGTGCCAAATTCAAGTTAGATGGTACAGGGAATCGTGCAACCTTTCAACAAAAGGCCACATTCCTTTCAAGCATTCCAAAAGGATGTTCCTTGAACAAACCAAAATCTAAATCCATTACAGTTGACTATGAATCAGAGCCAAACTAGGTGCCTCAACCATGATTATTGTAGTATCTATGAATTTCACTCAAAATATGACTAGGCTTAAATTTCCTTCGTAACTTATACAAACATAAGTAGTGAGAAGCATGCCCTTGCACAAATCTATCAAATGACAGATAAATTTATAGAATGTTCAAGAACTAAATCAACAGTGTAATATACCAAAAATTACATTAGCTTGCAACCAGTCTATAGAATCATCTCTTCACTTGAAATTGTCTAGGATTCTCAATCTTTGTCTACCATGGCAAACCAAATTCCCCATAAGAGAGGAGATATATTATAAGGGATATTGATTTGAGGCAGACTTATAAGAATGAACTAAAAGTGGGAGAATTTGCATAACTTTTTGAATCTCTCATTTAGACCGATAGTTATGCCTATTGATGGAGAAGAAACAAAGTAGATGCATTCGAAAATTCATATCGCAGGCTGTGGTGATAATTTGGTATTGGTCTCTCTCGATTCCCAAAATACATATTAAAACGTGCATGTTCCTTTCTTCCTTGGTCAAGATGTTGGAGGGAGGACATGCAATGCACATATAAGTAACTCTCTCTCCGGCTGCTGGCAAGCCTTTTTATTCATCTCATCATCTTTTCACCCTTTCTTTTTGCCTCTTTAGCGAGTCATCACTGTAATGGGACTGATCAAAGTACGATAACGGGGTTCACACCTGATCTCCTTTCTAGTTTACCTTCAAATGACAGGATACCAAAAAAAAAAAAAAATCTATTTTCTACAGTATAGGACCAGATTGGTTGCTTAATACGAGAACCCATGGCCTGCAGCTGCCAATGAAATCATGGTGGTGGTCCTTCAAATGAACCCATAGAGGTTTTGCTGAGAACGCTGGATTGCATGCTGAGTCCCAGGCATGTCATTGCAATAAACGTAATGGACATATCAACATATGTTCAATCATCAATCAATGATGTCTATCTTTATGGTCTGCTCACTGTAGGTGGCGCTTAAAAGTGGAAGTTGTAAGTTCAAAACAAGTCTATGCTATTACATAATGATTCCCTTCATACAGCAATAGATTACACTGAATTCCAGTTTTTAAGAGAACAGGTGGTTTGATTGGTGAAATAATTGGCCCTCCAACCACAGTAAGTTAAGAGTTAACTTGCAGATGCCAAAGGTATAATGATAGTTTTGAAGTCAATACCAAAATTCAAGTTCTTCAGTATTCAGTAATATATGTACAGATGCACGGATAAACAGAAGTGGGGTGATCTTCATCTAGAAACCACTTTTTCATGCAGCGGCGTGGATGCATAATTGTGCGTGGTGTGCAGGTGATGTTTTAGCTCCTTTTTGACAATGAATTCTCTTCATTATTCCATGTACCAGAGCTAAATCATGACAGCAAACCAGAAGTCCATAGATGGCTGGGATGGCACATACACCTCGCACAAACTGAGCGAGGATCACTGCTGATAGAGTAGAGGGTATATGTTAGCATGACTCTTGTTGGGGTTATGGTTCAATTACTGACAGGCAAAAAGATGTCATTTTCAATTCCTCTGGCAGACTAGAGAAATGCGTAAACACCTGTGAAGTGGACCACTACTTCACTGTGCAATGTAAAGCTCTTCTTATTAGTCCTTGGCAAGCGATCTTTGTAAATGGCTTACTTTATGGTTACCCAAAGAGATCTTCTCTAAAGTTTCTTAAGGCAAGCGAATGATACATGTCTAGATTAAGAGGGGAGTGCACTTGTAAATTAGATGTAACGAGGCCCTGTACTACTCCTGATTGCAATGCACTCCTGATTGCAATGCAATCCAGGAACCTTTTGGTAAACCTTTGTGTGCCCCTGCACTATCATTATCAAATATGGGAAGCTTTGATTTAATGGAAGAAATTTTGTTCATTATCAGCTGGAGAAGATCTGAACCAGAACTTGCTCTTCAAGGAAGTGTAAACACTAAGCCTGATAACATAATTGAAGCAAGATATATGTAATATGAATATTCAACAATGTAATAAAAAAAAAAATTTTTTTTTGGTAAGGTAAATAATATTAACTTTCAACCAAAGTGAAACTATACAAGGAGTGAAACACGGCACCAATCTTCACTCATCAGGACAACAAGTCATTGGAGTGGAGGGTACCACGTTCATGAAAACAATGTAACAAATTTCATACTGCTGTTTTGTAAAAGAACTTACAATTTGTGCCATCCAATGTGTTAGGAAGTCTATTCTAAAATTTATGCCTTCATGATGTTATTGAATTGAAAATTTCTCAAGGTGAAGAAACTTTTTCTCTCAAGTCGCAAGAACCTCTCACTAATAGCTGAAGATGCATTTCAAATGATATAGTGTGACCTAGACACATAAGTTGATATAAGCTGAACCTTTAATTACCCTATCATAAACAAATCTTTCGTATATTTATTGTCTTGTAATAATATTAAAAAACCTATAGATCATGATATCTTCTTTTAGATAAATATTTTCCTCTTAGATTTTTTTTCTTGGTTGTTTTACTTAAATCAATCACGCTCCTTTTCCTTTTCAATATGTCAATGCAACGTATGTAGATTTAAATTTTGGTAACTAAAGCACGGTGCGACTCAGAAGAAGCTGAAAGCGTTTGATGGAAACTGGAAAGTAACTTAGGGATAGGTGGAGTATGACACTAAATCATATAGGAATCTCTCACCATTCAGGACAAAGAACTTATGAACTCACTACCAAAATATTAGACAGAGCCGAATTTAAGGGTTCACTCGCAGAAAAAAAATTCACATATGTTATCAAACTTAAATATGAATTCTTACAATGGAGAATGCACCACATATTTATAGTGGTAATTAGGAAATATAAAAGTCAATAGGAAATTTAAAACACGTGGAAACTTACAATTCAACCCCCCAGCTTTGCATCGTATCAAGATTTGCGCAATTCATTCAAACTCCAAAAGTGCAGGGCTTCTTCCTTCTCATTGAATGGGTCGAAATCTACTTTGTTTTGCTTGCCTAGGCACAAATGCGCTTTGGTTAATTGATGAATAATGAATTGGATTTGTGAGTTGATTGTCATCAACGGAAATTTCAGGCTCTAATCCTTCTGCATAACTGACTCGAAAGGCAGCTTGCCTATTTTTTGGGTTTTCTCGTAATAATTTCAAGGTAGTTTTCCATGTGTATATATTCATATTGTCGCGTAAAAATGAAGCATGACGCACAATATCCGAAGGAAGCCTTCCGATAACTTGGCCAATCCCTATGAACAAGGAATCATACTCAGAAACACCTTCGGGAGCTTTCCCTTCAAAAGCATGCTCACGGAAGAGTTGAAGGGCATCGTGATCTCTCATTGGTTCAAGCTTGAATTCCTCAATTCTCTGACCATCAACAGCTCCAACCTTGAACGCATTTAAAACCTCTCTTTTGTTTGTTGTCACAATGATTCTACTTCTCGGACCAAACCAATTAAGCTTTCCCGCCAATGCTCTAATCTGTTCATCTTCATCTACATCGTCAAGCACAATAAGAACCTTGGCATTATGACATAGATTTGCTATTTCTTCAATCCCTTCATGGATGGAATTAAGTGGTGCAGGTATTTGTTTTTGAAGGTCACCAATCAACAGTCGTCGTGAAAATGGGACTCCTTCCAAGCTAATATCTTCAAGGAAGCTACTTGCATCAAACAACTTACGCATCTCATTAAAGACAACCTTTGCAAGTGTAGTCTTTCCGACACCCGGCACACCCCATATTCCGACAACGCATACCTGTTCTCCTTGTACTTCGACCGCTTGTCCCTCGTTGTAGACAATACCAAGCTTTCTCATCATCTCTTGAACATGAAGATCAATTCCAACTAGTTTGTCGGTTACAACTTGGTCCTCCCTCTTCAACAGTTGCGCCACGTGTGCAACAACTCTTTTTACGAGCTCGCCCTCGCGCCTGCAAAACGCTAAGTGATGAAGCACGAGGATGACAAGAAAGTCACTAGAAATATTTGAAAGTAGACAAAAACAAAAGTGGAGAATGAACTGACAAAACTTAAATCGACCCACATGGTTTATTTTCATGCATTGTTAATTTTTCGATCATTATCGATTTGATTATATATTTATTCAAAAGGTTTGGGTTCACTTTCGCATCATCCTACAGTTTTTTCCTTTTCCATTTATCTCGGCAAGAGAAATGAAACCAGAAGTAAAAGCATTACCACCCATTTTGGTCCCTCGGACTAAATCCCCTTAGTCGCCCAATCTGTCGAAGAACCTCCTTCCATGTTTCAATGGTATTTGAGTCAACTCTGTCTATCTCATGTATACTGAAGGAACTCCCAAAATCCCCAGCCTGGTGTCTTACATCAGAGGGGCTAACATCATAGAAAATCGGGAAAATGATTTGTCCATTTGTTTTTCTGCACTCCCACATCTGTACCAGCTCATCAAGACAAAATTGACTGAATGCATAATTTTTGGAGAAGATGGCTATTGAGATTCTCGACCGTGTGAGTGCCTCTTTTAGCTCCAGCCCTATCTCTTTTCCAGGACTGAGGTCATATCTATCATCGAAGACTTTGATCCCTGCTTGTACCAGTTGTGTGTAAAGGTGAACCTTGATTCCATCATGAGTATCTAGATGTCTAAAATTCAAGTATACATCATACTTGAATCTAGATGATGATGATGAGGTTGAAGATGATTCCTGTCAAATTAAGGAAACTAAACCGCTTCACATGGTAAACATAGTTGTTCAAACCAAGTCTTATGCTACTAGCCAAGAAAAAAAACACAATTTTGTGGCTCTAATGGAGGCAAACCATTAATGGCAAGGATGTTTTTGACTATTAAGATAAAATTCAGGATATGATAAAATTTATCATATCATGTATTTAGTACCTGCTCAAGATAAGATAAAATCAAATATAAAAGAGATATAGACCAAATAAAATTATCCCATGGAATAAGATAAAAGTGGTCAAGATTTCTAATATCCATAATAGGAAAGCTATTTTTCTCAAATAATAAATTTCTTAAATTAACTAAATTAAAATTATATTTCAATATAAATAACATTTGGATTCTAATATAATAAATGCAAAATAATAAAAATAACAATTTATTTTTTTAAATTTAGTCTTATTTTATTTATATATTCAAATTTAATTCTATCTTACAATATAAATTTAATATATAGAAATAAATATAATATTTATTACATATTTTAGGTATATTAGTATAGTTTGCTATTTTATGAAAAATTATTAGAGAATTATGGAAGGGGAAGAAATCAATAAAAAGGAAATTAATTAAAAGGGAGATGAAAATAAAATAAAATAAAAATAACATAAAGTAGGAAAGAGTGTTGCAAGATATTTTTACCATTTCTACTTGTGAAATTTTTTATTCATTTATATTGATATGCCGTTGATACTGAATAATGTAGATGATATAATATGAATATATCCGATTTTATTACTGTAATTATCAAGTAACGGATAGGATATAACAAAATTTATAGAATTTTATATCATATCCTATCTAACCTTATCTTGATTAGAAACCTAGAAGACCAAACGTGGCCAAAGTGAATTGTACCTAATCTTGCAAATTGAACAGTTTGACTTTTTTAAATAATCCAAATCATTCAAAACACCCGTAACACTCAAATGCCAATACATGAATTCACATGTAATTTTTTCATAATACTTCCAAAATTTAAATAATATCTGAAACTTTAGAAAAAAGAAAAACAAATAAACATGCCCAATATACAATATCATTGGGAAAATTGTCCAAAAAGTCCTAAACTTATTGTACTTTTATCAATTTAGTTATAAATTTTCAATTTTGCCAATTAAGTTTTAATAATTTTCGACTTTTGTCAATTGAATCTATCTAGAAATTACTAACGTGGACATCGGTTGTCCAACGTGACATGACCGGCTTGACATGGACATTTCTTTGATAATTTTTGTGATTTTTTTTTTTTTTTCCCTTCCTTTTTGCCGGTGGCTGACATGGATAAGCTAGCCCTCGTCGGCCACCGGCAAAAAGAAAGGGAAAAAAAACAGAAAAATCATAAATTTTTATTTTATAAATAGTGCTCAGAGTTTGGATAGGATCTCCTGTTTTTCAAAATTAAATGGTTCGGTCATGTCAAAGAAGATTTGTAGAATTGTAGGCGAATTTTAGCATCTGTTGGGAGGAGCCGCAAGCAGAGAACTAATTCCACCGTATTAATGTAAAAGAAGTTTGAACTGACGTTACAAATCCCAAAGATGCAGAGAAAACTAACCGGCTTGCTTCTCATATGTCTTCCAGCAGCAACAACTGCAGGAGCAGGAGCAGGAGCAAGAGCAACAACTGCAGAAACCGGAGTATCAACTGCAGGTGCTGAAGCAGATATTGGAAGACGTGGTCCTGGTCTTATCATGTTCATAGCATTATCAACTGCAGAAGCAAACATTCCGAGAAGACATAGAAACGCCATGGACCAAGTCGGAGGCACTGTGAGAGACAGCATCACAACAACCACTGTTATCGCAAACCAAGCCACATCCCTCCAAGCCATCGTTTGCTCTCGCGCTTTCTCTCACAGAGGCACAGGATCTCTAAAAACATTGGACAACAATATATATATATTACACTTTACACATGACAATATTATGTTGTATACATGACCAAGACCGCTTACTTCTGGGCACCAGCCCTTGGAAAACGCGAGGCAAAATTGTCAGGTACTTGCGGTTTAGCTGACTTCAAGGGTTGTTAAAAAGCATGGTCGGCAAGGCCAACGAGGAAATGCCCGGAAGGCAACCAATTAGCACTCGTAGAGGAAGAATCCTAGAAATGAAGGAAAAGGCCCCTTTGGAGAAGTGAATGGAAAAATGATCACAGACCGGATACTGCCGAGAAGACAACAACTTCCTGGTCAATGGGAAAACTAACGACGAGCTTCCTCTGAAATTGCCAAGCAAGTAGGAGTGCGACTATCAGATAGATATAAATGATAATGAGCAGATTAAAAATAGCACACAGCAAATTTATTGTAGTTCGGCTTTCTTATCAAGCCTATATTCATTCTCCCTGGTAACAATCTTAACACAGGCTAAAGTCTACTAATAATTTTCATAAGAAGTTACAATCAACATGTACTGCTTCTATTACATGATAGACTACACTATTAGAATGCAAGTTTTGCTTTCATTCTTATAAACTTCCTCTTTATGTTGAGTGCAATATAAGAACACAACAAGGAAATTTAATCAAGTAATAGCACAATTGATGAATAGAGAGATGACAATAACAGAACAAGCTTTCTCTATTTTTCATCCGGCCCTTTTTAGCTATGTTGATCCTCTTTATATAGCCATCTTCAATTTAACCATTAGAGAACCAAAGATATCATGGACATGGAGACTTAGTTATGCTAAAAAAAATCTAACATCCTTCTAGTACATTTTCTCTTTATTTGAAAAATATTTTCTACAATTATTCTTGATTAATTTTAATCTTAAACCACTAACATATAATGTGTAATCATGCGAGTGCGTAGACAAAAATTTTACACTCAATAAATCAAAAGCGATAAACAAATTATTAGAAATATGGCAAAAACTTTGATGTATTGAGCTGAGCAAAGCAAAAGGAAGGTCTGTTAGTTTTGTTGTTTTTTTGGTATTCCTATATGGTATGATTTAATTTAAATTAAATGAACATGCATAAACGAACTAGAATGAAATTCAAAATGGCATGCAAATTATATCAACTATCAAGTCCCCCCGGTCTCTGTTTAGCTGACTTTGGGAGTTGTTAAAGGCACTTCATCCTGTTCAAATACTGAAAGCATAGTTATCAGGATGTGCATAGATATATTTGACAAGGAATTCACAATCATCAGCGTCCCATAAATTAGTCCCAAGTTAACATGTTACCTACCTTTATCTCACAACATAAATTGGTCTTCAAAAGAGATCCATCCTACATGGGGTCCGTAGTCATAAATAGTTTATTTGAACCCTTATTAATGCTACACCGATTCATTGATCCCTTTCACACTCGCATTGCTATGAGGAAGTGACTCATGAAAACACAGAAATCTACTTCCAATTCGAAAGTAAGGATGAGCTTTCTTTAAACTTTCGTTTTGCCTTTGATTTTTAAATTTGCACCTCCGCATGTTGACTACCTGACGAGCTATTACGGTCTTATATTTCGTTTTTCTTCTTGCTTTTCGATACAATATTAACGAAGTCATCAGAAAGGACAACCTCAACGCCTGCGGTGGGAGAGTCCTAGAAGTGACGAGGAAAGGCCCTCCTGGAGCAGGGACAGGTGGAACGACCATACACCGGATACTGCCAAGAAGGCAACGACTCGCTGGTCAAAATGAGCAAAGTAACCACAGACCTCAAAAAGAAATAAGAAAATTAAAAATTAAAAATTAAAAATTTTGATTTTTTAAAAATAAAGATTAAAATTTTGATTTTTTTAAAATAAAAATATTAAAAGGAATGCATAGGTCAAGTTGGGTATGGTTTAAAATAAATGGGCCATAAAAACGGGTTAAATAAGTCAATTTGGGTTGGATCATTTATGATCGACCCAAACCTATTTGAGAGGTCTATTTATAGTTTAGCTCAGCCAGTATCCAAGTAGTATATATGTGGCAAGAATACATATATCTTAGTATATTTGCAACCAAAGAATGTCTGTCCAGCTTTCATTTATAAAACCTCACACAAATTCTCAATTTATCATTACATGGGGGTTTTCAAAACACACAACTAATTAATACTTTAAACATAATCATGTGAAAATCATAAAATATTGGTTAATCTTTTGAAAGAAAATTGCTAGGGTTTGTTCCTCAATCGTCATTTTCCCATCCACTATGTTATTCGTTTTGGCTCCTCCAATTAAATTTAAAACAATTAGTAGCGAAATAGCATAAAAGAAAATTGATTCAATGACAATCTTGAAAAAGCATTTCCAAATGGAAATTGACAGCTATATCATATAGTACTATCATACCCATTGATGTTGTTGATCAGGTTTAATGTTTCATTTCAAGATGCGCATAATTTAAAGATAAAAAGAATGGCCGGCAACGCATCCTAGAACGTCACTCATTTGACCACAAGTGAATTGGGGTTGTCGCATGTTCGAGGGTTAGGGCATGACTCTCTCTCTCTCTCTCTCTCTCTCTCTCTCTCTCTCTCTCTCTCTCTCTCTCTCTCTCTCTCTCTCTCTCTCTCTCTCTCTCTCTCATGTTGTAGATCAAGATATGTGCATACGCTATATAGAGAGAGGGACCAACCTTTTGAAGCTGCAAGAAGACAAGGATGTGATGAAGGTTCGAGATAATGTGAGAAGAGATATAGTGACAAAGCCTTAGTGAGAAGAATATATGTAGGATGTGGTGCGCATTTGGCAACTGTGACCCGGTGGAGCTATTGGGGGAGATGATCGAGGGAATCAAAGTGGACAGGGTGAGGCATGATGACAAGTTTATTGGAGGGACGCAATCGGACGAAGGCCTAGAAGTTGCTAAAAGACCGATGTGAGCACAAACCTTGTGCTTGATCTCTACGTTGGAAACAATTGGAGGTGGAGGCAAATGGGGTTCAAGACCCAACTACGACTGGCAGGGCTCTTGTGAGAGCGATGTGCCAAAGGCATATGACCAACAAGGCTTTTGGGGAGGCGGAGGTAGAGGAGGTGGGACACGTAGAGAAAGAAACAGAGGAAGGGTCTTGGTCATTTTCTATCTAGGTTGTTCTTCTACGAGAGAGAAAGAGAAAAAGCCTTGAAAATTGAAGTGAAGAGAGAGATATTTTTTAGGTGGGAGTTGATCACTTATTGACTTATCCTTTTTTCCCTCATACCATTTATTATTTTCTCCTCTCTCTCTCGTCCATGCTACCAAGCAAAACTCCCTCGGGATGGTTTTCTTGTTGTCCTACGGTGTCACTAGTCTCCAACGTCCTGTCCTCTTTGGCTATCATCTCCATCCGGTTAGGTTTTCGTTTTCCTCCAATCTTGCATTTGCTCGAGGTCTTGATCTCCTATTCCGCTACACAATTTTGATTCGTAGTTTTTCTCTGTCCGCGGTTATCAACGTGCTTTAGGGTGTTGCCCTGGGGGCTCCCATGGTTTCCCCCATGACCAACCTCTCGCTTTCGCTCTCTTCCCCTGGAAAGAGAGGGCTCGGTCCTTTGCAATGTAGGTGAGACCATCTCGTGGCACGTTGAATGAAGAGAGAGAGAGAGAGAGGAGGCAGACGGTGGAGACATTTCTCTGATGTTCAACCCAAAAAAAAAAAAATTCTCTGATGGGTGGGGCCAAATATGACACGTGTCCCTTATTGAGTGGATTATGTAAAATTGACGTGGCATTGCCAATGTGCCTAAAATTTTCTCGTTCGTTCCGTGCCGCCCTGTCTTTCTCTTATTTTTCTTCTGTCTCCTCTTTTTGTTGTACTCTCGTTTCCTCTCTTTTACGAGGACCCTGTACTCTGTCATTTTCCTCTCTGACTCGTTCTCTCTCTTCCTTTCTCCTCTGTTTTTCCCCCCGTTTGTTTTGTCCTCCCTCTGTCCTTCACCCTCACGTCTCTTCCCTCCCTTTCTGTCCTGTTTTTTTTACCCATTTCTTCTTCACTCTTTTCTTCCTCTGTCCCCTCCTTGTCTGCTCCTCTCTCTCTCTCTCTCTCTCTCAGTTATTACAGCGAGGAAGCTCGAGTGAGGTTCAACACCTAAGCTTTGCGAAGGGAAGGGAGAGAAGAGTCTCTTTGCATTATGCCATCGGGAACGGAGAGCTCAACGCCGTGAAGTTACTGCTCTCCGCTTCGCCTGAATCCGGCGCTTCATCTTGCCAGGAAGGACGATTGGTTCGACGCGGTCGTTGTGTTGGTGGAGCACGGTACAAGAAGGATCAGGTGATCTATTGGAAGGACAACAAAGGCAAGTACCTTCTTGCATCCTTTTTCTTCTTTCTTTCTTTTTTTCTATCGCACTTTTCTTGGCGCATCATTTCAGTGAGGGTGTTACTTTGGTATCCCTAGAATATGCAAAATTCTTCTTAGGAATTTGACATCCCTACCATATGCCAAAATATTTCTATATCATTCAAATATCTGAAAATCAATGAGAACAAAGCGAAGATGGAAAAATATTGCAGAGTTCTTCTTTGGCATGCTATGGATTACGAGGTGGTAGATGCGTGCGCCTCGAACGATGTGGCTTGACCCTTCTAGATGTCTCAATTCTCTAACAAAGGGAGAGCAGGAGAAATAGAGATGAGAGAAATTCACGCACGAACTGGAGCCATACACAGAAGAGGACGGATCAAACACGCCCTCTTCACCAGTAGTCTCGGGGTACGACAACAGCGATATCCAGGGACCTAACGGTCATCAATCAGAGGGGAACAAGCAAGGAACGCTTCTCAATCATCAATGGGCGACACACGCAATGCCCTGCTGGTGGTCGCTGCGCTCATTTCCAGCACCACCTACCAAGCCGTGATTCAACTTCCAAGTTTTATTATAAACGTTGATTCCACAAAAGGCCGCCACTCATACTACGCATCTATGATAACCGGTCCTCTTGGCACGGACTTGGCATACGTCGTCTTCATGAGCTGCAACACATTCGGATTCTTCGTGTCAGTCCAGATGATCATTTGCCTCACCAGAGATCTCCCCGTCAGGCTGCCCCTGCTACTCTCCATGACCGCAATGGTTCAAACTTACTATTGCTTCACGTATTACCTGCCGTTCACGTTACAGGACAAAGAATTTGGTCTAAAAAACGTGGAATTGTTGAGCATGCTGCCGGTAACAATGTCAATTCTTCTTCTTCTGGCACAGAGGCCATTGGCGCTAGCTTTAGATATTTGCTTGGAAAGGCTTTCTCGGTTCAACTTCCTAGGGGATACATACAGTCTGAGGACCCAGTCTGTCATTATTAAGGATAGAGAGATTGCAGAAATTAACGCACCAGCTGGAGCCGAACACAGAAGAACCAACTTGCACACTGCTAGACTAGTCTCAGAGGAAGATCAACCAGATGGGGAACCAGTTGCAAATTCGAAAATTTTGAATGAAGGAAGAGAGTCGTTAGGAGACACACGCAACGCCCTACTAATTGTCGCCACGCTCATCACAAGTGCAACCTATCAAGCCGCACTTCAACCTCCAAGCTTTAAGACAAGAGTTGATGATCATTCAACAAAAGGCTTCCTCGCATACTACGCTCCTTGGGTGACTCGTCCTCTTGGCAGGGACTTTGTGTACATTGGCTTCATAAGCAGCAACACATTTGGACTCTTGCTGTCAATCCAGATGATCATTTGCCTCACCAGAGATCTCCCCGTCAGGCTGCCGCTGTTACTCTCCGTGACTGCATTGGTTCAAACTTACTACTGCTTCATATATTACCTGCCGTTCACGTTACTGGACAAAGCATTTGGTCTGTTGGACGTGGAATTGTTGACCGTGCTGCCGATAACGACGTCATTTCTTCTTCTACTGGCACAGAGGCGGTTGGCACTAGCTTTAAATTTTTGGTTGGAAAAGCTTTCTTGCTTTAACCTCTTAGGGAATATGTACAGTATGAGGACCCAGTTTGTTGATGATAGAGAAGCTAGAGCCGAACATCGAAGAGGAAAGTCAAACTTGACTGCTTCAAGACTATCAGTCACAAATGCTCCTCAATCATTATCACATTCCCCATCGAAAAATCTGAACAAAGAAAAAGAGTCAATGGGCGACATACGCAATGCCCTGCTGGTTGTCGCCGCGCTTATTGCGAGCACTACCTACCAAGCCGTGCATCAGCCTCCAAGCTTTATAACAAAAGCCAACAGTAGCTCCACAAAAGGCTTCCTCGCATCCTATGAATCTTGGATGACTGGTCCTCTTGGCAGGGATTTCGCGTACATCGCCTTCATGAGTGGCAACACTTTCGGACTCTTGGTGTCAGTCCAGATGATCATTTGCCTCACTAGAGATCTCCCCATTAGGCTGCCGATGTTACTTTCTGTGACCACAATGGTTCAAACATACTATTGCTTCACATATTTCCTGCCGTTCACGTTACTGGACAAAGAGTTTGGTCTGAAAGACATGAAATTGTTGAGCGTGCTTCCGCTAATGATATCACTTATTCTTCTACTAGCACAGAGGTGGTTGGCGCTCGCTTTAGATTCTTGCTTGGAAAGGCTTTCTCGTTTTAACCTCCTTGGGGATATGTACAGTCTACGGACCCTATCCGTCATTGTTAATGGTAAAGAGATTGGAGAAATTAATGCACCAGCTGGAGCCAAAAGCAGAAGAAGAAGAACCAACTCACTCGCTTCAAGACTAGTCTCGGAGAAGGATCAATCAGATTGGGAAACAGTTGCAAATTTGAAAATTTTGAACAAAGAAAAAGACTCGATAGGTGATATACGCAATGCCCTGTTGGCTGTTGCCGCACTCATCGCAAGTGCAACCTACCAAGCTGTGCTTCAGCCTCCAAGCTTTAGGATAAAAGTCGAAAATAATTCAACGAAAGGCTTCCTCGCATATTGTGCATCTTGGGTGACTCATCCTCTTGGCAGAGATGTTGCATACTTTGGCTTCATAAGTGGCAATACATTTGGACTCTTGCTGTCAATCCAGATGATCATTTGCCTCATCAGAGATCTCCCCATCAGGCTGCCACTGTTACTCTCCATGACCACGCTGGTTCAAACTTACTATTGCTTTACATATTATCTGCCCTCCACGTTACTGGACAAACCGTTTGGTCTGATAAATGTGGAATTGTGGACCGTGCTGCCGACAATGACGTCAATTCTTCTTCTACTGGCACAGAGGCGGTTGGCACTAGCTTTAAATTTTTGGTTGGAAAAGCTTTCTTGGTTTAACCTCGTAGGGGATATGTACAGCCTGGGGACCCCATCGGCTGTTGTTAATGATAGAGAAGCTGTAGCTGAACACGGAAGAGGAAGATCAAACTCACCTGCTTCAAGACTACTCTCGGAGGAAGATCAATCAGATGTGGAACCAGTCACAAATGCTCCTCAATCATTATCATGTTCCCCATCGAAAAATCTGAACAAAGAAAAAGAGACGATGGGTGACAAACGCAACGCCCTACTGGTCGTTGCTGTGCTCATCGCAAGCACAACCTACCAAGCTGTGCTTCAGCCTCCAAACTTTACAACAAAGGTAGACAGTAGTTTTACGAACGGCTTCCTCATGTACTATGCATCTTGGGTGACTTGTCTTCTTGGCAGGGACATTGCGTACATTGCCTTCATGAGCGGCAACGCATTTGGACTCTTATTGTCAATTCAGGTGATCATTTGCCTCACCAGAGATCTCACTGTCAGGCTACCGCTGTTACTTTCCGTGACCGCAATGGTTCTAACTTACTATTGCTTCACGTATTACCTGCTGTTCACGTTACTGGACAAAGCGTTTGACTTGAAAAAGGGGAAGTTGTTGAGCGTGCTGCTGCTAGTGACGCCAATTCTTCTTCTATTGATACAGAGGCGGTTGGCGCAAGCTTTAAATTTTTTCTTGGGAAGGCTTTCTCGGTTTAACCTATTAGGGGATATGTACTTTCTAAAGGCCTAATTCGTTGTTGTCAGTTAATGATGGTATCTCTTTCCCTAAGGTTGAGCTAAGAAATGCAAGCTCCAGCAGTATCGAATGTTGTTTGTTTGACAAGGTCAGAAATTGATTTACTGTCCTTAATTTTCTGCAGTTGATTGTGTAATATCCCCGAATGATCCACTGTATTGTATTTTCCTAATAATATGTCGCCAACTGTCAGATCGATGTCCTTGATTCACTGCAGTTGAATTTGTAGTGTCCACAAGTAACTGCTGTGCGTATTTTCCTAATAGATGTTTCCTGAGTTTATAGCACGTTTGTGACTTCACGGACAGCAGTCAAGATTCTGAGATGAGATCGCGCAAGTTTTCTTCCAAGTACTCATTTGGTCTTTGCTTCTTCAGATGAATGGGCCATCAAGAGAACATATTTTCTTCGAAATAAAAACCACGAGTGATGCTTAGAGGAGGGCCTGCACTATATCGTTCATATTCACCATTGTTAGTTCTAATTAGCAGGGCAGATATGTCCACTCAAATGGACCCAAGATTGTTAGAAGCAGCTTAGAGGCACAACGCCGATGAACTGAATAACTTGATCGCAAGCAATGCACTCATTCTAGAGGAGATGGCTCTCCAAGGAGCCCAGCACATGCCATAGCATGTTGCCCATGTCATGGGCCATTTGAACTTCGTCTTGGAGTTCCTCAAGTCAATACTGAATGTTGCAGAGAAGTGAATAATGATCACTGAGAGCAACGATCCGTCCACGTTGTTGTGATAGGATCTGCAGGATCCATCTCCATGATTTCTCCATAAAGCTCTCTAACCTCTGCAAAATGTTGCTTAATTCTGCATGGCCTTGTGTGCTTTCACTTTCCACTTCTTGAGCTCGTCTTCATTATTTGGTGGTCTAATGTGACAGACCTTCCAATCAGGCTTCTTATATCTTGCTCAAGCAAGCACGGCCGTATCTGAATGCTGCAATTTATTTAATTATTTAGGTAGATATGATGGAGGGGTGGTAGAGAAAAAACAAAAGACACGTACATTTTTTTTTTTAGTCCTACTCTAACTCTCATCTTAGACTTTTGCCTTATCTTCTTGCACAGCGTGAGAGTTGAAACTTACACCTGAAACTAAATCATCCCCACCTTGCCATCTTGAAAAATGGGATTTAAATTCCTCACATCCCTCTTTCTATGTGGAAATTGTGGCCACTAAGACAAACCCTAGTGGTTAAAAGACACATACATGAAAACACATTTGATAATCAATGACTATTTAATAAATGTATTAGGTGATTCACATAATAATTAATCTAAAAGATAAAAAGAGAATCCAAAATTTTCACTTGAAGTTAGAAAACTCTCCTCACTTGTGGCCGGTGACCATCCCCGCCTTAGGCAAGACCTTGCCTAGGCTTATCGAGGGCCGAACCCTTGCCTAAGGTTAGCAAGGTCGTCAACCCCTCCGGCGATGGGTGGCAGTAGCTAGACTTGTCAAAATAGGTCTTAAATCAATGTTTTACCCATTTCAAATATAGATGGATCATAAATATATCACTTAAATCTTAAAAAGCCTACTTAATTGAGTTTAAAAATTGAAAGCCTAAAATAAATGAGTCACTCATTTCCAACCAAAGGCTCACACTCTCTCTTTCTATCTTTAGCCTTATAATTATATTTCTTATAGAAATTGAATTTATAATTACTTTTTATATTTCCTTTTTCTTTTCTTTTTTATTTTTATTTTTCTTTCTTTTTTATCTTTCTCTTCTTCCATGTTCCTTAGTCGGTGGCTAGCACAATGGCGACTGACGATCAACTAGGCTAGACTCGAGCCCTATTGATTTGACCAAACTCAAGCTCGTCAAATCTAGCAAGGCCAAGCCCTCCCCAACATTTGGCAAGGCTCAAGCCTCATCATTCTGGCAAGGTGAAGGCCTCGCTAATGTCTAGCAAGCCTTGAGCTCATCAGATCTAGCAAGGCTTTGCTTGGCTCGGCTTGCTAGAATCGGGTGAGCTTAAGCTCGCTGATGGCCGCTTGCCGATTGGCAACCAACCAAAGAAGCAGCTAAAAGAAAAATAAAAATTAAATGTTAAAATATTTAAAAAGTTAAAATTCGATTTTTAAAAAATGATAAAATAATTATAAATTCGATTTTTAAAAAGACATGGAGGAAAATCTAATTATATTTTTCATAACAAAACAGTGAAAAATATTTTCTAATTTATTTTTAGATTTTAGGCAAAAACCAAAAATATTTTAATTTTTATGAAAAAATACTTCTTTTTCCAAGAAACAAACGAATGCTTATTTTTTTAAAAAAATATATGAAAATTATCCACTAGATTTGTATTGCAAATAACATTTAAAAAAATTCACAAGAAATAGCTTTTTAAAGTTTAGTTAAATAAGTTGGGTATGAAATTTGGGAATGGGTTGAGTTGGGTCGGGTTGAGTATGAGTTAAGAATTTTGCATTGCGATAAATAACGATTTTTCTACATACTATAAGATTTTATCAAACACATGTAATAGGTGTTTTTGATTTCGTGAAATTGCCATCCATCACGACCATTTATATCTAATAGTCTAGATTTTAATTTTCTCAAATAGTTGAATAATCATGAGAGGATCTACATGGTCACGCTTCTAGAGAAAACCCAATTCTATTGAAACCCGCCATTGATAATATTTCTTAATATCTATCCAAAAATTTAAAATATATATATTTCTTACTATAGGAACATTGTTAAATCCAAATTGTGCAACTAAATCCACAGCATTAATGACCATTTATCTATTTATAGAGCCCTTCATCTTTTGGTACTCCATGCCTAACCAAATGAATTTCTTCTTATTTCTTACTGGTTCTTTGAGCGCTTCAAAACAAGACCCTTGTGATGACTAGGAAAAAAACAAAGAATCCAACATCATATTTCACTCACATCTTTGAAAACTTTTGCATGCATCCAATGATCATGTCTCCGGTACTTGGACCTCACAAGAAATTAAGTATCTGATCAATGATTTCCCATAAAAAAATGCTTTGTTTTTGGGAAGGCATGTCAAATATGTATGCTAGATGACTGAGTTTAACAGTTATTGGAGATCTTTTCGATCAATAGTAACGACAATTACTTTGATATAACATGGGAAAAAAATGTGAACCTGATATGATGAACTATAACTCTCAACAATAAATAGCAGTTTATCTATGCACTTTAAGATTTTATTAGATACATGCAATAGCCATCTTTAGTATCATGAAATTGCCATCAATGCTTTTTATCCATCAAATGATTCATCCTTGGTAAGATCTCTCTCAAATGAAGATTAGGATATGCAGCAGTGAAGTTTCCATCTATTTTGAATCTAAGCAGGTCCTTAAAAGGTTAAAAGGGGAAGAAATAGGCGGGAGATCTGTTGATACTTTGTTGCTGGATGATGCCCTAGACTTCAATCCATTCTTATATAGTCATTATACTCGCCATCTCCGCAGCCAAATGCATATGAAACTGAGAATCGGGATGATGTCCCCAGCCATATCCTCTGGTTGATTTCTCAGTGTGAGGTCTGCCTAGCTTTCCTTGTTGTCCACATGGAATTCCCCTTTTGATAAAAGCAAGCTCATGCTCTCCCTCCTCAGAAAACTATAGAGGAAAAACATGCAAGTCTTTATAACTTTTGGCTAGAAATATTACTCCTTAACTTTTTGCGCTTTGAGTATATAACAGACGCACCCAATAACCACGTTCGATATTGTATTGTAAAACTTTCGTTGGTTATTCCACGGAGTAGAAATTATCAACATTCCAATGGTTGGATTTTAATTTTCTCATATAGTTAAGTAATCACCTAGGATGTACATTGCCAAGTTTGCGGAGTAAATCAATTATAACAAAACCTGCCCATTATACCATTTCCTGTTTTGAGAATGTATAAGATATAAATTAGGCAAGTGTATACACACCAACAATGAGAAGAACCAATACTATGCCCATTTATACTCGTCACCCCATAACATGCTAATAACTAAAATGAGGTTAAGAGAATATCCATATACTCCGAAGTAATTGATTGATCTCTATCGAAAGACATGCTAAAAGCCCAAGCAATCAAGCACTTAGAACCGGTCCCACGGAAAGATACGCTTCTTCGTGGCATTCCTAATTCTAATTGAAATGTACAAGGAGTCGGTAGGTAAGGTTTTCCTGTTCTTAAAACGGAAAATGACGTCCCTTCCACATGAGCATTCCTCAAAAACATTCCTTTCTCTAGTTATTTTTTACGATGGGCTTACATATTCATGTGTAGAAAAGTCTTCTATTATTTTTATATGCTATACGAGACCATATCAACAGATTATTCTGAAATTGGAGTAGTCTAGAATTAGATCTCAACCTTCTCAAGAAGTTACTCTTCTGTTATTGGCCTAAAACTACCTGAGTTATGTGGTAATGATCTTTCGATTTCATTTACAATTTTTGTAAGGACCCGGAGTACACAGCAGTCCCCATCCCAATATTGTCCTCTTTGGATTGGAGTACAGCGCTAACGGCTTGCCCCTCCGCAAGGATTTGTTTCCTATAGAGTGCAGCGCTATGGCTCACCCCTCCTCAAAATACATTACACATAGTAGATAATTTAAGCCTTATAAACTGGCCTAGAACTCTCCCTTAATCAATGTGGGACAAGGAGAGATGTGCTTAACCTCGCCTACTTTTGAGTCACATACGCCTGCTGGCATAGCCTCCCCTGCCATCCCGGCCATGCTACTCCCTCTCAGGGTTTGGATCGTCACATTCTTCCCCCTTCCTTCCAGCACATTGCCCTCGTTGTGGCCCCACACGTTGCGGGAGTCAGCTCTGATACCATTTGTAAGGATCCGAGAACTATCACTGTGTAATATTGTCCACTTTGGGACGAGACCCACACGGCTTTAAAACGCGTTGTTCAAAGTACACAGTAGTCCTCATCCTAATATTGTCCTCTTCGGAGTGCGGCACTAATGGCTTGCCTCTCCTCAAGGCTTTATCCCTTACGAAGTGTAGCGCTATGGCTCACCCCTTCTTAGAACGAGTTACATAGAGTAGAGAACCCAAGCCTTATAAATTGACCGAATACTCCCCCCTAAGCGACATGGGATAGGGAGAGATATGCTTAGCCTTACCCACTTTTGAGTCACAAATGCTGGCGGCACAGCCTCCCTTGCCGTCCCGGCCACGCTACCCCCCTCAGGGTCTAGGTCGTTATATTTTGGGATAAGTGCAATACAAGTCCTAAAACTTGCAAAAAGTGCAATTAAGTTCTAAAACATGTCAAATTGACACAATCGAGTCCTAAAGTTAACACCGTCAAATTTATTAACGGAAAAAGCTGACGTGGCATTTTATTTTTATTTTTTTAATGCCACATCAACATTTTTAATTGTTATTTTATTCAATCTTATTTTAATTAGATTAAAAATGAAAAGAAAACTTAAATTTTTATTAAAAAACAAAAATTGAAAAAAAAAAAACAGAGGGAGAAGGGTAGGGCTTCAGCCGCTGTCGCCACCACCGCCCATCGCCCGAAGAGCCGACGCCGACGGCCCTGGGCGAGGGTGGCCGGCCCTCGCCCGGGCCCAGGTAAGGGCCGCGACCCTCACACTCACCGCAAGGGTGCCCAGATCTGGGCACACTGGCTCTCACGGGGGGCTGGCAACCTTTGCGACGAGCACGAGGGCACCCTGATCTGGGCACGCTGGCCCTCACGAGGGGCCGGTGTCACGACCCGACTCTCGAGCTCGCGACAACCCCTTCTCTTGGTCAATTGAAAGCGACGTCCCAAGACTCGTCGATGACCATTCATTTTAATCTTTCGTTATGCGCAAGCGGAAGACAAACTATCCCCAGTCCAACAAACAATCAATCAATCAATCAGGGATAGAGGGATGAATAGCAAGAACAACCATCACTACTCATTTATTTACTAGATTAACCAACGGAGGATCATTTTCCGATTTACAAGCCCGACAATAGGGGCCGATCCATCCTCTAAGCCAAACCAAAAAGGAACTAGGCTAGGCTAATCCAACTGTACAAAATGAACCATCGGGTTCAGCACCACGGTCACTCGGACCTATCGGACTCAACTTCGTCGGGTTGATCACTGGAGAAGCGGGGGCAGGATTCTCCACTGCGGGTGCGCCATTCTAGGGGCTTGAAAATTGTTAACCACGACGGGTTGAGATAAAATCTCAGCAAGTTCTTCCCCTAAGCCCTGGTTAGTACACCAACTCAACTCGGGGTATCTCTCCAGAACCACCCCTCACTCAACCCAACCACAACCAACCAGCAATCAACAATAAAACATCAAGCAGGGTCAACTATGTAACATCCCGAATTTCGGTAAGCCCGAATTATTGGAAAAGGATTCAACGGGTCGAGTTTTTGAGCCAAATATTTGGAATTTGTGCTTCAGGGGGTAAAAAAGACCAAAATACCCCTCTCTAGAAGTTTGTTTGGATTTTGTTTTGTTTTGTTTTTGTTTTTGTTTTTGTTTTCTTTTCTTTCCCCTTCCCCTCCGCACGTTCCTCTCTCCTCTCCCTTTTCTCTCTCTTCCGCGCAGCTTGCGCAGCACGTTCAGCCCCTCCCCCACTTGCCCTTATCCTCTCTCTTTTCCCCACTTGTTGACTAGTCTTATCCTCTTCTTCTCTCTCCTCTCCCACTTGCTGACACCATGTACTTCTCTCTCTCTCTCTCATTCTCTTCGGCAGCTTCCCCTGCACGACACCCCCCCATGCCCAGCAACTTCTTCATTTCTTCTTCTTCTTCTTCTCTTCTCTGCTGGCCGACGCTGGTTTGCTGCTGCTGTCCTTTCCTTTGCTGCCGTCGCTGTTGGCAACCACCCACCCACCTCCGTCGCAGCACCGCCGCCTTGCCGGCACGTCGAACCGCCGGTGGGTCGCCGTTCGGAGCCCGAGCCAGCTGTTTTCTTCCTCTGCAAACCCTTCCTTCTGCTGTTGCTGCTGCTGCCTTTTTCTTCTGGTTTGCCTCTGTCCTCACCGTCCAGCCACCGTAGCAGCTTCAGCTGGGTGCTGAACCACCGTAGGACGCCGGAGTCGCCGGCGAGCTGCCCGAACCGCTACTGCCACCCCGCGAACCAGCTGCCACCTCCATCTTTCCCTCTTTCTTCAGTTCGGATCTGGGGTCGGGATGGCCGAGCTCGCCGTCCAGCTGTCTTCCGCCACCGTCTGGCCGCCTTGGACCGCCGCTAGGCACCGTCCGGGAGCCACCCAGCAGTTGCCGTCGTCGCCGTGCCTCCTCTCTCCCTTTCGGCCCCTTTCGGCCGTGACCTGGAGAAGCGGCCAGCGGCCTTGCCGCTGCGCGCCGCCGCCGGTCACCGCCATAGGACTGTCGGAGGACCACCCCCGAGCCCCCCTCCGCCGCACAGAGCCACCCCAGCTTGCTGCCACCCCGTGAAACCAGTTGCACCGCCCCTCCTTCTCCCTTTCCAGCTTCTGTCCAGCTTCGCCGGAGCCGCCGCTTGGTCGCCGGAGCTGCTGGCCGCCGTCCGGAGCTGCCGGGCCGCCCACCAGCCAGCCCCGTGCCGCCGGTTCCTCTGTTCCTCAGCTTGTCGCCGCGTGGACAGCCGCCCTCGGCCAAGACCCGGTCCCGGGCCGCCTTGTCCCGACGCGCCGGAAGTTCCCGGGCGTTCCCTCGCCGCCGCCGCCGTCGCGCTCGTGTCGTCGGAATCGCTAAACCGTGAGTCGATTTCCTAATCCTTATTTAGGGGTTGATCTTGCTTAGGAGTAGTTTAATTAGTTTAATTATGGATTAGTGTTTTGGATGATGATTATGGGTGTTTTAATGTTATTGATTAAGCTTGCTTAGTGTTAATATTAATAAATATTATTATTATTATTATTATTGGAATAAATAATAATTATTTATTATTTTCGGAATTATTAATTAAATTAATTTATAATTTCGAATTATTAATAGTAATATTGTTATTACTATTCATTGCTGAAAATTAATTATTTTTGGAGAAAATAATTAATTGTGATTATTTATTGAAATGGTTTTAATTGAGTAATTTTGGGGGAAAATTACTATGGTTTATTTTTCCAAAGTCAATATTGTTTTATTAAAGAATGATTTTACTAAATGGAATTATTTGGGTTGGATAATTAATTATGGGATTGAAAAATAATTATAAGTATTTTGTGGGACTTGAATTATTTTATCGGAAAAATCGACTATAGTATTATATGTTTCTTAAATGAGTATCTTTGAATATAATTATATTTTATACTTATTTTTGGATAATTGAGTATTGTTAGAAATAGTTGATTGGCATCGTCGTGAGGACACGTATTTATTTATTATTGAATATTGAGACGTGTGTTTATTTATTCTTAAATATTGAAACACGTGGTTGGATATCGGAGTATCGTGATGTTGATTGGTCATCTGAAATGACAAGAGTTGGTTGTTCCCAAGAGTTAGGGAATGGGCGTGATTGAATGCCGATTGAAAATCGAATTTTGGAAATTGTCGAGTGAGATCGTATGACATATTGCGTGGGTTATTGGCATGTCGCATGAGCATGAGTATGAGCGATATTGCATTCACGATGAAGCAAAGACATAATTGGATTGCTTGATGATGTGTTGCATGATCACATTAAATGAGGGAACCCCGGCGTTGCCGGAAGACCGCCAATCCTTATGGGGTTGTGCCGTGGCCGTTTGGTCGCCTGACTTTAGTCGGATGCCTGACGGGGGACATGTGACGGGACTGCGGTAGTGGGCGGGTCCTATGTTCCTGTCAGTTGCGGGACTGCGGTAGTGGGCGGGTCCTGTGCTCCTTCGGGAATGCCGTCAGAGGGAAGGGATGACCCCTGACGTCGCCGTGCCTCGAGGTAAAGAGGACGAAGCTGGTTTAGCCAGAAACCGCCAACCATAAGGTTGTGCCGTTGGCCCGGGAGGGGGGCGTTAATAATCGGAGCATGTGTGGGTGTGAGACATGAGAAAGTTGTGTGAGATGCTCTGATTATTCGCATGCTCTTAATGTCGTGATGATTGGATTGACAGTTTCTGCAGGTTGCGTGTGCCAAGGCCAGGTAGGGTTGCTTGTGTTTGCAACTGCTTATTGAACTGTCGTATGATAATACTGCTTGAGATGTGGTATGTGTTGTTTGTCGGAACTAGGTTGCATGGTTAGATTGCTCCCAAGGCGAGCGAAGTTCCTAACCGGGGCTTAGGACTTTGACTTGCTGAGTTTATCTCAACCCGTCGTGGTTAACATTTTCGGGGCCGTAGGATGGTGGATCGACGCGTGTTACGGCTCGTGGCCGTCTTTGAAGGGAGTAGATTAACCTTGGCCTGTTGGTCTCATTGGCTCGTTAGGAAGATGCCCGTGGTGAGGGCTTGTATTTGTAAACTTCCTAGGGTTAATCAGTTAGTTAATAAAGCAGTACTTTTGAATGTGTTCTTGTTGGGTTTTCCCCGCTATCCCTGTTTTTGTAATTGACCGGGATTGTGTTTCGCTTCCGCATGCGTTTAATCAAAAGATAAAAATAACGGTCGGCGACGGATCCTGGGGAGTCGCAAATCAAATGACCGCAAGTGAACAGGGGTTGCCGCGTGCTCGAGGGTCGGGGCGTGACAAACTAACAATCAAAAGTCGGTTCGCATGCAACCTTATCTGGTATGCCATACCCTGTACGTTATAAGTCAACACAATACACGCAATACACATGGCCGTTAGATGATGCAATTCATCAATCACATGCGAGTCGCGTCACAAGCGATCTCACCTGGCCATTGCCACACCCTGCACGTTATTAATTCATGCGTGCGTACCATAAATGATGTGATCATCTCATGCATAATCGGAACCAATGATGCCATGTTTTCTCATGCACTCTCGCATCCACACGTGTTCTGATTATTACTGCCCCGCAGGGCTACAATTAAGGCGCAACGGCACTATGGTGCCCTTCCTCCGTACAGGCGCAACCGTGCCCTTCCGTGCCCAAAAGACGTCGAGGGATACTCTCCCGAGACCGCATGCCCAACGAACGTCAAGGGATACTCTCCCGAGACCACATGCCCAATGAACGTCAAGGGATACTCTCCCGAGACAGCATGCCCACAGAACATCAAGGGATACTCTCCCCAGACGGCATGCCCACAAAACATCAATGGATACTCTCCCGAGACAGGGGTTTCAACTTAGTGATCACGCAAACATACAATCACAACCCATATTATCTTTGAGCATTAGCCAATGCACACATGCTTGCATATGAAACCTCAAATCATTTCTCACAAAAGCAGTCCATTTCCGATGTCTCTTAGACAAACCATTTTTCCCACCTTTTTCATAAAAGCGGTCAATTTCCAGTGTCCCTTGGACAAATCACTTTCTTTCTCATAAAGGCGGTCCATTTCCGATGTCCCTCGGACAAACCATTTTCTTTCTTTTATGAAAATCACACAATTCAAGCGGATGCTTATGCAATGCCACATCCAATTAACTTCATATGATCAATGCATATGAAATTATGCACAATTTCACTTAGGATGAACAAAGGTCGTGAATGAAGCACATGAAAAAGTGAAATTTCGAATTTAATAATTAAATAATTTAATTCATAAATCACATAATTTATTCAATAAATGCAGAAATTAAATAAATAAATAAATTAAAACAATTAATCAATTTAATCAAGCAAAGCATGCTTAATTAGCACATAACACACAATTAAGCATGATTAAACAAGATTAAGTTAATCTAATCTTAACCCTTAATCTAACCACCTATCTTAGGGCTAATGCACTTAATTAAACATCTTGATTAGCCCTTAGCACTAATTAACCCAACCCTAAGTAAGCTTAGGCACTAAATAAGGATTATGGGCTAAACTCACCCGTTAAGCGGGCTAGCGACACGGGCGCAGCGGCGGCGACGAACCCGACACCCGGGAACCTCTCCCAAGATGATCCAAGGCGGTCCCGAGCTACACATAGCAGCAACAACTTTGGATGCCCCACTGAACTTCACAAACAGCATTGCAGGAGGAGGAGGTTGCTAGTCGGAGCAAAAACAAGCTGGCCGAAGCTCCGGCGAGCTAGTGGCCGGTGACCGGAGGCTCCAGGGGGTTGAAGGGGAGTTGCTAGTGGCTGGTATGGGCGGTGGTTAGGTCAAAAATGGAGGAAAACAGGTCAAAAGGCGGAACACAGCAGAATTGGTCACTACAGTGACGGTCCGGCGAGCAGTCGACTTCTGGCCGCCGTACGGATCGGCCGGCGGCTCCGTTCGACGAACGACTGACGCTATCCGTACGGAATCTCTCTCCCGAGCGTAACGGTGGGTGGCACGGTCCGAGATTCCATCAAGAAGGCAATGAACAACTCGGATTTCGGTGGAAGGTCAGAAGCTGAAAATTGCAGGAAGAAGGGAAACAAGGGGAAGAAGGGCTGCGATTTTGTGGAGCTAAAGAGGGGAGAGAGAGAGTGAAGTGAGCTGATCAAAACCCTTCATTAACGGCCTTAATTGCTGCTTCAACTCTCTATGCACATGACCTCATCTTCTCTCTCTTCCTTTTTGACTTTTCTTCAAAATATCCAAGGGCATTTTGGTCATTTCCACCTTGTACATTTCCCAATCTGCCCTTTGGTTGAAAATGAAAGGCGGGCCTAGGAAACAGATTGGAAAATGAATAGGAACGGGCTCGGGAATTTGTTGGGCTCGAATCGGCTCAGGTTTGGATAACAGGTTAGGACTGGTGAGGGGTTGGTCAGGTCTAACGGGCTTGCTCATTGTCTCGGTCTTCCACAGTGGCTATCCCACCTTGGGCGTGAGGCCCTCATTGTTCTTACTCGGCCCACGTCCTCATAGGCTCGGTTTCTCGATCCAAAATCCCTTTCTCAAAAACTCGGCTCAACTGGCACTATCGACTGTCTAAGAAGCATCGTCCAAAAGTCTTTCCTAGACATTTCTGAAAATTTGAAGTCCAATCTTGGATTCTCATGTCTTGTCAATTTCGCCCGAATGTCATTTTGGTATAATTCAGACTGACAGGCAAATTCGAGGATTTACGCGTAACCGACTCGTGCCAAAGCAAGTTCAAGACTTCTCGACACATGGACGTCCTTGACGACATGAAATTGCGAAGGACAGATTCTTATTTCAAAGTACACGATTATCAAGGATTAACATAGGGTCATTCGCGGGTTCGATAACAGTAGACGGAATCACCCGTCGTTCCATTATTTCTGTCCGCGAGTCGACTTCTAGTCGTCCTTAGAATCGGCTTGTATGACTACAGGATCACCCTTACGCAAGTCTCACGGTCGAGTCGTTTTCCCATATCAAGTTCTTTAGTCACACGAGTTCTGTCCTCAGTAGCATTTCCCCTCAAGGTCAGTATCTCGGAAATAATTGGGTCCGAGCGAAATCAACCAACAATGCATTGGCGAAATTCACGTTCACTCATTCCTCAAAGGGCTCGAATTTCAAGATGTCACAATCCTTCCCCCCTTACAAAAATTTCGCCCTCGAAATTTGCACTCACAAACAAATCCTCAAAAGATGGGGGTGTTGATGCTTCATCACTTTTCACTTACAGCTCTCTCTGTTCCGTGATGCTGCTAGATCATCTTAACCAAGGCAATAGTCTTGTTTCGAAGTACTTGCTCTTTATAGTCATCTATCTATATCGGCCTCTCCATATATGACACCTTGTCGTCTACGTCCAGTTCCTCAAAATTCAATACATGAGTCGGGTCTGGTTCATACTTTCTCAACATGGACACGTGGAAAACACCATGTACTTGAGCAAGTTTCAGTGGCAACGCAAGACGATACGCTGAAACCCCGATCCTTTTCCAAAATTTCAAAGGATCCAACGTACCTCAGACTTAATTTTCCTTTCTTGCCAAATCTGGAAGTACCTCTCATCGGCGATACTTTCAGAAATACATGATCGCTCACCTTAAACCCCAACGGTCTATGACGCTTATCTATACAACTTTTCTGACGACTCTAAGCGGTCTTTAGTCTGACTCAAATAATCTGAACTGCATTCAATAATTGTGAAACCGAATTTTTGAACCAGCAATTCCCAGTTCTCTGACCTCATTCCATAAACTTAAATTCCACAAACTTGATCATATTACGGCTATACCATTCTGATAAAATCTTTTCCCACAAGCACTCTCTTTTTACACAGTGCGTAGTTCAATTCATTTTTGCCCCTTTCAACATCCTAGAAGCCTGCCAAGAGTCGCTCCTTGCTCAGACACTCTAGCCCCGGTGACCACTCCCCGCCCTCGTCGGATCAATCGTTATGGGCATCTTCGAACTGCACCACTACTAGTCCCTTATTGATATGCACCATCTCATAGAGGTATTATCCGCTTTGACCTGTCCCATACCAAGCCTCACGGTTTTAACCCCGTCCGAGCACGTCAAAGTGCAAAACCTTCTTTTTTTTTTCCAGCTCGTCAATCCATGAGCTTGTTTCCATGGGGTCACTTATCGATACTTGAAATCTGATTAACTGAATTTCCATCAAACCACTATCCAAATTCCACAAACCATCGAATTTTCTTTCCATATTCCTTTCACGTCCATTTAATAACCAAACCAAGAATTCGCCTCAACCACATTAAAATTAGTGCAAACCAAATGTCATTTATCGCACTAAAGGCTTTCAAATACTTCTTCAAATCCTTTCTGATTGATCGTCCATCTGCGGATGGTACACCGTACTATACTGCAGTTTCGTCCCCAAGGCCGACTGCAAACTTTTCCAGAAAGTTGCCACAAACTTAGGATCACGGTCAGATCTGATCGTCACTGGAACATCATGCATGCGCACAATCTGATGTACGTACAACTCTGCATACCTATCCAACATAAAATCTTTTCTTACCACAACGAAGTAAGCTGACTTCGTCAATCTGTCAACTACTACCCAAATCGAGTCATTGCCTTGCTGACTCCTTGGCAGTCCCATCACAAATCCATGATAATGTGTTCCCACTTCCACTTGGGAATCTCAAGAGGTTGATGCAGTCCACCAGGCTTACAATGCTAAGCCTTTACTTGTTGGTAAGTCAAACACTTAGCCATGTACTTTGCAATGTCCAACTTCATACCGTACCACTCCTTAAGTTCTGCATCTTTCGGAACGCATAATCGCCCTCAAAACCTTAATGTCCCATCCTCGAACACTTGCAAGTCTGCTTTTCTCTTTGCCTGATCCATCTGTAGGATCTTAAGAATTTCATAATCCATCGCTTGGGTACTCTTAATCCTACTTTGCATCTCGGGTTCCACCCTGAGAGTGGCCATTAGACTAGCAAGATGGCCAACCTCAATTTTAAAATATGAGTCCTCGACTCCCTCCAAGAGAATCCATTCTCGTACTCTCATCTGTGCAATTGTCGACTTTCGAATAAGCGCATCTGCTACTTTATTCGCTTTCCCTGAATGATACAAAATTTCACAATCATAGTCCTTAAGAAGTTCCATCCATCGCCGTTGAACATGAAGCAAAGATGATCGCCACTAATTCCAAATCATGCGTCATTGTAGATTTCGTACCCACCAGGACCAGACAATATTGTTAGAACAAGTGCGATAGTCAATTTACTCTTGAGCTCTTGGAAACTACGCTCATACTTGTCCGTCCAATCAAACATCTCCTCTTTCTTTAACAACCTTGTCAATGGCATGGCTATCGCAAAGAAACTTCTCCATGAAACATCTGTGATATCACTCCAATGCAAAGAAACTTCGAATCTCAGTTACCGTCATAGGTCTCAGCTAATTCATGACTGCCTCGATCTTAGTCGGGTCAACGATGATCCCTTCACCTGAAATTACATGACCTAAAAATACCATAAGAGATAACCAAAACTCGCACTTGCTAAACTTGGCATACAGCTTATGCTTCCTCAAGGTCTACAGTATTGATCTCAGGTCTCTCATGATCCTCTGGATTCCTCAAGTATACCAGGATTTTGTCAATGAATACAATCATCAATCATTGGCAATGGATACTTGTTCTTCTTGATGCCATATTTGACTGCAAGTATTTCCTTGAAAGTGGAATGGTAGTGAATTTCTGCTTGGGAGAATCGACCACTTTTGTAGGCACAGATATGCCTATTCCCATCAATTTCTTCTAAAAGAATAGCTGCCCAATATTTGTCGCTGGCATCAGTCTGGAGGATTCTTTTGCCAGTAGATGGGATTTTTAAAGGAGGAAGATGCTGTAAAAGTTGTTTGAGCTGAGAAACAGCCTGAGTTTGCTTGGGTCCCCATGAGGGAGGATTCTTTTTGAGCATCTTTTGGAGAGGTCTGAGATATGTGGAAATATGAGGAATAAAATCTCGCAAGTAATTTACAATGCCAAGGAATTGCTGGACTTGTCTGGCATTGAGATCCTTTTCAGGAAATTTTTGGAGTTCCTTTACAATATGGGGTTCAGGGCAATAAGTTCCTTCTTTTAAGTGCATGCCAAGGAATTCAATTTCTGGTTGGGCAAGGATCATTTTTTTCTGGGAAAGCATAATGCCATGCCTTTTTACAATATCAGCAAATTGTGTCAAGAGTTGGCAATGAGATTGTTCATCAGGGCTGAACAAACGGATGTCATCAATATAGATTTGGGAATTTGAAAGAATTGGTTCAAAAATTTTGCACATAACCTTTTGGAAAAGGGAAGGTGCAGTCTTAAGGCCAAAAGGAACAACTGTCCATTGAAAGTGCTGGTTTAGGATACAGAACCCTGTCTTGGGTCTGTCTGGCGGGTCTATTCCCAACTGCCAAAATCCTGCCTTAAGATCAAATTTTGAGTAAATCTTTGCCTGAGCAAGGCTAAGAAAGAGGGAATTTCGATGGGGTAATGGAAATTTATCATCCTGGAGGAATTCATTCAGAGGTTGGTAATTAATTACTAACCTCATTTTTCCACGATTTTGTTCAGCTCGCTTGTTGACATAAAATGCTTCACATGCCCATTGAGAGTCAGATGGTTCAATAAGACCTTGTGCCAACAATTCTGCACATTCTTGCTGCGCAAGTGTAAGGTGTTGTGGGCTCATTCCAGAATGACTTGCTCTCGTCGAATTAATGTCTTCATTCTTCTTGAATGGGAGTTTGACATAAAACCGGGAGTTTTTCCATAAGGGTTGGGTGCAGGTCTGGGAAAACTCAGAATGTGACTCAGCACAAGAGGAAATTAAACTCTGGATGATTGGGTCAAACAAGGCGGGCTCAAGTGTATAGAACCGTTTGGTTTCTACAAATTCCCTGAACTGATTTTTGAAGCGTAAGCCACGGGAAAGTATTCTGAGCTTGGGGAGTTGGGTGAGGATGTCCCAGCCAATGATAATATCTTTGTCTGGGGATCTAGAACCAAGGACTCTGGTGGTGATAGAACACTGTGGGAAGAATTGAATGGTAATTGGCTTACTTCGATACTTGGTAGCAAATGTGTCACCAGAAGCTGAATTGAAATACCTGGTGTAGGGCTTCCATAATTCTTCTGGGAGAATTTTAGTGTCTAGGATGGAGGAACTTGCTCCAGTATCAATGAGTGCCACCAAAGGGATTGGTTTATGATATTTGGACAAAAGGATATGGATGGGGATATATGGGTGGTGTATTGGTTCAGTGGTGTGAATGTGGTCTGGAACATCAGGGAAAAAGGTGAAGACATCATTTTCAGAATCCGAGGCCGAGTCTGAGCTATATGTTTGAATAGCACAGAGGGTATTTTCTGATGGTTGGTCGTCTAAGGAGAAGATAGACTCAATGTCAGAATCATCAAGTTGGATGCCAGTGCTCTTAGCAATTTTATCAATCAAATGGCTCCCACGACTCTTGGCCTTTGGACAATTTTTTGCAAAATGTCCTTTTTTGTTGCAAACATAGCATCTGTCTTTGCTTCGTTTTTTGGAGGAGCGATGATGGCTTTTTCGCAAGAATTTCCATTTACCTTTACTTTTTCCTTTGCGTGTCTTCTTGAAGGAAAACTTTCTAAAGCGTCTTTTTTTTTTGCAGCCTGTGCAAGAGGGATCGGAGCAATCCCTGTGACACTTTATCTTCAAACCGGGTTTGAAGCATGCCTTATCAAGATGTCTGTCTTCCTTAAGGAAGTTCTTGAAGGCTTCTCTGCGGAGACAGAGTTCTTCTATGGCGATATGAACTGCCTGTTGAATTTCACCAAGGGTGGCTTCTGTAAGACTTTTTTGTCGCTGTTGGAGGGTTTTTTCTGCAGCTTGACTTAATTCTCTTGGAATGGATGCCAAGAAAATCGGCTTGAGATTCCAATCGGCACCGAGTAAATAAAATAACTTAATCATGGCTTGGAAGTGTCGGTCAAGATCTTTGCGCCTTAATGAGCAACATTTTCGATCGAAGAACTCCTTTCTTTTGAGTTCTTTGGAGTCTTCAGGTTTGCCAATGAAATACATGTGGATAATCTGGATAGCATTATCCAATGGCTGAGTCAAGAAGTACATCTGGTCTTGTTCGGAGGCAGTATGCCACCAATCTTTAAGTGCTCCGGTGAAGCGACTAGTAAATTCCAGGAGAATATCATAGGTGCTGGGTTCAGAAATATGCCTGGTTGTGAGCCAAGCATGAAATTCTTGGAGTCGATCAGGCCACTTATGATATGGGATGTCGTCCAAAGTAAAGTAAACTTTGGAGGACGATGCAGTGAAAGTCTGGGTTGCCTCAGGTTGCTCTGGGTGATGTATTTCTGGTTCAGAAAATATATCTTCGTCTTTGACACTATTTGCCATAAGTAAATCGTCTTCTGAAGAGGCCGATTCGGTAAAGACATCGAAATTGGATTCAGACGAAGTTTCAACCTGTGTAGCTGTGGACGGCTTGATGACGGCAATTGAAAGAATCTGCTGTCGAAGAAAAGTCTCAATAGGGTTAGAAATGGTCAGGGTAGCAGGTGGGTTGCTGGGAGGATGATCACTGGGTGGGTGCTCAGGTGTTCCAGAGGAGATGGTGATTCGTAGGAGGGAAAGACTCTTTTCGCTTTTGTTTAAGCTTGCGGAGCTTTTCTCTCGAGAATCAAAAAATTGTTCTCGGGGTGGAGGAGCGGCCGAGCCGAGAAACAAAAAGAAAGGAGGATGATGATCCTATAGATGATTCTGGTTTGGGTGGTAAAGAAGGAGAGGGGAAAAAAGGTGGGTCAATCGAAGTGAAGGACTGTTGTCCTTTGAGAATTTGGATTTGCCTTTTGAGTTTCTCAATTTCTGGCTTTTGATCTTCCAAATAATGGCTAGGAGGTGCTTGCTTGGTTTCTAGCAAGTGAAGCCTTTTTCGGAAGTCTTTCAAAGATACGGCAAGATAAGTCGTAGTCTTGTCCACCCGTTCAAGACGTGTAGCAACACCGCCCGAGAAGCTCATTTTGGGTCAAAGCATTTTCGGTTGCCAATTCAAGACAGTTTCGGCGACGAGAGGGCTATTTCCGTTGTCCTTGGGCATCAAGGCCCGTGGGGTTTGGGATTTTGGGGGAGTGCTGAAATCTTTGGTGACGGTCAGAGAACTTTTCTAGTGGAGGAAATTTTCGGGGCTGAGTGCTGTTTCCAGATGATTCGGTAGCTTCGAGTGGAGGGAAGTCATCGGGATGGAACATGCATATGCTGGGTAAGACAGGGGGTGGGCGAGTGGGATATGCGGGTGCTTGGTCTTGGTAAGTTTAGAGGACATGAAGGATTCTTCTTTACCCATTTTTGAATGGGCTTGTAGAAAGGGGAAGTGATCATGGGTTTGGTTGGAGGTTGAGGAGGTGGAGTGATTGGTTTACAGGGAGGTGGAGGTGAGGTTACCTTAGGAGTTTTAGGTGGTCCATAGGAGACTATGAACTGGTATTTACCGCCGTCTTCTCCTAGAGGTCCAACAGTTGGATCTCCATCAAGATACCTTTGATAAAGAGTATCTTTTTTCTTTTTCTTCTTTGAGGAAGAGGGTCTGTCATCTTCGTCTTCAAATTGTGTACAGGACGGATAAGCACACTCTAGATCCCAAAAGCAATGCCCGGCAGGGTCTTTGAACAGATGAATCGGTTGTCCCTGTGCATCAAAAGAGTGGACAAATCGTTTGTCATCTGGTTCGCTTGAAACGGGCGGGGGCAAGGTGTAAAGTGGAGGATGGTGGGAAAATGGAGGAAGGTTCCTCTTTGGTTTTGTTAAACTTGATGGCAACAAGTACCATCTTTTTTTTTCCGGTGAACCGTGGTTCACTTGACTCGGATCGGCTTACAACTTTGATGGAGTTTTTCATAGTTGGTTATCCAACTATCGGGAGGAGCTTTACTAGCTCGCTTCGTGGGATCGTCGAGGAACATGGATACAAGATGTCTGGTCATGATCAACAGATATAACAAGAGCGTCCTCAGAGTTTGGAATATTGAGATCGATGGCATGGTTTTGGACACGGTAGATCATCGGTAATGTAAGGTAGCAAAGCAATGGATCCGGGAATTTGAGGAGCTCCAGTGATTTGTAGCTGAACCTTAAGAGCAGTAAGCAGGTTGGGATCTGCAAGAGCAATGTTGAAATTTGGGAAAAGCGTGACAAAGACAGTTCCCGCATTCATGGTAGTCTGGATGGTACCAACACAAGCTTGCTGATATTCCAAGAATCTGGTGTCTAGTAAGGCTATTCGAGCAGTGACCGGGAGGCCTTTCCGACCATGAAAGGTTAAGGCAAGGCGGATGGCTCCAAAATGAAGATGAGTGTAGCCTTGTTGAATCCATTGAGCAGGAAACTCTGGTGGTATCTGGAGAGTAACAAACTGTTCTTGTTCGTTGCTCGAATGGGATGCTGATCAAAGCGAGAGGACTGGACATACTCTTTAACAAAGTTCGAGGGTATGCACGATGAGGTGTCTAATGGATCTGAGAGGTGAAAATGATGGTGGTTTTGCAAAAGCAGTATATGGGTTCATCATGGGAAGCTGAGTCTCTGAGATCTTACTATCCTCAGTGAGGTATGATACCTCATAAAGATAGTTTATCTTGGAACATGAGGATTTTCGAAGCTCGGGTGGAGGCTGAAGAGAAAGAGTAGAAGTATGAGAAATAGGAAAAGAGACGGAGGGAGAGTCTGTAGTTTCCATAGGATAAGAGTTTTCTCTTCTAGAAACAGAACGTAGTTAAGACCAAACTAAAATGATTCAAAGCAATCCATGGCTCTGATACCATAAAGAGTCCTATGAAACTAAATCCATAACCTGAGTTGCAAAACTTGTGGCAAATATGCTATCCCACACACGGCTCTCCAGGCCTTAAAGGGACTGCCTGTTAGCCACCAAGTTGCTTCTCAAGTCATGAGTTTAGATCATAGTAATCTCCAGAATATCGGAAATTCTGATGCACAGGATCCCCAAGGGCAAGTGCGAGCATACTCCAGGATTTTCTCAATCATAGTGTTTGTTCAGAACCATCGTTCTGGACTAGAAGAGAATGTGAGTGTTTAGAAGATCATGTTGGAAGTAGAGTACACAACACACTTCTCATTTCACTCGATGGATCTTACAATGGGGACTCCTTGCTCTTATATAGGCAAAGGAGGATACAAACGACAAGGGATGGCTGACTAGCCATGTTCAAACCTAATTATGAAAGCACACTAGCCATTAATAGGCTAAAAACATAGGAGGAAAACCCGTGACAACTATGAACAGTGGATTTTCGGTAGGTGCTACAGTAAAATAGGCTGGATGAACAGTGAACAGTGTGCTACAGTACCGGTGAACAGTGTTTTCAGGACGTTTTTTTTATTTGTCTCTTCCGTCTCTAGCATTGTAGTCATAGTCGAATCATCGAGCTATGATGAGCTAGCTCGTCATTCTCGAGCGGCGCGTCCTCATCTATATCATCTGGACTGGAGCTTCCATCTTTTTCTTTTTTAAAGGCGCGAATGAGATTCTCGATTTCTTCTGCCGACAGGTCTGGCGGACGAGAGGAGTTAGCACCGAAAGTGCCGGAAAAAGGGGCGTAATTTGGGGTGTCTCCCCATGGATCTTGGGAAAGTGGTCCCCCACGGATCATAGGGGTGGAGGAGTCTGGATTGTTTTTCTTTGAAAGATCCGGAGGGCTTCTAGGATCTTTTCTTTCATCGGATCCAGCGTCGAGGTGGTCCCGTGAAACAGGGACAGGCGGATGGCCATGCTTCGGTGGGATGGTGCGATTTTCTGGCATAGGATTCTCTGGAGTTCTCTTGATGAGGATCTGCTGGTGGTGATGGAGTAGGGTAGTGTCTGATGAATTTGTGCAGATTCTTGAAAAACTTGAGGTTTGTAACTTGAGGTTTGTAACTTGACGTTCCTGCAACAGAAGGTGTGTCAGAGATCCATCCAGTGGGATGGCAATAAGTCCATGGGCGGTGGAATAGGACAATAGTATGACGTTCTGGTTCAGGCCTTCCTTGACGGTTCTGGATTTTGAAGAGTTCCTTCCAGTATTGGAGAGGTTTGAACCATGCAAAAACATCTAGGAGATATTTCTGATTATGGTCACGTCCGGCTGCATCTTTGATAAAAACCTGCAAAATTTGTTCAGTAGGAAATTCAATGGCTATTGTGTACAAGTTGAACATGTACCAAAGTAACCATTTCGTATCTTCGGGAAATGCCTTATTTGGAGACCATCGGAGGGGATGGATGAATGGGTATTGTGGATGGAGTCCATCCGGTCCGAGCATCGGCCGCCATATTCACAAAAATTCAGGAACCGATACTCCCACATTAATTCTGGAAGTCTTTCTTTCAAGATATTATGTCGGATGGCCAATAGAATCTCAGGAGGGTATTTCAGACTTGGCCATCTACACTGCATGTCAGTGGTGCGGTATGTTTCTGAGAGAGGTTCCTTCTTGACATACATGTGAATTGCGGGTTCTTTTGGCGGAGGGTAGAGACTTGGCCATCCACTTGCATACGGTGGTGCGGTATGTTTCGAGAGAGGTTCCTTCTTGACATACATGTGAATTGCTTGACTGGTTCTTTTGGTCTCGGATAAGAAGTCGGCGAGGAAATTCTTTGTCCCCGGGATATGTTTGACTTCGAAAGAGTATTTTGAAAACCATTCAGCCCATCGAAGCAATTGTGGATGAGGGACTTGCTTTTGTTTGAATTTGAGCATCGGGGAAATGAAGACATATCCATTTCAACAAGAAAATGGTGTCCAATGAGATGAAACTCAAACTTCTTGATGCCATATTTAACTGCAAGTATTTCCTTGAAAGTGGAATGGTAGTGAATTTCTGCTTGGGAGAATCGACCACTTTTGTAGGCACAAATATGCCTATTCCCATCAATTTCTTCTAAAAGAATAGCTGCCCAATATTTGTCGCTGGCATCAGTCTGGAGGATTCTTTTGCCAGTAGATGGGATTTTTAAAGGAGGAAGATGCTGTAAAAGTTGTTTCTCAGCTGCCGGTAATCAATGCACATTCTCCATGAATTGTCCTTTTTCCTTACAAACAGTACCGGTGCTCCCCAAAGGAGACGCTCATCCTAGTGCGTCTACACATTTAGTTCTTTCAATTCTGACAAGGCCATCCTATAAGGCACATTGGAAATCGGTTTAGTCCTAGGGGCCAACTCAATCACAAACTCAATTTCTCTCTCTGGAGGCAATCCCGACAATTCCTCGGGAAACACATTCATGTACTCTTGTACCATAGCAATATCCTCCACCTTTGATCCTTCTACCAACATATCTGCCACTAATGCCCAATACCCTTGGCACTCATATTCCAACAACCGAGTCACCTTAAGTGACGAAATCAGAAGGACGGAGGGTCCTCCTCGATTTCCCATAAATTCAAAACTACCATCCACTACTAGGTTAAACTGAATTGTCTTTCCATGACAATCCACCGTATACAATGGCTTCCTCGTGACCTAGTTTCGGGTGGTCGGCCTTCCCACGTAATTCTTTCTGTCGAGTGGGATGGGATTCCTTCGCCTCATCATCGGTCCCTTCCCGAACCGACGATTGTCTCTATTAGGCACGAATCGCGAGCCAAATGCGGTCACCCTCTCGATCATGTTCTTTCCTATCATCTGAACCCTCTCGTACATCTCATCAAAGCTCTTTAAGTTCAAGGGCATTAGCTGGGCTTTCAATTCTAGCTTTAAGCCATCTCTAAAACGTCTCGCCCTATCCACAGGGTTCTCTATCAATCTCGGCGCATACTTGGCTAACTCAGCGAACTTCGCCACATAGAGATCCATCGACATCTGATTCTGACAAGACTGTTGGAACTCTGCCATTTTTTTGACTTTCTCACACTGTCAAAGAAGCACTTCCCATTGAACGCTTCATGAAAGGCACCCCATGTCTGAACCGTGCCTTCAAGGAACACTCTTCCTTGAGAGGCTTCCCACCAATTAATAGCATTACCTTGAAACTGATAAGACGTCAAAAGCACTCTGTCTTACTCTAAACACCCCAACACTGAAACAATCCTCTCACTATCCCTTATCCAAAGAGACGCAGCTTCAGGGTCGTCCACGGCACTAAATCTTGATGGCTACAATCTCAGGAACTGCTCTACCAGCCTAAGTATCGGTCTCTCATAGACCTCTCCTCTCACTAGGGGAACCACAAGGATCATAGCAAAAGCACTCAGCTTACTGTCCTAACAAGGTCTCTAGCGCCAGCAGGATCCCGTCTAACCTAGGATTTGCCTGCAAGCTACCTCTAGCACTGGTCTGACCAGACGCAGCCCTACACCTAAGGGCTCTCTCTGCTTAGGATTGCTCATCACTCTGGACTATGAGCAACCCGCCACCACACAAAGCCACACAAGGCCACAAAAGCAATCACAAGCACATAATATAAAAGCCATCCATATCTCACTATCCTAAAAATCCCACGCACCTTATCACTCCAAGTCTTAACCTCGCTCTAATACCAAAACCGACGGGGATGTCACGACCCGACTCTCGAGCTCACGACAACCCCTTCTCTTGGTCTATTGAAAGCGACGTCCTAGGACTAGTCGACGACCATTCATTTTAATCTTTCGTTATGCGCAAGCGAAAGACGAACTATCCCCAGTCCAACAAACAATCAATCAATCAATCAGGGATAGAGGGATGAACAGCAAGAATAACCATCACTACTCATTTGTTTACTAGATTAACCAACGGAGGATCATTTTCCGATTTACAAGCCCGACAACAGGGGCCGATCCATCCTCTAAGCCAAACCAAAAAGGAATTAGGCTAGACTAATCCAGCTGTACAAAATGAACCATCGGGTTCGGCACCACGGTCACCTGGACCCATCGAACTCAACTTCGTCAGTTCAATTACTGGAGAAACGGGGGCAAGATTCTCCACTGCGGGTGCGCCATTCTAGGGGCCTGAAAATTGTTAACCACGAAGGGTTGAGATAAAATCTCAACAAGCTCTTCCCCTAAGCCCCGGTTAGTACACCAACTCAACTTGGGGTATCTCTCCAGAACCACCCCTCACTCAACCCAACCACAACCAACCAGTAATCAACAATAAAACATCAAGCAGGGTCAACCAACAATCAAAAGTCGGTTCGCATGCAACCTTACCCAGTATGTCATACCATGTACATTATAAGTCAACACAATACACGCAATGCACATGGCCGTTAGATGATGCAGTTCATCAATCACATGCGAGTCGCGTCACAAGTGATCTCACCTGGCCATTGCCACACCCTGCACGTTATCAATTCATGCGTGCATGCTATAAATGATGTGATCATCTCATGCATAATCGGAACCAATGATGCCATGTTTTCTCATGCACTCTCGCATCCAGACGTGTTCCGATTATTACTGCCCCACAGGGCTACAACTAAGGCGCAATGGCGCTACAACGCCCTTCCTCCACAGAGGTGCAACCGTGCCCTTCTGTGTCCAAAAGACGTCAAGGGATACTCTCCCGAGACCACATGCCCAACGAACGTCAAAGGATACTCTCCCGAGATCGCATGCCCAATGAACGTCAAGGGATACTCTCCCAAGACGGTATGCCCACAGAACGTCAAGGGATACTCTCTCGAGACGGCAGTTTCAACTTAGTGATCACGCAAGCATACAATCACAACCCACTTATTATCTTTGAGCATTAGCCAATGCACACATGCTTGCATATGAAACCTCAAATCATTTATCACAAAAGCGGTCCATTTCCAGTGTCCCTTGGACAAACTATTTTTCCCACCTTTCTCATAAAAGCAGTCAATTTCCAGTGTCCCTTGGACAAATCACTTTCTTTCTCATAAAGGCGGTCCATTTCCGGTGTCCCTCGGATAAACCATTTTCTTTCTTTTATGAAAATCACACAATTCAAGCGGATGCTTATGCAATGCCACATCTAATTAACTTCATATGATCAAGGCACATGAAATTATGCACAATTTCACTTACGGATGAATAGTGCGTGAACAGTACCATGAACAGTGCACATGAACAGTAATCATGAACAGTGCATATGAACAGTGAAATTTTCGAATTTAATAATTAAATAATTTAATTCATAAATCACAAAATTTATTCAATAAATGCAGAAATTAAATTAATTAATTAATTAAAATAATTAATCAATTTAATCAAGCAAAGCATGCTTAATTAGCACATAACACGCAATTAAGCATGATTAAACAAGATTAAGCTAATCTAATCTTAACCATTAATCTAACCACCTATCTTAGGACTAATGCACTTAATTAAACATCTTAATCAGCCCTTAGCACTAATTAACCCAACCCTAAGTAAGTTTAGGTACTAAATAAGGATTATGGGCTAAATTCACCCGTTAAGCGAGCTGGCGACACGGGCACGGCGGCGACGACGAACCCGACACCCGGGAACCTCTCCCACGACGATCCAAGGTGGTCTGGAGCTCAACATAGCAGCAACAACTTCGAATGCCCCACTGAACTTCACAAACAGCACTGCAGGAGGAGGAAGTTGCTGGTCGGAGCAAAAACAAGCTGGCCGGAGCTCTGGCGAGCTGGTGGCCGGTGACCGGAGGCTCCAGGGGGTCGAGTGGGAGTTGCTAGTGGCTGGTATGGGTGGTGGTTAGGTCGAAAATGGAGGAAAACAGGTCAAAAGGCGGAACACGCGTAACTGGTCACTACAAAGTGACGGTCCGGCGAGCAGCGATCGACTTCGGCCGCCGTACAGATCGACCGGCGGCTCCGTTCGACGAATGGCCGACGCTATCCGTACGGAATATCTCTCCCGAGCGTAACGGTGGGTGGCATGGCCCGAAATTCCATCGGGAAGGCAATGAACAACTCGGATTTCGTTGGAAGGTCAGAAGCTGAAAATTGCAAGAAGAAGGGAAACAAGGGGAAGAAGGGCTGCGATTTTGTGGAGCTGAAGAGGGGAGAGAGAGAGTGAAGTGAGCTGATCAAAACCCTTCATTAATGGCCTTAATGGTTGCTTCAACTCCCCATGCACATGACATCATCTTCTCTCTCTTCCTTTTTGACTTTTCTTCAAAATATCCAAGGGCATTTTGGTCATTTCCACCTTGTACATTTCCCAATCTGCCCTTGGGCTGAAAATGAAAGGCGGGCCTAGGAAACGGGCCGAAAAATGAATAGGAACAGGCTCGGGAATTTGTTGGGCTCGAATTGGCTCAGGTTTGGATAACGGGTTAGGACGGGTGAGGGGTTGGTCGGGTCCAACGGGCTTGCTCGTTGTCTCGGTCTTCCACGGTGGCTATCCCACCTTGGGCATGAGGCCCTCACTGTTCTTACTCGGCCCACGTCCTCGTAGGCTTGGTTTCTTGATCTAAAATCCATTTCTCAAAAACTCGGCTCAACTGGCACTATCGACTGTCTAAGAAACATCGTCCAAAAGTCTGTCCCGGACATTCCTGAAAATTCGAAGTCCAATCTTGGATTCTCATGTCTTGTCAATTTCGCCCGAATGTAATTTTGGTATAATTCAGACTGACAGGCGACTTTGAGGATTCACGCGTAACCAACTTGTGCCAAACTACGTTCAAGACTTCTCGACACATGGACATCCTTGACGACATGAAATTGCAAATGACGGATTCTTATTTCAAAGTACACGATTATCAAGGATTGACATAGGATCGTTTGTGGGTTCGATAACAGTAGACGGAATCACCCATCGTTCTATTATTTCTGTCCGCGAGTCGACTTTTAGTCGTCCCTAGAATCGGCCTGCATGATTATAGGATCGCCCTTACGCAAGTCTCACGGTTGAGTCGTTTTTCCAAATCAAGTTCTTTAGTCGCACGAGTTCGTCCCCGCAGCCTTTCCCCTTAAGGTCGTATCTCGGAAATGATTGGGTCCGAGCGAAATCAACCAACAATGCATTGGCGAAATTCACGTTCACTCATCCCTCAAAGGGCTCGAATTTCAGGATGTCATAGCCGGCGACCATTGCCGCCTCCCCACCCGGGCGAGGCGTCGCAGGCCCCAGCGAGGGCCGGCGACGGTCGTCGCCATCGCTTGGTGCCGGCAAGGCCTCGCTTGGGGGCGATGGTCGCCGGCCCCCGTGAGGGCCGGCGTGCCCAAATCTAGGGCGCCCTTGCACTCACCGTGAGGGTTGCCGGCCCTCACCGGTGCCGGCGAGGTCTTCCCCTCATCGGGCGATGGTCGTCGGCCCCGGCCCTTCCGGCGTGGGCAGCGGCGGCATTGAAGAAATTTTTTTAAATTTTTTTTTAATTACACCATTTTTTTCCAATTTTGTTTTTTAATAATTTTTTTAATCTAATTTAAAAATAATTGAATAAAAAGCCACGCGGAAAATAAAAATTACTTTAAAATGCCACATGGAAAATAAAAATAAAAATAAAATGCCACGTCGCTTTTTCCGTTAATAAATTTGACGGTGTTAACTTTAGGACTCAATTGCATTAATTTGATAAGTTTTAGGACTCAAATGCACTTTTTGCAAGTTTTAAGATTCAATTGCACATTTGTGACAAGTTTTAGGACTTGTATTGTACTTATCCGTTATATTTTTATTGGCACCACTCGGTTTGATCTGAACAACTTTGCATATCCTGTATTTTTCTTCCGACTCCATGGTCACGGCTTGTCTCGTATGTCGTATCCTATCCTTCCCCATTAGTTTAGTGAGTGCTCATGGTTATTAACATTCTTCCACCTGCTCTTACAGACACGTTCTCAACCTCACGAAGATGTCCTCATGATGGCCGATTCATCTGAAGAAGCAAGGCCAAATGAGTACTTAGAAGGAAAACTCGCGCAACCCCATCTCAGAATGTCAACTTCTGTTCGTTAAGATACAAATGCGCCATAAAACTCAAGACAGAATTTATTAGCAATATATGATCCAGCAAATCAATATCTGATCTTGTCGAACAAACTCCATCTACTGCTAAAGGCTTGCATTTCTTAGCTCAACCTCAGGCAAAGAAAAATACCATCTTTAACAATGGTAGATTAGGTCCTTATACTGTACAAATCCCCTAGGAAGCTAAACTGAGAAAGCCTTTCTAAGTAAAAGTCTAAAGCTAGCGCCACCCGCCTCTGTATCAGTAGAAGAAGAATTGATATCATTAGTGGCAGCACACTCAACAATTCCACGTTCTTCAGTCCAAACGCTTTGTCCAGTGACGTGAATGGCAGGTAATACGTGAAGCAACAGTAAGTTTGAACCATTGCAGTCACAGAGAGTAACAGCGGCAGCCTGACAGGGAGATCTCTGGTGAGGCAAATGATCATCTGAACCGACACCAAGAGTCCGAATGTGTTGCTACTGATGAAGACAATATACGCCATGTCCCTGCCAAGAGGACAATTCATCCAAGATGCATAGGATGCAAGGAAGCCTTTCGTGGAGCTGCTGTCTACTTTTGTTGTAAAGCTTGGAGGCTGAAGCACGGCTTGGTAGGTTGTGCTTGCAATGAGCGCGGCGATGACCAGCAGGGCATTGCGTATGTTGCCCATTGACTCTTTTTCTTTCTTCAAATTATTCAATGGGGATCGTGATAATGATTGAGGAGCATTTGTGACTGGTTCCCCATTTGATTGATCTTCCTCCGAGATTAGTCTTGAAGCGGGTGAGTTCGATCTTCCTCTTTTAAGTTCGGCTCCAGTTCGTGCAAGAATTTCTCTGATCTCTCTATCATTAACAACAACGGATTGGGTTCTTAGACTGTACATATCCTCTAGGAGGTTAAACCGAGAAAGCCTTTCCAACCAAAAATCTAAAGCTAGCGCCAATTGCCTCTGTGCCAGTAGAAGAAGAATTGACATTGTTACCGGCAGCATGCTCAACAATTCCACGTTTTTCAGACCAAACGCTTTGTCCAGTAACATGAACGGCAGGTAATACGTGAAACAATAGTAAGTTTGAACTAGTGCAGTCATGGAGAGTACCAGCGGCAGCCTGACAGGGAGATCTCTGCTGAGGCAAATGATCATCTGGATCGACAGCAAGAGACCAAATGTATTGCCGCTTATGAAACCAACGTATGCGACATCCCTGCCAAGAGGACAAGTCACCCAAGATGCATAGTATGCGAGGAAGCCTTTTGTTGAATTATCATCAACTTTTATTGTAAATCTTGGAGGCTGAAGCACAGATTGATAGGTTGCGCTTGCAATGAGTGTGGCAACAGCTAGCAGGGCATTGCGTATGTTGCCTATCGACTCTTCTTTGTTCAAAATTTTCAAATTTGTGACTGGTTCCCAATCTGATTGATCTTCCACCGAGACTAGTCTTGAAGTGGGCGAGTTTGATCTTCCTCTTCCATGGTTGGCTCCAGCTTGTGTGAGAATATCACTCATCTCTCTATCATTAACAATGGTGGATTGGGTCTGTAGGCTGTACATATCCCCTAGGAGGTTAAATTGAGAAAGCCTTTCCAACCAAAAATCTAAAGCTAGTGCCAACCGCCTCTGTGCCAGGAGAAGAAAAATTGACATTGTTACCGGCAGCAAGCTCAACAATTCCACATTTTTCAGACCAGACGATTTGTCCAATAACGTGAATGGCAGGTAATATGTGAAGCAATAGTAAGTTTGAACCAGTGCGGTCACGGAAAGTAACAGTGGCAGCCTGACAGGGAGATCTCTGGTGAGGCAAATGATCATCTGGATCGACAACAAGAGTCCAAATGTGTTGCCGCTTATGAAGCCAATGTACGCGACATCCCTGCCAAGAGGATGAGTCACCCAAGATGCATAGTTCGCAAGGAAGCCTTTGGTTGAATTATCAACTTTCACCATAAAGCTTGGAGGCTGAAGCACAGCTTGGTAGGTCGCGCTTGCAATGAGTGCAGCAACCACTAGCAGGGCATTGCGAATGTCACTAATCGAATTCTTTTCTTCATCCAAAATTTTCAAATTTTTGACCGGTTCCCCATCTGAATCTTCCTCCAAGCCTAGTCTTGAAGTCGGCGAGTTCAATTTTCCTCTTCCATTTTGGGCTCCAGCTCCTGTGAGAATTTCTCTGTTCTCTCTACCATTAACAGTGACGGATTGGGTCCGTAGACTGTACATATCCCCTAGGAAGTTAAACCCATAAAGCCTTTTCCACCAAAAATCTAAAGCTTGTGCCAATCGCCTCTGTGCCAGTAGAAGGAGAATTGAGATCGTTACTGGCAGCACGCTCAACAATTCCACGTTTTTCAGACCAGACACCTTGTCCAGTAACGTGAATGGCAGGTAATACGTGAAGCAATAGTAAGTTTGAACCAGTGCAGTCATGGAGAGTAACAGCGGCAGCCTGACGGGGAGATCTCTGGTGAGGCAAACGATCATCTGGATCGACAGCAAGAGTCCAAATGTGTTGCCGCTTATGAAGCCAACGTATGCGAAGTCCCTGCTAAGAGGATGAGTCAACCAAGATGAATAGTATGCGAGGAAGCCTTTAATTGAACTATCATTGACTTTTATAGTAAAGCTTGGAGGCTGAAGCACGGCTTGGTAGGTCGTGCTTGCAATGAGCGTGGCGACGACTAGCAGGGTGTTACGTATGTCGCCTATCGACTCTGTTTCTTGGTCTAAAATTTCCAAATTTGTGACTGGTTCCTGATCTGATTGATCTTCCTCCGAGACTAGTCTTGATGCAGGTGAGTTCGATCTTCCTCTTCCGTGTTTGGCTCCAGCTCGTGCGGGCATTTCTCTGATTTCTCTATCGTTAACAATGATGAATTGGGTCCTTAGACTGTAAATATCCCCTAGGGTGTTAAACTGAGAAAGCCTTTCCAAGCAAAAATCTAAAGCTAGCACCAACCACCTCTGTGCCAGTAGTAGAACAATTGACATCGTCACCGGTAGCATGCTCAACAATTCCACGTTATTCAGACCAAACGATTTGTCCATTAAGGTGAACGGCAGGTAATACGTGAAGCAATAGTAAGTTTGAACCATTGCAGTCACAGAGAGTAACAGCGGTAGCCTGACGGGGAGATCTCTGGTGAGGGAAATGATCATCTGGACCGACACCAAGAATCCAAATGTGTTGCCACTCATGAAGACAATGTACATGAAGTCCCTGCCAAGAGGACCAGTTAACCAAGATGCATAGTATCCCTGGAAGCCTTCTGTGGAATTATTATCGACTTTTGTAATAAAGCTTGGAGGCTGAAGCACGGCCTGGTAGGTGGTGCTGGCAATGAGCGTGGCGACAACCAGCAGGGCGTTGCGTATGTCACCCATTGACTCCTTTTCTTTCTTCAAAATTTTCGATGGCAAACGTGATGATGATTGAGGAGCATTCGTCGCTCGCTCCACATCTGACTGATGATCGTTAGCTCTGTCGTCGTCCACCCAGACGAGTGATGAAGCAGGCGGGTTTGATCTTCCCCTTCCATGTTTGGCTCCAGCTCGTGCGAGAGTTTCTCTCATCTCTCTATCTCCTGCTCCCCCTTTGCGAGAGGATTGAGACATCTAGAGGCGTCAAGCCAATTCGTTCGAGGCGCACACATCTACGACCTCGCAATCCATAGCATGCCCACGAATCATGAAGTCAACCACTTGCAATTTTTTTTCATCCTCTTTTGTTGTCATTGATTTTCAGATATTTTAGGGATGCCAAATTCCTTTGCTTAGAAGAAATTTGCATATGTCAGCCTTGTCGGGATACCAAATTAACACCATCACTAAAATGATGTGCCGAGAAAAGTGCTATGAAAAAAGGGAACCTGCAGTGAGATGCAAGACGGTATTGCCTCTGTCTTTCCGATTGATCACCTGATCCTTGTGCTGTTTCAGATGCTCCACCAACACAAAGACCGCGTCAAACCAGTTGTTCTTCACGGCGAGGCGAAGCGCCGGCTCCTCTCGGCCGGTTGACTCTTGGACGGACTCAGGCGAAGCGGAGAGCTGTGGCTTCGTGACATCGAGCTCCCCCCGTTCACGATGGCATAATGCAAAGGGACTCCTCTCCCTTCCCTTCACAAAACATAGGTGGGTACCCACCCTCAAGAGCACCCTCGCTGTAATAACTGAGAGAGAGAGAGACCTGGAGGGGACAGAGGGAAGAAAAGAGGGAAAAGAGGGGGAAAAACAGGAGAGAGAGAGAGAGAGAGAGAGAGAGAGAGAGAGCGGTGAGGATGAAAGAGAGGGAGGAGAAAACAAAGAACAGTCAAAGAGAGGAGAGAGAGAGGAAACGAGAGTACGAAAGCAAGATTAGAATGTACCATCGACAGATTGATTAATTTTATATTGAGTATTGATAAGTGGTTTGTATAACGATATGCGATTGAAATCATTCAATGAAATGAGCCATCGCACAATGATGGGAGCAAGAGATTGATAAAATGAAATAGATCTTCAGTGTATAATTTGAGATTGATCAATATGTTGAATCATACTTATTTTTTTTGATGCGGTTGATTAAATGGGTATAACCTTATTTTACTGTTCACTTTAAAGAGTATTTCACTATTTACTCTAACCATATTCTACTGTTCATTCTGTTAGAATACGTACAACATTGAATAGAAAAGAAATAACTCATGCTTAAAACTGTACCTAGATTGGGATTATTAAATTAGCATGAGATATATGTTGTTCACTGTGCGGTGATTACTCACATCATTGATCTCATATCTTTTTCAAGTTTCTTAGCCGATAGCAAGTAAGCCGAAAGCGTTATTATTAGGGAACTTTTGGTGATAAGATTTGAGCATATAAGTTGGTACGATTGGATAGGTTAGAAATATTAATTGTTAAGGTTTAAATAGTTGAATTTGAGCAGGGTAAATATTATAATTGGTGGATTTTAAAACTTTGGTTTTGTAATCAGCTCACTATTTATCATATTCATAAATGGATATATATTTTGGAAACAAGAATTTGGTAACCAAATTCACTGCTCATTGTTTGTTTCAATTGTTTTTGCCCTTGGACTTCTTATCCCTGTTTTGGTTTTGGATTAAGTTTCTGTCATTTTCTCTCCTCGACCGGCGGAGTCGTTGCCTCCTTGGCATTAGCTATTGAATGGTCATCATTCCTGTTAGGGGTGTGCAACCAGACCGGGTTTACCCGAAACCCGAACTGGATCACCCGAAAAACAAGGTCGGGAACCGGTTCCCAATTAAATCAGTCCAGGAACTAGTTCCAGTTTTTGGGAACCGGTTGAAATCAGTTCAAAAACAGGGTCCAAGCAAAGACCCACCCAGAACCAAACTGGTTTTGGAACTGGTTTTTACCCTGTTAAAAAAAAAAATCGTCTCTCTGTATAATGCTTTTGAGTCTCTTTGTCTTCGAAGAAATGATAAAAAAAGAAGAGATTCTCTCTGAATCAAGTTAAGAGAGAATTGTTTTGAAAGAATTGTTAAAAAGAAATGTTCTCATGTATTGTTTTTCTTTTTTAATGATCCCACTTTCAATTATTACTATAGTCGCAGGACAAATGCTACTAACTATTGTAGTAGTAATTAAAGCATTCTCAGTCCAACTCAAGAAAGATGTCCTCTTAATAAGATCTTCATTGCATACATATAAATAAACACATTAGGTCATATTATAAGTATTTGTAGGAATGAGACTAATATTAGATTCATATTTATTGCTAATGTTTATGCATTTTTAGGATTTTTGCTTTGTCTTATAATGTTAGGAGAATTACGTTGTTGTTTTTTCGCTAATTAATGTAAAATTCGAAGCCATATAGAATATTAATCGGTTGCAAAGAAGGTTCCAATGAAAATAGGGTTGACCTTGTTCCTGGACCGGAAAAACAGGGTTGCGTCCAAAACAGGGTAGGATACAAGATCCAAAAAAGAGGAACCGGTTATAATAGGGTTGGGTATAGGATTCAAGTCTGGACACTATCCACCCTGAACCCGATCACCTCTAATTCCTGCATTCCCTAGTCCAAGTGGGCCTTCTCCTCTTCGCTTCTAGGATTCTTCCTTTACGCGCGCTCATTCGTCGCTTTCCCGTCATTTCCGCGTTGTCCTTTTTTTTCCACTACATTTAGTACTTTGTCGAAAGGCAAAGGGAAAAAGAAAGAAAGAAATGAACGTAATAGCTTGTCGACTAATCAACACATGAAATAACTTAGAGGTTAAGTTTACGGTACAAAAGGAGTCAAAATGCGATGGTCACAGAATCAAAAATAATAGCGAAAGGGCAAGTTCAACGAAAGCTCATTGTTGCTTTTAGACTTCACCGCGTTAGATCAGGACGATAGAATTAGAAGTAACTTCCGCGTAGTTTCCATGAATCAGTACCTCGTGGCGACATCAGCGTGAAAGGGAGGATCAGTATAAATCGGCTTAGCATTAATAAGGGCTTAAATAAACTATTTCGGTTCACTGACCCCATCTAGGATGAATCTCTCTTAAAGGCCAATTTCCTTATAACCATGCTTTCAGTATTTGAACATGGTGAAATGCCTTTAATAACTCCCAGTGTGAGCTAAACAGAGACCGGGGGTACCTGATTATTTTCCCTCGCCTTGTCCATTTCCGGGTGACAGGTCAGCGGTCTTGGTCATGGATAAAATACAATACAATCGTGGGTGTGAGGGATATTACTGTCTAATGCTTGTCGACCGCCTGTGCCCCTGTGAGAGAGAGCGCGAGAGAGAGCGATGGCTTTAACGGCGAAGGCTTTGACGGCGACGATACTGGTCGTCGTGTTTCTGTCTCTCACGCTGGCTCCGACTTGGTCCATGGCGTTTCTGATATTGTTCGGAATGATTACAACTGCAGTTGTTTCTGCTGTAAAAAAGATGAGAAGAAACCCAGCTCTTCCACTTTCTGCCCAGGCTGATGCTACGGGTCAAGCAGTTCATGCTCCAGTTGATGCTTCGGCTCTTGCTCCTGCAGCTGTTGCTCTTGGAAGAAAACTGAGACAAAATCCGGTTAGTTTTCTCTGCATCTTTGGGATTTGTATTGTTTCTTCAAACTTCTTTTACATTACTACGGTGGAATCGGTCCTCTGCTTGCAGTTCGACCCAACAAATGCTAAAAATCGTCTAGAATTCATGTATCGACTTTTGAGTGTTACGAATGTTTCGAGTATTTTGGATTTGAAAAAAGAAAGTCAAAATGCACGAGTTGTAAGATTCAGGTGCAGTCCACCTGTCGGGTAAGGTTGGCCTCCTTCCGAACCACAAAACTATGGTTTTTTTTTTTATGCCAGATGATCAAGACTTATGTTTACTATGTGAAGCGGTTTAGTTTCGTTGATCTGACAGGAATTATCTTCAACCTCATCGCCATCACCTGAAACCAAGCATCAAGTATTCTTGAGTTTTAGCGGTACAGATGCTTGCCAACAATTCGCAAATCGTCTTTACGGTGGATTGATAGATGTGGGGATGAGGGTCTTGAGAGGCCACAATGAACTCCTTTCGGGAGAAAATATCTCGCTGGAGTTAAAAGAGGCGATCAAGCGGTCAAGGGCCTCGATAGTCATCCTCTCCACAGATTATGCATCTAGCAAACAGTGCCTCGATGAGCTGGCACAAATGTGGGAGTGCAGAAAAATGAATGGACTAACTATTATCCCGATTTTCTATGGTGTTAGTTCCTCCGATGTAAGATTCCAGGCTGGTGATTTTGGAAGGTCCTTCAATCTACACGAGATGGAGGGAGTCGACTCAAATACCATCGAAACATGGAGGAAAGTTCTTCGACTGATGGGGAAATTTAGCGGATATAGTCGGAAGTCCCTAGATGGGTGGGTAATGCTTTTACTTCTGGTTTCCTTCCTCTATCCTAATATAAAAGGGAAAAAAAAAAAGTGTAGGAAGATGTGAAAATGAATCCAAACCTTTTTGCATGAATAAATATATATGTAATCATATCGATAATGATCGAAAATTTAACAATGCATAACCATATGAGATGACTTCAGTTGCTTACGTTTTGCAGGCTCGACGGCCAGCTCGTAAGAGAAGTTGTTGCCGGTGTGGTGCAAGTGTTGAAGAGGGATGGCCAAATTGTAACCGACAAACTAGTCGGAATTGAACTTCGTGTTCGAGAGATGATGAGAAAGCTTGGTGTTGCCTATAGCAAAGGATAAGCTACCAAAGTACAAGGAGAAGAGGTACGCGTCGTTGGAATGTGGGGTGTACCAGGTGTCGGAAAGACTACACTCGCAAAGGTTGTCTTTAACAGGATGCGCAAATTGTTCGATGCGGGTTGCTTCCTTGAAGACATTAGTTCGGAAGAAGTCCAGTATTCACGACATGTGTTGATTGCTGACCTTCAGAAACGAAGACTCGCACCACTTGAATCTACTGGTGAAGGGATTGAAGAAATAATGAGTCTATGTCGTAATGCGAAGACTCTCATTGTGCTCGATAATGTGGATAAGGAGGAACAGATTAAGACATTAGCTGGAAAGCTCACTTGGTTTGGTCCAGGAAGTAGAATTATCGTGACAACAAACGATAAAAAGGTTTTTAATGCTTTCGAAGTTGGAGCAGATGATGGTGGGACAGTTGAAGAACACGAGGTTATACCAATGGGTCGGGACCATGCTCACAAACTCTTTTGTAAGCATGCTTTCGAAGGGGCTGCCGCCGCAAGTGTCTCCGAATATTTTGGCTTGTCCATGAAAATTGCCCAAGCTATTGGAGGGCTTCCTTCGGATATTGTGGATCATGCTTCATATTTACGCCGCAATATGAAAGTAGATAAATGGAAAAGTACATTGGAATTGTTGGGAAAACGCTCTAAAAATAAAGTAGCCCTTCATGCAGGAGGATTAGAGGTCGGAAATTCACTGAAGACAATCAACTCTCAAGCCCAATTCAAGACTCATCCATTGAAACAGAACACACTGGCCCAACCAAGGACCATAACGTGACTTTCGACCGAAAAAAAGAGAGGAGCATAACGTGATCCAATAGGTTCAACGAGGGGGAAGAAGCCCTGCACTTTTGGAGTTTGAATGCAAGGCTGGGGGGTTGAATCGTAAGTTTCCACATATTTTAAAATTTCCTATTACTCTAATGTTTCCCAATTACCACTATAAATATGTGGCACATTCTCCATCGTAAAAGTTTAGATTTGAGATCGATCATATGTGAAATTTTTGCCTTAAGTGACTGATCCTAATGAGTTCTTTATCTTGAACGGTGAAAGACTTTTTTTATGGCGGTGTACTCCATCCATTCCAAAGTTCCTGTCCATCAAACGCTTTCAGCTTCTTCTTAGTCTCACCATTCATATGTAGCATTAACATATTGTAAAGGAAAAGGAGTGTGATTGATTTTAGTAAAACAACCCAAAAGAATTTAAGAGGAAGATATTTGACCCGAAAAAAATATCGTTCCCCTCCTGCGCTACTGTCATATACATGTTACAAGAAAAAAAGATACTAGCAATGTCATTTGCTTGCAATCACAAATAAATGATCCAGTCACAATCCTGTCAACCCTTTTGAACTTATCAGGATCCTTCCTGTTCGAAGTAATATGGAACAGATAATAAATAAATAAAATGTAAATACAAATAAATATGATATTTTTACCACGTTCTCATTTGGCAGCATCAAGAATCAGGTTCTGCTTTTTCGGCTTGCCGTCATTTCCAAATCTTCGGGATATAACTGCATCAGATAATGTATTCCACACCTACAGATTCCCAACCATACAGGAGTCACTAAGGAACCATGATTGGAAATTTGCAAGTACAATTATGAATGAGAAAATGGCCAACATTTCCACCAACTTCAAGTCTCCCCTTCGAACCTCCGATAGCAAGTAAAAAGGAACCATCCTCCGAGAAGGAAACAGAAAAGACAGCATCCTCAAACAATGACAAAGCTCAGCATTCCAATTGTGTACAACAGTTAATTGACACGTGCATAATGCTTCAGAACATCAACATGGGAATTATGTAGGGTTTCTTACACAATACATGAAGGCAGGTTATAGGACAGATTCCAGAGTTTTACCTGCATTTGGTCAATGAACATTCATATATAAGTGCCATCCACCAGGAAAGATCAAGCCAACAACATTCCATGAGGAACTGAAGGATATCATGTTATCTGTAGACCCCGTCATGCGAAGCTGTAGTTTATGCAGAAGCAATAGTCATTAATTAGTATAGGGAATAAAGGTTAGCATGGGTATGGAAAAACAGAAGTGAGGGAACGGCCTGATTCTTACATTAGGTGCCAAAGGATGGTATGAAATTGTGCTGACAGCTTTATCATGGGCATGAAGTGTAGAATTTGGTTGTGATTCGGAAGCTCAATCAGATGTTGCAGCTCGTCTATCGAATCCTCTGATGGTGCCATCTTCAAAGGACACCCGAAAAACCCAATTGCTTTACAATTAAATATTGCCTAAGCTTTCCACTGAATCAATAATCTACATATCCAAGGAGGATCCTTTCAGATGCCTTCTTACTTGAAAAGAGAAACTTTGAAAACTTTCACTGGTCCATAACACACCACAAAGGACTGTTCAGAACGGGGTTCCTGTGCCAAACTTTCAACATCTGCTGTTGCAGACCATCTATATCCCGAATGTAAAGCTATTCTTCCATCCTTCTGCAATTTATAAAATATTGAAAAACATATCAAAATCTCATAGATATACAATAGGCAATGTTAATTAGCAGTATAGTAGAGGGTTCAAAGATCAAGTCATGAGACATCACCATAGTCGTACAATCTAACAGCATGAGCCAACAGAGATAAAGCCCTTATACTAAATTTCACTGCCAGTGTTCTGCAATCGTTCTAAATTTCTAAAATAGGCAAAGGATAAAAGATAAATATGAAGTCCAGAGATATTCTCCTAACCACATACTGAGCAATAAAGGGGATAATGTACATAAGACCCTACATGATATCTAAGTGAAATTTGATTCAAGAACAAAAATTCAATATTCTAAGTTGAAACCACCAACTAATGTTTGTGGTAGGCTACATACATAAAACTGAATACTATTAATAACAAAAATGCCTGTAGGCCACCATACATGAAACTAAATACTATAAATAACAAAAAAACCTCATCACCAACTGGTTGGAAGCCTCTGAATGATATAATTCTTTACCATGACACTGAATGATCAAAAGATCCACTAAGAAGAACTTGCGGAGCATGCTGATTCCATGCAACTGCTTGAACCTGTCCATGTTATGGGAGAAAAGTCAAATTAAAACTGAACGCAAATAATTTAACATACCTAATCAGCTAAATAAATAAAAAGAAAGACACACAGACAGATAAACTAAGGCTTCTCAAAATAACCCATTGCTCAAATCTCCCACAATTAGAGATTGAACTCACTGCAAAATTTTATGCACGCCCTTGTGTGCATTCAAGCTTGTTTAGTAGAACAGTCATCACAATAATACAATTTGTAAGACACAAGAAGGAACTTCCCATCTTCTTGATTTTTAACTACATATTAAATCCTCGACACTTAAAATGCACATCCCCTGGTTCTTTCTATGGAATACCAACATGTAATTACCCTCATCTGTACCATTCAAAAGGTCCTTTACTGATGAACCTGAAATTAAACTGCCAGAACAGACTGGATCTTAAGATGAACAGAAGCTGTATGTTTATCATACAAAAGAATCAATACCATACATTAAATGAGATTTTTTGCCTTGTCAGTGTGGTGTTCCATAGTGCATGTCAATGCTTGCACTGGCAAGTATATTCCTGTTTGAACAGTGCATATTGGTCAGGGATATCATTAAGCATTGGGAATCGGAAAAAGAAACTACAAAATTACCAGGACCAAGAGAATAAGTAACAGTTTTCAACAACCTGAACTCCTTGTTCCAAGCAAGGCCAAGCAAGCACTGAATCTGTGTGACTACCCTCCTTGTACTTAATCGATGCCTATAAATTGAAAGAGACGACATTCAAAGAGGACCAGTAATAAATGACAGCGATTGTCAAAGAACTTAGCACAAAGACATATAGACATGCACAAATCACGCTCTCTTCTATATTTTGATATTAGACAGTGCAACCTTATTAAGATAGAGTATGTGCACTGGCATAAATGCTGGACATTAAAATCTTGTTCCTACTAAGATAGTGGGAACTGACGTTTCCTTTCTTCCTTTTCTTCTTCAACTCTTCTTGAGTGCCTAGTACAAGACATGGTTCACAGCATCAATCTGTGATGATATGGATGCAAACTCAAACAGATAGCTAAGCAAATCAAATGCAAAAGCAATTAGTGATCTATAGTTAACGTACAATATCAAGATCCCAAATCTCAATGGCTGGCTCCATTGAGCCAACAGCAATAAATTTCCCTGCCAACATAAAATGTAATGTGAACAAAAGCTAGTTACTCATACATGGAACCAAAAAATTTATCATTCTCAAAACAATGAGGCAGTCATCTTGATTAGAAAGACAGACAGATGTAAAATATTTTTAGGAAACTGGAGTTCATTTGAAACCCTTAACGCACTTCATATTCAATTATAATTTTTCTTCAAAGGGTCAAAATCAATCCTTTGTCGTCACTTTAAGCAGACAGTCAAGCAATGCTGTGCAAGGAGAAATTCTGAAATAACTACTTCATGGTGAACATACATATTTGAGTCACCATCATCTGATGGCTCCAATAAATAGAGCTTCTTTGTGCAATGAATTTACTAATTAGTAGCTGTTTTATGTGAACCCCAGTACAGCCAGGGAAAGTGCGGCAAAGAAATGGATTGTCCCATGAATATACATGTCTCAAGAAGATTGACTTCATCATCTGTATGCTTACAAAAAATGAGAGAGTCCATAGGTTTAACAGACATGTCCTCAAGCTCTTCAGAGTCATCGCCATTCTGAGGAAAACAATATCATATTAATGACTACTAAAGTAGCCACACTATCAGGATTGAACGAGACTGAGCACACTCACATCCTTATCCTTGAGGTAGGGATCCATGTCATTACTCAGGTAGTCCAGGTCACCAAGCCCAGTGCTAAATAGCTCTACATCTGGAGGAAACATTAATGAAACCCATGTTGAACACAACATTAATGGGAAACAAGTTTGATGGAAAATGTCCCCAACAATCCATCATCAACGAGCCCATCAGAATCTATAGGACTATTGATCGATAAAATGTAATGAAGCAACCTTAATGTGCACTCCCTTTTAAATTTCAGACAAACTTAAAGAACTGGAAAGGCATAAATCCATGTTACAAGACTTTCAGAACAGGCATGAACTGATGCCTTTTAAGTCAGATTTCTAAATCGTTTGATAATGAAAATGCACACAAAAGTCCTCTAGTTAGATTTGATTATTAAGCGCATCCATTTAATTCTGACATGGGTTGTCCCTGCAGTTTTGAAAGACAGGACGAATTTTGGGGCTTGGTTGCTTCTCCAATTTATTGTCCTACTCACATAAGTCCATATCCTGAAAATATAGCAAGACACGGATCTCTTCCATTGTTCCATGTTTAACAAGATATGTATGCTAATGTAACTAACAGAATATGGTTGAAAGCCAAGTAGTGACTCTCAGGATAAAAAATCCCCTTTCCCTTTGTTCAATCATCATGTCACCACCAATCCAGAAGATGGAAGCGAGCTTGGAACAGAATGGCCCTGGGCAATTCCAATCATTATAATCAATTAATGGGACAGCCTCTAAGATGCGGCTTTTGGCAAAGACCTTACTTCCTCCTCGTGTCCTCCTCTCTCACTCTTCCATTAATGGGCCATTACCCAGTTTAATTCATAGTTTGCCTCTAGGTTAAAATGTGATCTACAGCTGAAAGGTACAGCCTTTAAAATCTAATTTCTATGCGATAGTCCATCCCAGTTCTCCGCTATTCTACCATGCACTAAATTTTATGCCCATGTAACTATTAGCTGCCTCACTTCCCAAGAAGCTCTGTAATAAGCTAGATAGCTGGCTAGGACCGCATCTCACACTATAGAAGAAGCAGTGAAAAGGCAATTTAGGGCCAAGCTCTGTATAGCAATATAGAAGTTGTTGTAGTCATTCAAGATAATGAATGGAGAAGGCCTCTTACTTGTGCTCATGATCTTGTTGCTATACAAGCATCCATTCATGGAACTATAATTCCTAACGGTGGAGTTACAGATTATATTTTGTGAAAGATAAAACATTTTTGTAAAGTTAAATTGAAAACCTAATAGGGACAGGAGCAATAAGATGGATTGGCATAAAATCAGCATGTTTTCCTTCAAATATTCCTAAACACAGTTTTATTTCTGTGGCTTGCAAGTGAAAATAGGTTTGCCTAAAGCAGGAGAACACTGAAGCATAGTTATTTCATTTCTCCTTCTTTAATTCTCTGTGGTTGTGTACTTGAAACAAGCGACATGTTTTAATTGCCTATTAGCAGGCAGATTTGGCAGCATTCATTGGCTTTATAAAGCATGATAGGTGGGGAATAGAAGTTTGAGTTTAATTGACTCAGAAGGGCTTTGACAGGGAAAACCTTCCTTTTTTGCTCTTGAACTATGCTTGGAAAGCACATGTAGACCATATTTGGATTTCTGATACAACTAAGATTGATGGAACATCCATTACTCATTCTGGTGAGTTTGGCTGGCCCGTCTTAGTGATATTATGAGGAAGAGTGACATGCTATTTTAACGAGTCCTTGTGTATTAGATGGGGCATTTTGCCATCCAACTTCCTTTGTATGAACTAAGAAACTTATTAAAAGAAAATAAGAACAAGTACTAACAGAAAGGAAAATACCTTCATCTCCATCATAATTACCCATATCAAGCTCCCTCAAGCCATCTGTTATATCCTCAAAACCAGATCAAACTTTGGTCGTCTGGAACTTCTCCCAAGTGCAGCAGCAGCAGGTAATGCAGTGGAAACTTCATCAGTCTTTTCTGAAGCAACCACATCCATTTTTTCATCATTCTCCTCACCATCACTATCTCCACTGCATGAAAATCAAACACGGGCCATAACAACAAAATATCTGCAATTATAGTTTCTCTCTCAACAATTTCACTAAAGCAAATAAAGATATTTCTCTTGAATAAGCACCTCAACATACATTTTACAGCAGCATCAAATCAGAAGGAAAGAAAATGCAAAGACTACCTCCATAAACTCTCATAAAAATTTTCCAACTCTTGGAAATATATGCAGTTCTTACATGTCCAAACAGGCTGACCCTTATTCTATCTTAATTAACTAATATAATATACATAGACAACTTTATCGGGAACACTGCTATTACTACTCCGCTGCACTGTTCTTGGTCACTGATTCAACTTCATTTTGCCAAAAGCAACCAAGAATGACAGGCCACCTTAGAGGACACCATTATTCTAAACAAATCGTTCAAGAAAGGGCCAAACCTCTACATTAGTCATTAGCACCAACACACATTCAGCTCATCAAATCATACAGACCAACCATAACCCAATCACAGGCCGCCAACGATGGAATGAACACATGGCCAAACACTCTAGAAGGAGAACTTCTTTTTTGTTTTTTTTGTTTTTTTACCTTCTCTCCAGAACTCCTCTCCTCAAAATCTCTTCAACATCCTCCTTGGAAGGCGGTCGGGCCACCTTGGGGACCACCTTCGAAGCCCCAACAGGGACCCAAGATATCGCCGGCATCATCCCTTCAAAAGACAAATGACCTCAATTCTATGAACAGAGCTTCATCCCTTCAAAAGACAAATGACCTCCACTCCAATACCTCAGCACCCATTGATGAGTAGAGACTCCAAATGGAGCACCCAGTTCAAATCGAGTGCCTCGTCGGCTTGTGGGTCAACAAGAACGAGACGAGGACGCTGCCGCTGAAGAGCCTGATGTGGAGTTCACAGAAGGACAGCCGAAGAGGCAAAGGTTTCAAACGCCAATGTGGCGGGCAAAGGCTGTACTGAACTGTGCGGACGTCGAAGGGGCCTCTATGCGGGACGGCGGGTCAGCCGGACGGCAAGAGCGTCGGAGAAAATGGCAAGGAGTTGAAATAATGCTGAAAATAAAAAACAAAGATGAATACATTAGAAGTTATAATTGCGATTGAGTTTTAAAATTTTTAAAATTTACAATTAAATCTTAAAACATATTATGAGAGTGCAATAAAATTCTAAAACTTTCAAAAAATGCAATCGAATTTTAAAAATTGTCACAAAAGCACCAAGAAGTCCATCAAACGTTACAAAATGGTTGAAAAACCGTTATATAACCATTAAAGATCCAAGATATAATCATCAAAATAATGACAGTTTTTATTGCGATTATAACTTCTATCAAATCCATTACTCCAATATATTTCAAAAACTATTGAAATATCCAATAATCCCCTACATATTTCAAAATGTTTTGAAAAGGAAAAAATAGAATAATGCTGGATTATTGGAGCTTAATGCATCGGAACTATGAACAAGCCCTAGTAAAAATGATATATAATTCACGAAATCATTTATGAAGTTTGAAACTTTTATAAACTAAGAATTTCTTTTGGTGAGCTATAATTTTCATCAATCACTTGCACTCCCACAAACTTTGTTGTTCAATGTGGCTTTGGGCTAATAGGACATGCACGTGCTTGGTTTATTCATAAATTCTATAGAGATTTTTGCCAAAAATTCTCATAAGAGCAGCCTCACTCCACACTTATATAGATAATTCCATCAAATGTATTATACAACTTAACACACCACCAATAACAGTTATGGAATTCATTGAGAGCTTAGCTCAACTTATTTTTCCCTGCAGTTTTATATTATTCTCACCTTAAGAGGGACAAATATTTTTAATAATATGCTAGAATAACAAATGACTTGTTATTACTTATATGAACCTAATTCATGGGATCGCCAATTATATAAGTTTTTTCTCTTGGTCGGCCCTACTCTACTCTTATTCTAATGCTCAAACTTTTGTCCTACCTCATTGCAAGAAATATGAGTTGAAACCCATTCCTAAAACTTAATTATCCTCACCCTAACCCCTTTGAAAAGGTTGAGATTCAAATCCGCCATCTCTCCATTTTCATGTGAGAATGGTAGCCACTAAGACAAATCCCAATAGTTCAATTACATAGTTGAGTTACCATCATTATTGTTTTTCCTCAATTGGCTTAAGTCTCATTCACCTCGATGTATCATAAATTAATTTTCTTCCCACAAGTTGAACTTTACATAATCGATAGACAAAATTTCATCATTAAATCATTAAGCAATTGATTTACCACTTGATGTCTCAAGTAGATATGTCTGTTTTAATTATTGAAAGTTTTTTTACAATGGCTACTATCGCTTAACAATCACAATGCATGGGCATAGATGTTGTCGATTTCATTCCTAAGGGAATATTTGCTAAGAAGTTCCTCAACCACTTAGCATCGTTGCTAGCCAATTCTAGAGCCACAAACTATGACTCCATGGTGAATTCGACAAATATTATTTGTTTGGTGACTTTCAACTTATAGCACCTCCTTCAAAGGTGAAGACATATCCACCAATGAATTTTGTCTCATTTGAATCTAAAATCCAGTTAGTATACTTTATCTTTTTAATACAGCAAGAAATCCATTATAGCCATAGTTTATGGTTCCTCTCAAATATTTCATTACTCTACTCAAGGCAGTCCCATGATCACAATTGGGATTTTGTGTATAGCTCGATCTACATACAATTTAAGCTATATCAAGTCAAGTATTTTTCATCAAATGCATAAGACTCCCAATAATTTGAGCATATTTAAACTGAGCTACAAATATCTCCTTTTTTTTCACTAATTGGATATTAGAATAATAAGGAATACTCACAAGTTTGACATCAAAGTGTCCATATTTTTTAAGTAGCCTCTCCACGTAATGCTCTTGAGTAAGCATTAGGCCGTTGTCACTGCTTATAGCCCCAAACTAACATTAGCTTCTCCCTAGTCCTTCATATTGAATTTAAATGTCAAGAAATGTAATGGCCCAAGTAGTGGTGCGCAGGGCGGAATCCCCGAACATGTGCAGGGAAGGGCGCGTCTCTTGTCCCACATCGCCTAGGGGGAGTCTTAGGCTAGTTGATAACGCTTGAGTTTTGTATCCTGTATAGTGCATTTTTGGGCGAAGCCCAGAGAACAAAGTCGTGCGAGCCTCAGCCCAAAGTGAATAATATTACATAGTAATAGGCCCAAGTCCTTATAAATAGTATCAGAGTCAACTCCTAACCGTATTTGGGGCCACAACATGGACACTGTGCTCGAAAGGAGGGAGATTGTGATGGCCCAGACGACGATGCACGGGGTGGAGTCTCTGAACGTGCGCAAGGAGGGGCGCATCTCTTGTCCCACATCACCTAGGGGGAGTCCTAGGCTAATTGATAAGGCTTGGATTCTATATTTTGTGTAACTCGTTTTTGGGCGAAGCCCAAATACCAAAGCTGTGTGGGCCTCAACTCAAAGCAAACAATATTACATAGTGATAGGCCCAGGTCCTTACAAGAAACATTTTGTTTCACTCACAACATCATTACATGTACTAAAAATAAGCATGTCATCACATATAAACTAATAATTACATATTCACCATCAACAATTTTTTTGTACACACATTAATCAAATTTGACATAGAAAAATCCATTATTAGCTATAATTCTCATCAAATTTCTCATACCATTGCTTTGGAAGATGTTTTAACATCCATTTGGTGAACAACAAATTTGTAAGTAGAAGCTAAACAATTAAAACATGAATAAGTGATATTCTAGTAATAGGAGAGAAGATATGAAAATAATTCACAATTTTTTTAAGCAAAACCTTTTGCAACCAATCTTTGCTTTATATTTATTAATAGAATTTAAATCCATTTACAACCAATCGGTTTCGCACTTGGTGATAAATCAACCGATTCCCAAGTTTATTTTGTAAAATAGAATCAAGCTCAATTTTTATGATTTCTTTCCAAAAACTATTCTCTCTAGAAGAAATTGCTTCGGAATAAGTTAAAGGATCATTATCAATAAGATAAAGATAAAATTCATTTCCATAAGAATTTTTTTTCCTTACTCTTTTACTCCTTCTCAATTTATCATTTGTATTTTCAAAATCATTTTTATGAAGCGGCATAGGAGAAATAGTACAATTCTTAACAGAAAGATGTTCTCAAAAAATTATGCATACTTTATCTCGACTATTGCATTATTATCAACCACACCACTTTATAATATAAGAAATCTATATGCCGCACTATGTTCAGCATAACCAATAAACAAGCAATCAGATTTCTTAGAGCCTAGTTTCCTTTTCTTAGAAGTAGGAAGCATATTCTTAGCAAGACACCCCTACAGTTTCAAATATTTTAAATTAAAATAAAACCCTTCCATAATTCATAAGGTGTTTTACTAATTTTCTTATGAGGTATTCTATTTTGATAGTCACGTGTAGACATCATTACTTCACCTACATATTATTAGGAGCTTTAGAACTAATAAGCATAGAATTCATCATTTCTTTCAAAGTCCTATTTTTCCTTTCAGCTACACCATTTGATTCAAGGGAATAAGAAGGGGTAGTTTCATGAATTATTCCTTCATTTTCAAAAAATTTATTAAGCAAGACATATTATCCACCTCTATTGGATCTAGCTCTTTTTATCCTTTCATTCAATTGGTTTTCTACCCCAATTTTATACAAAAGCAATATATCAAAAACTTCATCTTTATGCCTGAGCAAATAAACTTTAGTAAATCTAGAACAATCATCAATGAAAGTCATGTAATATTATTTTCCTCTTCTAGTCATAGTTTGTTTTAAATCTCCTACATCAATATGAATTAATCCCAACAACTTAGATTCTCTATTTACATAAATACAAGGCTTTTTTGTTAATTTTGTTTTGACACATATTACATTTTTTAAAACATGGGTTTTCAATCCCATAAATTAAACATTGTTTTTGCATTTTCTTAATGTAAGAAATACTAACATGACCTAATATACCACACCATAAATAAATTCAACCAAGTAAGATAAAGAAGTAAAATTTTCACTTATAACATTGGAAAAGTTAAGAACAAAAATTCCCTAATTACAATAACCCTTTCCCACAAAGACATTATTTTTTGTCATTACAACCTTATCATATTCGAATGACACCTAACACCCCAACCTTTCGCAAAAGAGCTACTGAAATTAGTTTTTCCCTTATATCAGGGACATGCAGTGCATCATTCAGGGCCAAACTCTTGCTAGACGTGAGCTTGACAAGAGCTTTCCCTTTCCCAAGAACTTGAGATGTTCTTGACTCACCAAGATAAACAGTTTCTTCTCTTTCCCCTACTAGTGTGTCGGAGGAAAAGGCATTTTTGTTTGCACAAAAATGTCTGTAGCACATAAGTCTATCGCCCACTCTTTCACATTGGCCACAATGACCCCGTTTGGTTTAGCTCTAGGCAAATGCCCTTAGGAAAACGCAAATACTTTTAGGCTAAAAGGGTTCCCTAAATTCAAATAGTGTTTAGTAAATTGTAATTTTACATTGCATTGCAAAACAACTTTGGCCTAAATGATGTTTGGTAAATACTACATTTTGTAAAGGACTTTTGCTAAATTTTTTTATTTTAAAAAATTATAAAGATTTGTTTATTAATCTACTCACCGGCAGCCAAATCTGGCCGTTGGTCAATCTCTGGCGACCAGATCAGCCTCCCCTGAGGTCGAACGACCTAAGGCGGTGGTTGCCTGGGTCACGTGACCCAAGCAATTGTCCGCTGGGTCCCAACCCAAGTGCCCCTAGGCAATGGAGGCGATGATTTTGTTGCCTAGGTCGCGCGACCCAAGCAAATGCCTTTGTTGCCTAGATTTGCATGGGCCCGATAGACGGTTGCCCGAGTCGCGCAAACCCAAGCAACAGTCACCTCAGTCGCTTGGGTTCGCGACCTAGCCATGCAACCTAGGTGACGCTTGGGTCGTGCGACCCAGGCAATGCTTAAGGTCGCATGATCTTAGGCAGTGGTTGTTGGGGTCGAGTGACCCCTCAAGCGGTGGTTGTTGACGTCGAGGACCCCTTGGCTGGCGATCGTCGGCCTAATTGGCTCATTGGAGAAGATGAACAGTTCCATCGCGTGAGTAGTACCAACTTGCATTTCGAAGGTGCAACTTCCCGAAAGAGCTCCAAACCTACCTTGGGCAAAAGGCTTTAGAGTCCTTTGGAAATACAATTCCATCTAGCCAAAGTACTCCAAAAAATTGAATCAAACGGGTTTGCATTTAGCCAAAGTCCTTTAGGCCCCTTCGCAAAGCCGAATCAAACGGGCCCAATATTGGCTTGGGAAATGACCATAACAATTATGATACTAGGGTCATCTACTTCAATCAAATTGACTTTTGGTTTAATAGGATTATCATTTCCCATTATTCTCTTTTTGCAATGCACTGCATGATAACCTAGTTTCCACAAACAAAGCAAGGGCCTATCTTTTTAAAGGTGGGGTGAGCAACTTTGAGTTTGTAATCAGGTTTTTATTTTTTTTTATTGTTACTATACATGTTTTGGTGATGTTGAAGTTTTCCTTGCACCAAATTTGCCTTGATAGCAATCTCCTTAGTTTTGGTAACTTTGATCTCCTCGCGAGTTGTGTAATCAATAATAATATGCATGATCATATTGGCAAGAGATAGTTGCTTGTCTTTATGCTTGAGTTGTTGCTTATTATCATTCCAAGACTAGTAGCTTTGCAATCAGCAACCCACAATAAATTCTTCTTGCAAATTGATGTTTCCTGCCTTCAAGTCCTCCACCACCTTGTGATATTCATAAATTTGTGTCTTAATCTCCTTGTCATTGGACATTTCTCATTGATCATAATTTTTGATCATGAACTTTTGTCTACCCACATCTTGGGCAATGTGCTTTGCAATCATGGAGTCCCATATTTGTTTTCCTTCCTCATATAGACAATAGACATCGAACAATTTATTATAAAGTGTACTACTATTGTGTGCCTACATACTTTATTAGCATGTATCAATTATTCTCGTAGCTTATTATCAGTTGGTTCGGCCTCCGTAAGTATCCATGCACATCTAGGACAGAGAAAACTCTTTCTTGCCACCTTTTGAAATTGTTCTCATTAGAAACTTCAATCTTTGATATGTTAAGGAATGGTTTATCATTCTTTGATATGTCAAGGAGTGGCTTAGCATAGGACATATGTGGTAAAAATGCGAGTGGCAAAGATAGAGGCATCAACTTGAGAATCCATGGGTTATCCTTAAGATTGCTATAAAATTAATAACAAAATAAGAATTGTCTAAAACCTTAAGGATGATTCTGCCCTTTGAATTATGAAATTCGGTGTGATAGGCTCTAGCAGCTATCATCCCAAGATATAATAGACATTTTGAATTATGAAATTCGGTGTGATAGGCTCTAGCAGCTATCATCCCAAGATATAATAGACATTCTTCTATATTTCACACTGAATATTTGAAGGAATATGAACAACATTATGTATATAACTCAGCAAGGAAATGAAAGATTTTTGAAGAAAAAAGGATACTCTTTCTAATTCGGTATATATGTCAAGATTTTCTTTTGAAGTTTTTTTTTTATATTCAAACAAAGCCGTTAAAAAACCATTATAGAGCCATTGTAAAATAATGGAGAGTTTATGAAGAAATAAATCAAACATTACAAAGTGGTTGAAAAGTAATTATATAACTATTAAAGATCCATTATATAGCCATTAAAATAATGATGGCGTTTGTTGCGCTCATAACTTCCATCAGATCCATTACTTTAACATATTTCAAAAACTATTGAAATATCCAATAGTGCCATGGCGGTGGGAACGATGATTGATGAGACGGAGAGCAATGGTGCGAACTTGTTCGGTGTGAATATCATTATCCATGAATTTGAACGTCGGCTTAGGGTTAGGGATGAGAGTTTAGAACTTCCAAAGCCATTGACAACTGCATAAACATATACATTGTTATATTTGTTGAACTCGTCCTCGCCGACATCTCTGTATGAGCCGTTGAATTAAATGGTCTCTGTATAAAAATATGATTGACCATACTACACTCAATAATTCGTATTTATTTGAATGTATACCCCCAAGAGGATCTTCAAAGAAGATATTTGATGTTTACGAAGTTAAAAGTTGTCGTGGACTCGATCGTTTGATAGAAAAACAACTTTTAGGAAAATCTTTTCGAATTTTTTAACGTTCATTTAATAGAAAATGAATTGATCAAGAAAAATATTTTTTATCAATGAAAAAAAAATTAAATAAGAAAAAATATTTTTTCACTTTTTAAGTATGAGAGAATATTTTCCTCACTCACTCTCTCTCACCCCTATTATATATATATATTCCATTTTTAAAAAGTTCAATTTTTTAATTCTTTTTCATTTTCCTTTTTCCCTTTTTTTCCTTTTTTTCCTTATGTCTTGGCAGGCCATAAACCACAGAGACGATCGACCACGGGAGACCTTGAGGCTCACCAACCTCCGGCGATCTCGCTGCTTGCTAAATCGGCAAGCCTGAGGCTTCCCGATTGGTGGGCGCGAGCCTTTGGCTCACTGATTTGGTGAGACCCAAGGCCTTGAGCTTGCGCTCACCACATCGGCAAGCTAGGTGAGCGCGAGCCTCTAGCTCGCTAATCTAGCAAGCGGGGAGCTCGAGATTGCATTTGGTCAATCGTCGGCAATCACCGTGACTGGTGATTGACCAAAGAAGAAGGAGGAAGAAAATAAAAATAAAAGGAAAAAATAAAAAAAAATAGAAGGAAAAATTAAATATAAAATATTCGATTTAGGAAAATAAAAAATGAAAGTGAATACTAAAAATATTAAAAGGGGTGCATAGAGGAAAATCAATCAAAATTCTCATACCGAATGACGAAAAATATTTTCTAGTTTATTTTCAAATTTCAGTTGAACATGGAAAATATTGTCATTTTTCCGGAAAATGGCTTCCTTGAAAAAATTTTCTAAAAAAGCCACATTTTTTGCAAAACGAACGAAGCCTTATAGATAAAATCAAAAGATATGGGATTAATCCCAAGAGAAATTAGGCGTAGGTGTTGTTATTTTAAAGTCCCAATGATCAAGCAATTTCCAACATGTGAAACCAGGATTCATGCTTAGACAAGGGCCGGCACTATATTGTGCAGATTCATCATTATTAGTTCTAATTAGCAGGGCAGATATGTCCACTAAATGGACCCGAAATGGTTAGAAGCAGCTCAGAGGCACTGTGTTGATGAACTGAATGACTTGATCAGAAGCAATGCACTCATTCTAGAGGAGATGGCTCTCCACGGAGCCGGGCACACACCGTTGCACATCGGCTGTGTCACTTGCCATTTGAATTTTGTCCCGCGAGCTCCTCAAGTTGATGCCAAAGGCTGCGGAGAATTGAGCAATGATCATGCCCCATAAGCAATGCCAAAGCTGTAACAGTGCTGTAATATTCGGGTCTTAGATTGTGAGCAACATCCTCGTCCTTCTTGTTGTGATAGGATCTCCAGCATCCGTCCCCATGATTTCTCCATAACGATTTTTGACCTCTCTACGATCCTTTGTGTCGCTCAATAGCTTACATTGACGACCCAAGTTAGGAATTAGTTGTTACAAAAATCCGAATTCTCATGAATATTAATTTTTTTTAATGATTTATATTTCTACTGCAACTGTAAACTGTTGCGGATAATCGGAATACTGAGCTTTTTCATTTTTTGAGGGTGCTGTCTTTTCTGTTTCCTTCTCGGAGGATAGTTCCTATTGACTTTCTATTGGAGGTTCAAAGGGGAGACTTGAAGTAGGTAAAAACCTTAGCTATTCTCTCATTCAAAATTGTACCTTCTTGCAACTTTCCATAAAATTTTATAGTAATGACTCCTATATGGTTGGGAATCTGTAGGTGTGGAACACATTATCTGATGCAGCTATATCCCAAAGATTTGGAAACTATGACAAGCCGAAAAAAGCAGAACCTGGTTCTTGATGCTGCCAAATGAGAACATGGTAAACATGTCTCAGATCTTCTCGTCAGCGTCCTTGCTCAGTTCTTCGAGCACATTGAAAGGCCTGCAGTCGGGTAACTCTGGGGTCAAGTCACGCACGTGTAGCAGCACGTTAGTTGGCATTTTAAATGGCTCCATATTATTTTGAGTTTTAAGAAGAAAAAGCAAAGTGTTTCCATTGGGGCACTATTTTTTTTTTTAATCACAAGGAAAAGGTTCGGTAACGAGTGTTATGCATAATATATGAAACTCATGCAATGGTGTCGTTTTGACTCAGGATCCTGTTCAAACAGTAGTTTCCCGCATCGACTTTGGAATCCATGTATCCAGTAGAGCGAAAATCATTCGATTGAAAGGATAGTTTGCGATGAGGTAGGATCTCTCGGAGTCCTCTGTCAATCAGAGTCATCTTCAAGTGAGTTAACCTTTTGTGCACCGGGAAAACTTCAAGTGAAGCACAGCGAAAGCCAACTTGAGATTCGAGTCGTAGGTACGTTATCATTACAAGAATTCTATATTGAAGGGTGCAAAGCTATAGAAAAGTTATGTGGTATATCGGACTTGAAGAACCTTCACCATTTGGCATCTATGCGTGCTCTAGGCTGCAGGTTGGTTGTCTACAAGTGTCCTTCACTGGAAATATTGCTTGACATATCGAAGCCAAAAATATAGGATAAGTGCCAAATTCAAGTTGGACGGTCCAGGGAGTCCCTTGACTTTGAATCAGAGACAAACAAAATCCAAATCCATGACAGTTGACTCTGAATCAGAGACAAAGAAAGTGCCTCAACCAGGATTATTGCAACATCAACGAATTCCACTCAAATATGACTAGAGGTAAATTTCTTTCATAACTTATTCAAGCTTAAATGGTGAGAAGCATGCCCTTGCACACATCCATCACAACAGCCTGGAACCAGCCTATAGAATCGTCTGTTTACTTGCATTTGTGTAGGATTCTTAATCCTCACCGACCATAGCAAACCAAAAGCCCCCATATGTGAGGGGACATCTGATAGCTGATGTTGGTATAAAGCGGATTTATAAGAATGAACTAATAGTGAAAGAGATTTTGCAGGATAACTTTTCGAATCATTCATTTAGACCAATTGCTATGCATATTAATGGAGAAGAAGCAATATATGTGTGTGAAGATACACCTCGCAGGATGTAGTAAAGTGTGTGGAGGTCTCTATCCATTCCCAAAATACATATTAAACCGTGCATGTTCCTTCCTTCCTTGGTCAAGATGTTGGAGGGTGGACATGCAGTACACATATGACCGCATTTCTCTACGGCTGCTGGCAAGCCTTTTTATTCATCTCATCTCTTCACTCTTTCTATTACTGGTAACATGCAGGTTCTAATAAAATGTGTCCTTTGAAAAGTGCTTTGTCATTCCTATTTACCAAGTTGTCACTGTAATAAGACAGAATATGACCTAGATGCTTTTGGAACGATCCATTTATCAAAGTGTAGTCTCCAGCTTCACAACCAATCTCCTTTTCTAAATTACCTTGATATGAGAGGATGCAAACAAAACCTATTTTCTGCAGTGTAGAAACAGATTGGTTGCTTATTTTGAGAATCCATAGCCCCTGGCTGCCAATGAAATCATGTTGGTAATCCTTCAGATGAATCCATAGGGATTTTGCTGTGAACGCTGGATTGCATGCTGTGCCCAGGCATATCATTGCAATAAACACGGTGGATAAATGGATACTTGCTCAATCATCACGTAACGATGTCTATCTTTATGGTCTGCTCACCGTAGGTGACGCTCAAAAGTAGAAGTTGTTAATTCAGAACATGTCAATGCTATTACATAATGATTCACTTCATAGAGCAATTAGATTACACTGAATTCTAGTTTTTAAGAGGATAAGTGGTTTGGTCAGTAAAATAATTTGGCCTCCAACCACAGTAAGTGGAGTTAATTGCAGATGCAAGGGTACAATTGTGACGTTCTGGATTTTCCGACCCATAACTGATTTTTCTATCCAAATTCATATATCAGACTTTTCAGAGGTTGGGTTTAATTATTGGACTTCAGCCTCATTATTTTTCCAAATTTTTCAGGTTCTTGAAGACATCGGATGTAGGATCGCCGAGCTGAATTTCGGACTCGAGACCCCGCCTTTTTTCTTTTCTCTCTCTCTCCCACGTGTGTGTCCCTTTCTCTCTCCTCTCTCCCTCTTTTCCCTCCCGTTCTGCGGCGCATGTCCCCTCTCTCTCGCGTCCTCTCCCCCTACTCTTTCTTTTCCCTCTGCCCCTGCACTACCTGCCCCTCTCTCCCCCCCCCCCTCCACCACTTGCCTGTCCTTTTTCCCTCTCTCTTCTGCCCGTTTGACTTTTCAAACGGCTCTCTCTCTCTCGAGAAAATATTGAGTGAGTTCAATACTCCACGTGGGATGGTGCAGCACACCACTTAGCTATGGACACGTGTCCATCCGGGTCCACGTTGTCTTCCTCCTTTCTCTCTCTATCAGATCCAGGCCCACATCAACAGTAGACCCTCTCTCTCCTCTCTCCTCTCTCTCTCTCTGGTTTCAATGCTCCTCTCTCCTCTCTCCTCTCTCCTCTCCCTTATGGTTCCAACACTCCGTTTCCTTACAGAGGAAAAAAAAATGTTAAAAATCGATTTGCTCGAGGGGCGATGGCGGGACTCGAGGAGGCGACGGCGGCGTCGGTGGCGTTGGCGTCGGTGTCGGCGAGTGCTTCGCAGAGAAAAGAGAGAGAATAGAGTGGAGGTCGCGAAAAGTGAGGGGAGAATGAGGGAAAAATGTGACGGCGGAGACGGGGCCAACGGCAGAGGCGAAGGTGGGGGGATCGGCTTGTGGTTCGCTCTCAAAGACGCACTTCTTCTGGAGGAGATAGTGCGATATTTTTTTCCTCCATAACTTCTTCGTAGAGGAGAGAGAGTGGAGAGTCGAAACCAGAAGAGAGGAGAGAGGAGAGAGGGTCTGCTGCTGATGTGGACCCGGATCTAACACAGAGAGAGAAGGAAGAGAACGTGGACCCGGATGGACATGTGTCCATAGCTGAGTAGTGTGCTGCTCTATCCCACGTGGAGTATTGAACTCACTCAATATTTTCTCCTCTCTGCATGCTTGGACGTTGCTGCCCCCCCCCCTCTCCGCTGTTGCTTCTCTCCCTCTTCTCTCTTGCTTCTCCTTTGATTTTGCTGCTCTCTCCGGTGACTGCCGCCGCCGCTGCTTTGTGCTTCTATTCCGCCACCACCGTCGCCACCCCAGCTCCGCCACTGCCCCTGCTCGCCGCCGGACTGCCAGTCGGCCATCGCTCACCGATTTCGAAGCCGACCAGCCTTGTCTAGCTTCTCTCTCCTCCTCCGCCACGTCCGGTTTTGACCGGGCTGGTCTCACCAGCCGTCGACCGCCTACTGAGCACCGCCGCTTGGCACGGCCTTTGCCGCGACCACCGTCCCTCGAGCTCGACTGCCATTGTCATCTGCTGTTCCTCCTCCCTCCTCTAGCTCCCTCCGATTCCCTGACCTCCTGTCGAGCTGCACCACTGCCGCCTGCCCAGTCGTGTCGGTTGGCGCCCAGAGCCACTGCTTGACTGTCTGTCCCTGTCTGAGCCAACTGCCGTCCTCCTCGCAGGGCTTCTCTCTCTCTCTCTCTCTCTCTCTCTCTCTCTCTCTCTCTCTCTCTCTCTCTCTCTCTCTCTCTCTCTCTCTCTCTCTCTCTCTCTCTCTCTCTCTCTCTCTCTCTCTCTCTCAGTGCTGGTGCAACCGAACCAGCGATCGTCGCCGTTGTCTCGGCCTCCGGCTACCGCTAGCCACCGCCCTCACCACCGTCCGAACCGCCCCTCAGCCACCCAAACCAGCCATCCTCTCCCTTCCGCCAGCCACTTGCCCCATCTCGATTATGTTTTCACATCGCTAGAGCTCCTCGCCGGTCACCGGAGTTGTTGGCCATCGCCCAAGCGTCCTCGAGGAGCCACCCCCAACCGGCCCCGAGCCCGGACGCTTCCTGCTTCCCGGGTTCCCTCCTTGGCCGCGTGAACAGTGGGTCTCCGGCCAAGATCCGGCCGCCGTGTCGTTCCTCCCGACACCCTGGAGGCACCCATACGATCGTCTCGTCGTCCCCGTCACAACCGCACCTTCGCCGTCATTAAACAGTAAGTTTCGACTCTAAACCCTTGATTAGTGTATTAATCTCGTTTAGGGTTAGTTTAGTTATGTTAATCGGGATTAGGTGGTTAGTTATGGTTATTTTGGCTAATCGAGGTTAGTGGGGGTTAATTAGGGATTAATGGTAATTTTAGTAATTATGTGTTTATTTCATTATTTATATTTATTTATTTCGAAATTAATATAATATTGTTTATTATTATTTTGATAATAATAAATTATGTTGTTGATGATTATTGTGTTTAATAATTATTAATTAGGATAATTCTTCGTATTTGAATTAATTACTTTGTGATAAGTAATTGTGGTAAATGGTGATTTACGAGAATTGTCGATCGTCGCATTATTGCAAGACAATTATTGTCTGAGGCAATAATTGATTGATTTGATGATTGTTTATTTATGCCTTATTGATTGAAGCACGTTTATTCCAAGAATTATATGATATTTCCTTATATAACTGGTTGATTATTGGATTACCGCAATGTGGCGATTCACAGATAATATGTGGAATATTTACTGCTTCGTGTGTGGACCTCATGCATGTCTTGTGCGAATTATGATGTGTGCTTACAAGTCCACTTGTACCCTAAGGCGTGTTTACGCAGGGAAAAGATTGAACCCTGATGCATGTTTACACGGGGAACAGATTGTGCCCTGAGACGTGTTTACGCAGGGAACCCTGATGCGTGTTTACGCAGGGAAAAGATTGTGACCTGAGGCGTGTTTATGCGGAGAAAATATAGAGCCCTGAGGTGTGTTTACATGGGAAGGCAGAGGAAATTATGCCTTGATGCGTGTTTATGCAAGGAGGTGCATAATTGGAACACTCTCAATTGTTGGGTACATGATATGCATGTGTTGTGTTCTGATTATTTGGTAACTTGCACACATGTGTTTTGTACCGTGCATGGTATGTGAAACGTTTTGATTGTCAATTGTTTTCATGAAGAATGTGCTTGTTAGGTACACGATGCCCGGTTATTTATGGTAGACCACCAACCTTCGGGTTGTACCGTGACTCGATGGGTCGTAATGATTATTACATGCTTAACTGTTGTATGCATGAAATGTATCTGTTGTATTATGATTATGCAATTATATGTTTGCCCTATATTTGGCATGTGTGGTTATATCATGCAAGGTATGTGCAATCGTGAGGTAAGGTTGTTTGTGATTGAATTGTTTAATTACTGAATGTCATTGTGAGAGCCATGCCTGTTAGGTACCCCTAAGGTGGATTGGTGCCCTAGCCGAGGCTTAGTTTCTAAACTTACTGAGATTTTATCTCACTAGTTATTGTATAACCATTTTCAAGTCCGTTGGATGAAGAATCGGCACGTGTTGCGATTCGTGGCTTTGGTTGAAGGAAGTAGATTAGCCCCAACCTTGTTGGTGTCATTGGCTCAATAGGGAGATGACCGTGGTAAGGGCTTATACTTGTAAACTTCCTAGGGTTAATTATTAGATAAATAAAGTTGCACTGTTGATGGTGTTTTCTAATTAACTTTCCTGACTATCCCGATTGTTAAATTGTACGGGGATTATTTATTGCTTCCGCATGTGTGTTTAATGAAAAGATAATAATAATGATTGGCGACGCATCCTGGGACGTTGTATTCAAATGACCATAAGTGGAAAAAGGGGATTGTCGCGTGCTCGAGGGTCGAGGAATGAAAATAATGATGATCTTGGAGTCAATGCCAAAATTGAAGGTCTTCGGTTACTTATAGCTTCACCTGGAAACTACCTTTCACACGGCAGCCTCAATGCATAATTGTGCATGGCATGAAGGTGATGTTTTAGCTCTTTTTTTACTCGAATTTCTCCTCTTTATTATTCCATGTAGCTGGGCTAAACTATGGTCACGACAGCAAACCAGAAGTCCACAAATGGCTGGGATGGCACAGACACCTCATGCAGACTGAGCGAGGATCACTGCTGACAGAATGGAGAATATATACTAGCATGACTCTTGTTGGTGTTGGCATGAAACTTCCTTCCTTTTGTAATAGCAATGATGAAGGAAGGTTATGGTTCAATTACCAACAGGCGAAAAGATGTTCTTTATCAATCTCTCTAGCAGATTAGGGAAATGCGTAAATAGCTGCGAACTCGGCCACTCCTTCACAGTGCAATGTGAAGCTCTTCTTATAGGTTCTTGGCGAGTGATCTTTGTAAATGGCGTACTTTGTGGTTCCCCGAAGAGATCTCCTTCTCAAAAGCTTCTAAAGGTCGAAGAATGATACGTTGTCTAGATTGAGAAAGGGAGGCACTTTTAAATTTGATGTAAGGAGGCCTTGTACTCCTCGTGATTGCAATCCGGCAAACTTTTTGGTAAAACCGTGTGTGCTTCCAAGTTATCATTATCAAATATAGGAAAGCTTTGATTTAATGGAAGGAATTTTGCTCGTTATCAATTGGAGAAGATTAAGCCACAACTTGCTAGTCAAGGAAGTGTAAAACACCAAGCCTAATAAAGCAACTTGAAGCGAGATATGTGCCATAAGAATATTCAACAATGGAACAAATTTCATGCTGCTGTACAAAAAAAAAAGAGAAAAAAACTGCAATTTCTGCCGTCCAAAGTGTTAGGAAGTCTATTCTGGAATTTGTGCCATCATGACGTTATTGATTTGAAAATTTCTCAAGGCTTTCTCACAAGTCGCGGGAACCTCTCACTAATAGTGAAGCCCACAGTTCAAATGATATAGTAGTGACCTAGACACATAAGTTGATATAAGCTGAACCTTTAAATACTCAATCATAATCAAATCTACCATATTTTTACTGTCCTTCAATAATTTTCAAAAATCAACAAATCATGATATCCTTTTTTAAAAATATATTTTTCTCTTAGAACTTTGTTTTTTGTTCATTTTACCTAAATCAATCACCCTCCTTTTCCTTTCCAATAAGTCAATGCTACGTATGTACATCTAAGGATTTGTAATTGACGCATGGTGAGACTAAGAAGAAGCTCAAAGCGTTTGATGGAAACTAGAAAGTAACTTAGGGATAAGTGGATTACAACACTAAAGCACAAAGGAGTCCCTCACTAATCAGGATAAAGGACTTATAAAATACACTACCAAAAAATTGGATAAACAACCAAATTGAAGGATTCACTCGCAGAAAAAGTTCACATTTATTATCAAACTCAAATGTGAATTCTCACAATGGACAATGTGCCACATCTTTATAGTGGTAACTAGGAAATATAAAAGTCAACAGGAAATTTAAAACACATGAAACTTACAATTCAACCCTCCAGCCTCGCATTGCATCAAGATTTCTGCAATGCATACTAACTCCAAAAGTGCAGGGCTTCTTCCCCTTCATTGAAAGGGCCAGAATCTGCTCTGTTATGCATGCCTAACTAACAAATGGGTTGGTTAATTGATGAGTCTTCCATTGGACTTGTGAGTTGATTGTCTTCAATGGAAATTTCAAGTTCTGATCCTCCTGCATGGCTGACTCAAAAGGCTGGTAGCCTATTTTTTTGTCTTTCTTGCAAGAATTTCAAGGTATAATTCCATCTATGTATATTCATATTGCGGCGTAAAAATGAAGCAAGAACCACAATATTCAAAGGACGCCGTCCAATCAGTTTCAGAAAGTCTGTGGACAAGGAATCACACTCGGACACACGTTCGGAAGCTTCCCCTTCAAAAGCATGCTTACGAAAGAGTTGAAGGGCATGGTCACCTCTCATTGATTTAAGCTCGTATTTCTCAACTGTATGACATCAACAGCCCCAACGTCAAAAGCATTTAAAATTTTATTTTGTCTGTTGTCACAATGATTCTACTTCCAGGACCAAACCAACTAAGGCTCCCGGCTAATGCTTTAATTTGTTCATCACCATCCACATTGTCAAGCACAATAAGAACCTTCGCATTACGACATAGACTTGCTATTTCTTCAACCCCTTCACTGGAAGATTCAAGTGGTGCAGGTTTTTGTTTTAGAAGATCAGCAATCAACTGTCGTCATGAAAATGGGACTCCTTTCCATGTAATATCTTTAAGAAAGCTACTTGCATCAAATGACTTATGCATCTTGTTAAAGACAACCTTTGCAAGTGTGGTCTTTCCGACACCCGGCACACCCCATATCCCGACGACGCATACTTCTTCTCCTTGTACTTTGACCACTTGTCCCTCGCTGTAGGCAACACCAAGCTTTCTCATCATCTCTTGAACATGATGATCAATTCCAACTAGTTTGTCGGTTACAACTTGGTCATCCTTTTTTAACAATTGCGCCACACGTGCAACAACTCTAATTATGAGCTCGCCCTCGTGCCTACAAAATGTTTAGTGATGAAGCACGAGGATGACAAGAAAGTCACCAAAAATATTTGAGAGTAAAGAAAAATGAAAGTGGAGAATGGACTGACAAAAATAAAATCAACCCACGTAGTCTATTCTTATGCATTGTTAAATTTTCGATCATTATCGATATGATCACAAATTATTATTTTTTAGAAGGTTTGGGTTCATTTCACATCATCCTACACTTTTTTTTCTATATATCTAGGAAAGAACAAGGAAAACCAGAAGTAAAAGCATTACCCCCCATTTGTCTCATATCCAGGTAAATCCCCAATCTGTCGAAGAACCTCCTTCCTGTTGAAAACTCCTAGTTTTGATGTTAACAAATCATTTTATGTTAGTATTTATACAAATCTTCAGAAGGAACAAGCTATGGGATAATGTATGTTTTTGAGTCTGTCAGTGGCAGAAGGAAAACATACTGTGTTTCTGAGTCTGACCGTACCAGACGCAAATTTAAGTCTGACCGTATCAGACGGAAATCTTAGTCAGACTCAGAATAAAACTTCTTTAGAAATTGATTACCAACGGTCAAGTATTTCACTTACCTTGTTTACATTGATTCTGTTATATTAGTTTGAATTGCAAGATCAATTAAAGGACAACTTCCAAAGAAGAATGGAGTACTTATGGAAGCTCGGATTTTAATTGTATGGGCGAGCAGAATCAAAGGGGATCAGATCTACTTCCAACGGTCAAATATACTTGCCTTATAAAGTTTGTCCTAGAAAAGGAAAACTAAACTCTCAAGGAAAGAGCCAACGGTCGAGTGTGGCTTGAAGAATATATAAGGATAGGATGAGACCTAGGAGATAGATAGGATAAACATATTCCAAAGTGCAATTATGTTCTTCAGTTGTCTAAAGTGCGAAATTGAGAGATCTTGGTGAATTACCAAAAAAAGTGACTTTGTGAGAATTATCATCACCAAGTGTTAATACTCAAGAGTGTGTAATCATCCTTGATCTTATAGTGGAATCCAGCCTATTGGCTGATCATCTGAAGAGTGGACGTAGGCTTGTCTAAAGCCGAACCACTATAATATGTGTTTGCAATTCTCTTCTCTCTCTATTTAAATTATGTTTGTAGATTGCAAAAGATTGTTATTGCTTGCGCATAAAATTCCTCTACACCTATTCACCCCCCCCCTCTAGGTGTTAATACTAGTTCTAACAATTGGTATCAAAGCTCGTGTGCTCAGTATCTTGAAGTGTTTGCTACTTCAGAGTTAAAGATCCTCTATGGCTAGTATTCTTGCACCAGGATTGTCACGACCCGAATCTCAAGTCCGCGACAACCCCTGTTCTCTTACGGTCATTTGATTTGCGACTCTCCAGGATCCATCGCCGACCATTATTTTTATCTTTTAATTAAACGCATGCGGAAGCGAATCACAATCTCCGGTCAACTATAAAAGCAGGGATAGCAGGAAAAACCCAACAATAACACATTCCAAAGTACTGCTTTATTATCTACTGATTAACCCTAGGAAGTTTACAAGTACAAGCCCTTACCACGGGCATCTTCCTATCGAGCCAATGAAACCAATAAGCCGAGGTTAATCTACTCCCTTCAAAAACGGCAACGAGCCGTAACACGCGTCGATCCTCCATCCTATGGACCTGAAAATGGTTATTCAATAACCAGTGAGATAAATCTCAGTAAGTCAAAATCCTAAGCCTCGGTTAGGAGACCTACTCGCCTCGAGTGCGCCCTGACGTGCAATGTCTCTATCGCCAACAATTCAACAACAGAGTAACACCCAATCGGCCATTAACAAACGCACGATTAGACCAAGGTTCATATGCAATTATTAACAGTTAACAATCACAATCACAGGCATCCTTACCTCGCTTTTGCCACACGCAACCTGCATGATACAGTTTATCATATGCTCACCTTGATGCAACAATTATAATAAACAATCAGAGCACCTTTCAATTGTCTCATACACCATGCACTTTTTCATTTTCCATTTATTAACAACACTTTGGGGGAATTTCCTTCCAACACACAAGTTGGCAGTCTACCGGCCTAACCGGGCATCGTCCCACTGCATTGAGCACGGCAACGTCTGGCGCCCAGACGGCATTCACAAAGAGCATAGGTCCGGCCTCTACCGCGACCCGCATCCGGCGCCCGGGCATTCCGATAATACGGACTTCGTCCACCACAGATCCCCCATTGGGTGACGGGCTCTTACGTGACCACGCAAGCACACCAATTAATCATGCTCATTTCATTATCTTGTAATGCAGCAACCAATGCAGACATGATTCGTGCTTGTACACATTAATTCATCGCAAACTCTACATGTAATGCGATAATATTTCACACGTGGTCACACGAATCCAAATGCCTTTCACACGTAGTCATGCGAATATGCTGAATATACTCAACCCTAATTCACAATCGCAGTCCATGAATTTACTCCACCGAGTATATATTAAACAATATCATCAAAGGCAGCATATATACATGTATTCAACATATAATTCACGTGAGGAAAGTACAACTAGTAATCCATCGATATATAATCCACGTGAGAAAAGTACAAACAATAATCCATCGAAATAAATCGATACTAGCACAATTAATAAATAATGTACTTTCCAAAAATAATACTTTACTCCAAAAATATTCCATTAATAATTATTCAACAATAAATATTCAACACCCAAGAATAATATTATCCAACGATCAATATTCAACATCCAAGAATAATTAATCATCCATCACTAATTAATTAATTATTCTCCAAAAACAATTAATTAATTATTACCCAAAAATAATAACCACCAATTTCGAAATTAATAATAAATTAATTAATTCCGAAAATAATAAATAATAATTCCGAAATTAATAAATAATTATTATTTTGTCTCAAAATAATAATAATATTTATTAATACTAATCATGGTTACCGGTCTAACCCAACTATGGTTAATTAACCCGACTACGATTAGTTAATCCAACCAAGATTACTTTAACCTAACCGCGATTAACCAATTACATTTAATCTGACCGCAGTTAATTTATTCTAACCACGATTAACACTAAACATGCTTAATCAAATAATAATAAAACACTAATCATCCATCAATCAAAAGCACTAATCAAGCTTAATATTAAACTAATCACCCTAAAGGAGTTTAGCACCCTAAACAAGGTTTAGAAAATCAACTCACGCGTTTAGCGAATCCGACGACACGAGCGCGACGGCGGCACGAGGGGAACGAGCAGCTCGCTCGGGGACAACGAGGGCGACAACCGGCGGTCGTTTTCCAACAAAACAGCTTCCGATGAAGCTGTTTTGTGCTGAACAGCAGCCGAACAGCGGCTGGTGATGCTGGACAGCGGCTGGCTGTGTCCCGAACAGCGGCCAGCAGCAACCAGCAGCAACGGCAGCAACTTCCAGCGGCAGAAACAGCAGGAACAGCAGCAGACTCGGACAGAGGAGGAGGGGGAGCGGTGCAGCTAGCTCGCGGGGTCGGCGGACGACGAGACCGGCGGACCAGCGGCGAGTTGGCTGGACGGCTGTGCTGCGGTGGTGATGGGTGGCAGCAGCAAGAAAATGCAGCAGCAAGCCAGCGTCGGCTTGAAGAGAGGAGGAAGAAGAAGAAGAAGCTGCTGGGAAGGAGGGGGCTGGCGTGCAGCAGAAGTTGCCCGAAGAGAGAGAGAGAGAGAGAGAGAGAGTTGACAAGTCAAAGGGGGAAAAAGTGAGATAAGATGGGGACAAGGGGCTGCCGACCAAGAGAAGAAACGTGAGGAAGAAGAGAAAGAAAAAGGGGGAGAGAGAAAGGGAAACGTGCGGACGAAGGAGAGGAGCCAACGTGGGGAGAAGGAAAAGGAAAAGGAAAAGAAACTAGAATAGGACAAAACCTAAACAAGCTTCTAGAAAGGGCAATTCGGTCTTTTTCCCTCGAAACACAAACTCCCAAATATTTGGCTCCAAAATTCGCGCGTTGAATCATTTTCCAATAATTTCGCTTACTCGATAAATTTGAGAATCAATGAGTAACGTCCAATATATTTAGTCTTGACATCCTTAAAAATTCGATACCTGATATCGAATTGAAATTCGTGGTTAACATCGATCAATCGCAACTTTAGTACGACCTAACTTTCGAGCGGCGTTTAGGGGTTCTCGCGCGTTTGACCCGTGGTTGATAGCTTTTCAATCCACGATCGTGCATTCAAATTAGGGTGATCCTCGGTTGTCATGTAATCACGAGAGGTTAATTGCTCACACTGAGTACATGGCCAAAAGGAAATCGGTTTAACGTCGTTTGCAATTAATATCGAAGTCATGCGTAATCACCCCCAATCCAATCTCATACTTTTGTCGAATCGATTTATTTCCGTTCACTAATTGGCCTGCAACAGTGTAGTATTATTCCTCTTTGATCCTTCTGGTCAAGCAGCCTATCCCTAATTAAATTCACTAGTTGTACGCATATCATTCTTAATTACCTTGCTGAACGTGAAGGGCCAACTCAGAGTAAATGTAACTAACAGCGTATTGATAAAATAACCATTTCATCTATTCCGGAATGGGTCGAAATTCAGGATGTTACAACTCTTCCCTCCTTATAAAAATTTCGTCCTCGAAATTTGCCGAACTTCCAATATCCTTAAACAGATGAGGTTATTATTGTCTCATTGCATCCTCACTTCTCGATATCGTTCCTTCTGTACTCTTATATACCAAATTACTTCCAAGTCCTTTTTGGTTCCCAAAAGGCTATGCATTATCTGATTCGGCCAAAAGCAACTTTGCTTACACCTCCCAATTTTGAATTCTCAGTTGGACCTGTAGAGCTTTATCCCGCAAACCACTAAGCCAAGATACCATATCGATATATCCCTCTTATCGACAACACCTCAAAGAAAAATGCAACACTGAACTTAATAATCCAACAGTCTTAGTCTTGTCTGTATCGCTTTTCTAGCAGCCTTACATTGTCCTTTATTTGTTCCTGATAACTTAGCAACCTCCATTAACTGCTAGTCCATCTCTGAACCAGTGATTGTCCTTTCTCTGACCTTATTCCAATAGACTGAAGTTTCACAAGCTTGATCATACTTTTGTTATGCCACTCAAATAATTTTTATTCCACAAGCATTCTCTTTTTGCCAGTTTGTAGTTCAGTTCATTTCTACCCCTTTCGACATCCTAGAAGCCTGCCAGGAGTCGCTCCTTGCTCAGGCACTCCGGCCCCGGCGACCACTCCCCGCCCTCGTCGGATCAATCGTCACGGGCATCTATGAACTACACCACTACTAACAAAAGTCCATTTTTAAACATGCTTTAACTCATAAAGGTATTATCCGTTTTGGCCCGTCCCATACCAAGCCTCACGGTTTTAACCTCGTCTGAGCATCTCAAAAATGCAAAACTTCTCTCCAGTTCGTCAACTCATGAGCTCGTTTCCATGAGGTCACTTATCGACGCTTGAAATCCGATTCGTCGAATTTCCATCAAATCGCAGTCCGAATTACACAAACCATCGATTGTTCTCTCAACATTCCTTTTACATCCATTTAATAACCAAACCAAGAAAACATCACCTCAATCACTTGAAAATTTGTGTAGGCCAAATGTCATTTATCGCACTAAAAGCTTTCGAGTACTTCTTCAAATCCTTTCTGATACCTCGAGAAGAAATCATGGATAATACGATTTCACCACCCATCCATCTAGCATCAAGGGATAATTAATTCTTAATCCATCGAAGACAAAAATCCACTCCTCAAATCATCAAGAATAAACTTATTTGACTTCCATTAAATCCAATGGCCTCAATTGTCGTGACGCGTAAGCAATTACTCTTCCTTATTGCTTTACAACGCAGTCTAATCCCTTATACAACACCTCACTGTAAATCTCATAACTTCCAATACTGGATTAGATCCTCAAAACTGGTGCGGTAGTCAACTTATACTTAAGTTCTTGAAAATCACGCGCACAATTAACCATCCATTCAAATTCTTACGTCCTTCATAGAGACATAGTTATCGTAGAGAACCTTTCTACGAATCGTCCGTAATACTCTGTCCAACTTAGAAAACTTCGAACCTCTGCCACTGTTATAAGTCTTAGTCACATCATGATTGCCCTGATCTTAGCGGATCCATAGAATTTCTTTCGTCCAAAATCACCAGACCAACAAAACAATGAGAGTAAATCCAAACTCACATGTATTAAACTTGGCATGCTGTTTATGCTCTTTAATAGTCTATAGAACCACCTTCAAGTGCTGTTCGTGTTCTTGTAAATTCCTTGAATATTTCCAATATATCGGTCACGAGCACAATTACGAATTAATCCAAATACGCATTAATCACTCAATCCATCGAATCTATAAAAACAACTGGCGTATTAGTTAATCCAAACAACAGTACGATAATCTCTTAGTGACCAAATCACACGCAGTATGTCATCTTCAGTATATTATCCTTTTTAATCCTCAACTACGGATAGCCCGTCCTTGGGTCTATCTTGAAACATGTCGAAGCTCCTTGAAGTGGGTCAAACAAGTCATCTATCCTTGGTAATTGATACTTGTTCATGACCGTCCCTTAGTCATACTACCGATAATCAATGCATAGGTGCAACAATCCATACTTGATTCCTCAATTAACAAATTAACCATAATCATCAAATAACCTTAGAAACCTTCATCCAATAAATGGATTACTTCCAATGATAAAATCGAAAGGATCAAGGGTCCTCCTTGATTTCCGATTTCACACCATCCCTGACCTTCTGACTCGGTTTACCAGATTCCCAATTATTCTATGTGCATACTTCGAGAACTCTGCAAGCTTAACCTCCTATTGCACAACTGACAAATGGTTCTGACGAAGTTGTAGAAATTCAATTACCTTCTGCTCTTGCGTGCACTTAGAAAAGTATTCTCCGCTGAACGCTTCATTGACAGTACTCCACTCGAGGACGGTACCCTTGAGCAAAACTCTTCCTTGGGTTACTTCCCACCACATGCTAACGTTACCTTGCAATTGATATTCTGCCAGGGCTATCTGATCTTCCTTTGAGGATTCTCACAATGCAAACACTTACTTCCATTCCTTGATCCAAAAGGTTGTGACCTCAAGATCACTCGCCCTAATGGACTTGGACGACTCAAACTCCAAGAACTGTCCAACCAACTTAAACATCGACTGATCATCAATCCATTTTCCAACCAATGGAACTCACAAGGCGAGACCACAGCAACAACGGCGGCTACAGCAACAACAACTTGAGTCTAAACTCGCTACCCAATCTCAAACACCCAAGGCTTCCAATGCCTGTAGGATTTCATCAAATCTAGGATCCCCTAGTGCTCTCCCTTTAGCACTAGCCCATCCTTCAACTGCCTTACCACAAGGACTCTCAAATCAGGATCGTTCGTCCAATAAAATTATCACGGAAACCTTATTTCCAACTCCACAAGGGATTAGAAATCAAGAACGACCCGCTTAAAGCCAGAGAATCAAATAAACAAACACAAGCACAAGGTGTTTTCCTAACTAACTATCCCAAAACCCATCGCACCTTATCACTCCATATATTGACCAGGCTCTGATACCAAAATCGACGGGGATGTCACGACCCGAATCTCAAGTCCGCGACAACCCCTGTTCTCTTACGGTCATTTGATTTGCGACTCTCCAGGATCCATCGCCGACCATTATTTTTATCTTTTAATTAAACGCATGCGGAAGCGAATCACAATCCCCAGTCAATTACAAAAGCAAAGATAGCAGGAAAACCCAACAATAACACATTCCAAAGTACTGCTTTATTTATCTATTGATTAATCTTAGGAAGTTTACAACTACAAGCCCTTACCACGGGCATCTTCCTATCGAGCTAATGAAACCAATAAGCCGAAGTTAATCTACTCCCTTCAAAAATGGCCGCGAGCCGTAACACGCATCGAGCCTCCATCCTATGGACCTGAAAATGGTTATTCAATAACCAGTGAGATAAAATCTCAGTAAGTCAAAATCCTAAGCCTCGATTAGGAGACCTACTCACCTCGGATGTGCTCGAAACATGCAATCTTTCTATCGTCAACAATTCAACAACAGAAGAACACCCATTCAACTATTATCATACGCACAATTAGCCCAAGGCTCATATGCATTTATTAACAATTACAATCACAGGCACCCTTACCTCGCTTTTGGCACACACAAAACCTGCATGATACAGTTTATCATATGCTCACCTTGATGCAACAATTATAATAAACAATCATAGCACCTTTCAATTGTCTCATACACCATGCACTTTTTCATTTTCCATTTATTAACAACACTTTGGGGAATTTCCTTCCAACACACAAGTTGGCAGTCTACCGGCCTAACCGGGCATCGTCCCACTGCATTGAGCACGGAACGTCTGGCGCCCAAACGGCATTCACAAGAGCACAGGTCCGGCCTCTACCGCGACCCGCATCCGGCGCCGGGCATTCCGATAATACGGACTTCGTCCACCACAGATCCCCCATTGGGTGACGGGCTCTTACGTGACCACGCAAGCACACCAATTAATCATGCTCATTTCATTATCTTGTAATGCAGCCAATGCAGACATGATTCGTGCTTGTACACATTAATTCATCGCAAACTCTACATGTAATGCGATAATATTTCACACGTGGTCACACGAATCCAAATGCCTTTCACACGTAGTCATGCGAATATGCTGAATATACTCAACCCTAATTCACAATCGCAGTCCATGAATTTACTCCACCGAGTATATATTAAACAATATCATCAAAGGCAGCATATATACATGTATTCAACATATAATTCACGTGAGGAAAGTACAACTAGTAATCCATCGATATATAATCCACGTGAGAAAAGTACAAACAATAATCCATCGAAATAAATCGATACTAGCACAATTAATAAATAATGTACTTTCCAAAAATAATACTTTACTCCAAAAATATTCCATTAATAATTATTCAACAATAAATATTCAACACCCAAGAATAATATTATCCAACGATCAATATTCAACATCCAAGAATAATTAATCATCCATCACTAATTAATTAATTATTCTCCAAAAACAATTAATTAATTATTACCCAAAAATAATAACCACCAATTTCGAAATTAATAATAAATTAATTAATTCCGAAAATAATAAATAATAATTCCGAAATTAATAAATAATTATTATTTTGTCTCAAAATAATAATAATATTTATTAATACTAATCATGGTTACCGGTCTAACCCAACTATGGTTAATTAACCCGACTACGATTAGTTAATCCAACCAAGATTACTTTAACCTAACCGCGATTAACCAATTACATTTAATCTGACCGCAGTTAATTTATTCTAACCACGATTAACACTAAACATGCTTAATCAAATAATAATAAAACACTAATCATCCATCAATCAAAAGCACTAATCAAGCTTAATATTAAACTAATCACCCTAAAGGAGTTTAGCACCCTAAACAAGGTTTAGAAAATCAACTCACGCGTTTAGCGAATCCGACGACACGAGCGCGACGGCGGCAACGAGGGGAACGAGCAGCTCGCTCGGGGACAACGACGGGCGACAACCGGCGGTCGTTTTCCAACAAAACAGCTTCCGATGAAGCTGTTTTGTGCTGAACAGCAGCCGAACAGCGGCTGGTGATGCTGGACAGCGGCTGGCTGTGTCCCGAACAGCGGCCAGCAGCAACCAGCAGCAACGGCAGCAACTTCCAGCGGCAGAAACAGCAGGAACAGCAGCAGACTCGGACAGAGGAGGAGGGGGAGCGGTGCAGCTAGCTCGCGGGGTCGGCGGACGACGAGACCGGCGGACCAGCGGCGAGTTGGCTGGACGGCTGTGCTGCGGTGGTGATGGGTGGCAGCAGCAAGAAAATGCAGCAGCAAGCCAGCGTCGGCTTGAAGAGAGGAGGAAGAAGAAGAAGAAGCTGCTGGGAAGGAGGGGGGCTGGCGTGTAGCAGAAGTTGCCCGAAGAGAGAGAGAGAGAGAGAGAGAGAGAGAGAGAGTTGACAAGTCAAAGGGGAAAAAGTGAGATAAGATGGGGACAAGGGGCTGCCGACCAAGAGAAGAAACGTGAGGAAGAAGAGAAAGAAAAAGGGGGAGAGAGAAAGGGAAACGTGCGGACGAAGGAGAGGAGCCAACGTGGGGAGAAGGAAAAGGAAAAGGAAAAAGAAACTAGAATAGGACAAAACCTAAACAAGCTTCTAGAAAGGGCAATTCGGTCTTTTTGCCCCTGAAGCACAAACTCCCAAATATTTGGCTTCAAAACTCGGCACGTTGAATCCTTTTCCAATAATTCGGGCTTACCGATAAATCCGAGAATCAATGAGACAACGTCCAATATTTAGTCTTGGCATCCTTAAAAATTCGATACCCGATACCGGATTGAAATTCGTGGTTAACATCGATCAATCGCAACTTTAGTACGACCTAACTTTCGGGCGGCGTTTAGGGGCTCTCGCGCGTTTGACCCGTGGTTGATAGCTTTTCAATCCACGATCGTGCATTCAAATTAGGGCGATCCTCGGTTGTCATGTAATCACGAGAGGTTAATTGCTCACACTGAGTATATGGCCAAAAGGAAATCGGTTTAACGTCATTCGCAATTAATATCGAAGTCGTGCGGAATCACCCGCAATCCGACCTCGTACTTTTGCTGAATCGATTTATTTCCGTTCGCTAATTGGCCTGCAACAGTGTAGTATTATTCCTCTCTAATCCTTATGGTCGAGCGGTCTATCCTTGATTAAATTCACTGGTCGTACGCGTACCGATCCTTAATTGCCTTGCCGAACAGTTAGTTAACTCGTGAGGGGCCAACTCAGAGTAAACGTAACTAACAGTGCATTGATAAAATAACCATTTCACCTATCTCGGAATGGGTCGAAATTCAGGATGTTACAAGGATTGATCGAGGGACAGAGCAATACGAGAGCACCCTACTTTGACGGCAAAGAGTACAATATATGGAAGAACAAGATGAAGGCCTTCCTCAGATCAAAGGATCCACTGGAATGGGATGTAGTTGAAAGAGGAATTGATCCAAGTGCTGAGATCAAAGAAACTCCAAAGAGAGATGATGGGAAAGCTACAGAAACATCTGCCACCACTTCTCCAGAAGAACTGACTAAGAGACAAACTCTTGATGCTAATGCCATCTACTCTCTTTACTGTGCTTTATCACCTAATGAATATAACCGAATATGTTCTTATGATACAGCAAAGGAAGTATGGGACAGATTGCATGTAACTTATGAAGGAACTGATCGTGTTAAAGAGACCAAAGTAAATATTTTACTTGGTCAATATGAATCCTTTAAGATGAAGCAAGGAGAGTCAATAGGAGATATGTTCAGTCGATTTACAAAGATTGTAAATGGATTGGCATATCAAGGACAGCCTGTTCTAGGTCCCATGAAAGTCAACAAGCTATTAAGAGGACTATCAAAAGAATGGAATAATGTGAAGACTTCTATAAGAGAAACTTTGCGTATTTCACCACTAACAGTCGATGAGCTTGTTGGTACTCTGCAGTCCTATAAAGCAGAACAAATGAACGAAGAAATGGAATCCAGAGGTAAGAAAACTATTGCTCTTAAGTCTAACATTGATTATGATGATACAGACTCTAAGGATGAGCTAGACGATGAAGAACTGGCATTACTAATCAGAAAGGTAAAAAAACTAAACAAGAAGGGCAAGAAGTTCTACAATAAGAAGCAAAACAGGCAGATTAGACAACGAAAGACAGAAGATGAGGAAGATTATGTCAAAGGTGTCGTTTGCTTCGAATGCAAAAAGAAAGGACATATAAAACAGAATTGTCCTAAACTCAAGAAAAACAAAGGGAAATATGAAAAGTACAAGAAAGCCCTGAAAGCTGAAACCTAGAGTGATACTGAGGTTGAAGATAGTGAAGACAAATATGGTAACATATGTCTAATGGCACACTCAGATTCAGGTTCTGAAGTGGACTCAGACTCAGACAAAGAATTTGAGGTTAGTCATTCTAACATTCCTACCAAAGTTTCAGATTATATAAATGAACTATGTTTGAATTTGAAATCTACTCTGAAAAAAAAAATTCCAGTTTAAAGAAGGAAAATCACAAGTTGAGTCAAACGAATCATTTTTTAAATGAAAAATTTGATGATCTCAAAAAGGAACTTTCAGTGATAAAAGAAAATCAAGATTTTTCTTAAATGAAAAAGAATCTCATAAAAAGGAAATCTTGGAGATAAAAGAAAATATAAATTATTTACTAAATGAAAATGAATCTCTAAGAAAGGAAATTTTGAACATTACTACAAAGTTTTCAAAAGGATCGAAAACCTTGCAGCATATACTTTCCATTCAGATTCCATATTATGATAAGTCAGGACTAGGATTTTATAAGGAAAGTGATTCATTAATTGATTTTCCTAAAGTCAAAGAAAGGATTAGAAAGAGACCTCCTCAACAGGCCTATAGAAATCATTTCAAAAAGACTTTCACAAAACCTATTGGTCGAGATCATCTCAAATGCTCTAACTGTGGAGAAAAAGAACATTTTGAAAATAAATGTCCTAAAGTCTAGAGACCTGTTCAGAAGAAATTGGTAGACAAAGCTTATACTAACACCGAAGGACCCAAGAAAATCTGGGTACCAAAAAGAAAATGAATTTGCATGTTGTCTGCAAGTAAGTTTCAAGAGCAAAAAGAAATGGTATTTGGACAGTGGGTGTTCAAGACACATGACTGGAGACTCAAGAATGTTTGTTGTTTTAGAAAAGGTTAAAGGATGAACAATCTCTTTTGGAGGAAACACTAAGGGAAACATTGTTGGATCAGGAACAGTCAAGATTGGTAGTTTAATCATCAACAATGTATCTCTGGTTAAAGGACTGAACTATAATCTTTTGAGCATCAGCCAACTATGTGATGCTGGATTCATGATCAACTTCAAGGAAAATTTGTGTTCTGGAACGAGCAATGATTCTTCTCAATCATTCACTAGAAGAAGACATGGGAATATCTATCTTCTGGATATAAATGAAGATATTGCCAAATGTCTAATTTCAGTCCATGACGAGGCAAATCTCTGGCATCGAAAGCTTGGACATGTCAGCATGAATCAAATCTCCAAGCTACACAGTCAAAAGCTTGTTCGTGGCTTGCCCTCATTAACCTATAAAAAGACAGATCTTTGTTCCGCATGCACTTTAGGAAAACAGGTTAGAAATTCTTTTAAATCATTGAAACAAGTTTCTACTAAACGTGTACTGCAACTACTTCATATGGACCTGTTTGGCCCAACTAGAACTCAAAGCATTGGAGGTAAGAAATACTGTCTTATAATTATAGATGACTACTCTCGCTTTACATGGGTGTTCTTTCTTGCCAATAAAAGTGAAACTTTTACTTGCTTTTCGATATTTGCAAAAAGAGTTCAAAATGAGAAAGGTTATTCTATTTCTAACATTAAAACTGATCATGGAGGAGAGTTTGAAAATCAGAACTTTGCAGATTTTTGTAATGAAAATGGTATTCAGCATATGTTCTCCTCTCCCTACACTCCAGAACAAAATGGAGTTGTAGAAAGAAAGAACAGATCTTTGCAAGAAATGGCTAGAACTCTTCTTATAGAAAGCAAGGTGGCAATTTGTTTTTGGGCAGAAGCAGTTTCTACGTCTTGTCATATCATTAACAGAGTTTTTCTAAGACCAATTCTTGAGAAAACTCCTTATGAGATTTTCAAAGGAAGAAAACCAACTGTCTCTTACTTCAAAATTTGTGGTTGTAAATGTTTCATTCTTAGAAATGCTAACAATCTTCCAAGTAAGTTTGAGGAGAGATCAGATGAAGGTATATTTCTGGGCTATTCAGTAACCAGTAAAGCATACCGAGTATTCAATAAGAACACTCAGACAGTGGAAGAATCAATGAATGTGAAGTTCCTAGAGCAAGATTCCTCTAACGTGAGCAGCTCAGAAAATGAAGATCCAAAACAAACTGTTGTTCCTGAGAATTCAACTCTCAACAAAGAAGCTGACTCATCACAAAAAATCGACTCTGAGGAAACTCATGAACAAAGATTCACTCAGCCAGACACTACTCAGTTACCAGAAGAAACTGATGACAGCATGGTGCAGATCAAAAATTGGAAGCATAAGTCTAGTCATCCTCAAGAGCTTGTCATTGGAAATATCAGCGAAGGAATTCGAACCAGATCTAAGAACAGAAAGGAAACAAGCATTGTGGCACTAATCTCTGAGATTGAACCAAAAGGAATAGACGAAACACTTACAAATGAAAGCTGGATAGAAGCAATGCAAGAAGAACTCTAGCATTTTAAAAGGAATGATGTAAGGGAATTGGTTCCCAAACCCAAAGGAAGAACCATCATAGGTACCAAGTGGGTATTCAGGAATAAAGTAAATGAACTTGGTAAAGTGACCAGAAACAAAGCAAGACTTGTAGCCAAAGGCTACTCATAGTCAGAAGGAATAGATTACGGTGAAACCTATGCACTAGTAGCAAGGTTGGAAGCTATCAGACTATTACTTGCCTATGCTTGCTACCAGAACTTCAAACTATTTCAGATGGATGTAAAGAGCGCCTTTCTAAATGGGTTCATCAAGGAAGAAGTCTATGTGGAACAACCCCCTGGGTTCGAGGAAACAAGAAAGCCAGATCATGTTTACAGACTGAAAAAGGCTCTGTATGGATTGAAACAAGCGCCTCGAATATGGTATGAACGACTCAGTAAGTTCTTATTAGACAACAAATTCAAGAAAGGTATGGTTGATACCATTTTATTTATCAAGCAGGAAGGTAAAGATATTCTTTTAGTACAAATTTATGTAGATGATATTATTTTTTGTTCTGCTAATGAACGATTGTGCAAAAACTTCTCAAAGTCTATGCAGGAGGAATTTGAGATGAGTATGATGGGAGAACTCACATTTTTCCTAGGACTTCAAATCAACCAATCAAAACGTGGAACGGTCATCCATCAAGAAAAATATACCAAAGATTTAGTCAAGAAGTTTGAAATGGAAAATTGCAAGAAGACCGAAACTCCAATGTCAACTTCCATCAAACTTGATCAGGATGAATCAAGAAAGAAAATTGACCAAAAATCTTATAGAAGTATGATTGGGTCTTTTCTCTATCTTACTGTATCTATACCAGATATTATATACAGTGTATGTCTATGTGCTCAGTTTCAAGCAGACCCAAGAGAATATCATTTTACAGCAGTAAAGCGAATTATTAAGTACATAGCTACTTATCCACTTATGGGTCTATGGTATCCTAAAGAAACAAACTTTACTCTCCTTGGCTACTCAGACGCTGACTTAGCAGGATGTAAAGTAGACAGAAAGAGTACATCTGGAACATGTCAATTACTAGGGCAGATGCTGGTATCGTGGTCTTTTAAAAAGCATAACACTGTGGCTCTATCAACTGCAAAAGCATAATATGTTGTTCTCGGAAGCTGCTGCTCACAGATTTTATGGATGAAACAGCAACTACTGGATTATGGAAAGGAAGAAGCATGCACTAAAATAAGATGTGATAATACAAGTACAATAAATCTCACCAAAAACCCAATTCTACATTCCAGAGCAAAACACATTGAGATCAGGCATCATTTCATTAGAGATCATGTACAAAATGGAGATGTATTCGTGGAATTTATTAACTCAAAAAATCAATTGGCAAACATCTTCACAAAGCCACTGGACAAAGGTACATTTGATTCTATATGCAGTAGATTAAATATCATTAATCCTTTTGTATAAAAATTTTCTCAAGACAGGATATAATCTGGAAGAAGCATTTGAACCAACCTCCAAGGTAACTCCGAGAAGAAATTGACGGTATGATTTTGGTGCTTAAATTATTGTCTTGATAAATTATTAACAAAATATTTGATGTGCATAATTTCAGTATATGCCTAAATTATCTACATTTATTTTCCTTTTTTAAAGATATTCGAAAAACTGCTAATTTAAGACAACAGTCGTGTCGTTTCATCTTCAAAGAGTCTATAACTCTCAAAAAGCACAATCTTTTCACAACAAGTCTTCAGAAACCTACTTTCAGAAAACCTAAAGAACCTATCTTTCTCTCCAAATCAAACCTTCTCCAAACAATGGATTCGAGATTCTCCATGTCCAGATCGAGGTCTGTATCCCCATCTCCTAGAAGAAGATCCCACAGGATTGCTGGCAGAGGACCAAGGAGAATAGAGGGAGGGCAGACGCACTTTGATCTGACACAAACTTCTGATTCCGAAGGACAAATTCAAAGGGATGCATCTGAAAATCTAGAGCATTAGAGAGATTCTTCATCACATTTTGAACGGAGAAATATATCTAGAAGAGGTACGTCTGGATTAACCCTGCCTCAACCAGAAAACCCTCATTCTGTCATGAGAATGTATCAACGCTTAGTGAGAAATAATGCTACTGAGGAGATGAAACTTTTTCTGTTGAGAGAAAAAGGGTATGCAAATGAACTTCGTGCAGTTCGAGGCTGTGCAAACGACGAATCACCTTCCGCACGAAGTACACGGGAAGTGAAATGAGTTGGAATAGGGAAAATGCTCTGGTAGAGAAGGAGGATGATGAAAGACTTTATAGAAATTTTGAAATCAGAATGGGAATTGCAGATGTGGTTAGGAATGCCACTAGGAAACTATTCAGATCGAAAGAACATAAAATTTTTTATAATAGATTGCTGGAACGAGGAGTGATGAATCACAGGATTGTGGATTTTGATTTTATGGATGTTGCTGATGTGAATCTGCGACAACCTTTTGAAATGTTGTAGATGGATCAATTTTGCACTGATTCTGCTGTTGTTTATCCACAACTGACAGCATATTTTTACTTCAATCTAACATTTCTGTCTCCGGATAAAATGCAATTCTGTGTGTACGATAGATTTTATGATGTGAGTACATATGTTCTGGCTGACATAATGAAAGTGGAAAGAGGACCTTTCTTGCCAATAGAAGTGATCTACGAGACTATCTGTAAGTATCTTATAAAGTCTGTTAGGCCTACTATTACCTATCCTTTCTTAACTTCAGCAAGAACCATTTTGCTTAAAATCATCATAAGCTGCATTCGTTCCAAGGCTTCATCAAAAACTGATGTGTCAAAGTTTGAGGCCAAACTGATGTGGGCAATTGAGAAGAGAGTTCTATTCTCGCTTCCTCACACTGTTCTTTTACACATGTATCGAACAATTTCGAAAGATAAAGGACAATTGCCTTATGGAGCTCTGGTGACCAGAATCTTTGAATATCACAAGATTGATATACTAGGCAGACTCTGCTCTACAGAACTTCCAACTATGGTCATAGATCTTAAAATGATAAACAAGATAAGACTAAGGGATGTTACAGAGACATGGAGAAGAAAAGAGAAGGAATTGGCAAAGGCATCAACAAAGCGAAAGGGAAAAGAGATGGCTGCTACAGAACATAGTTCAAAGAAGAGTAGACAACTGTTACTTCATGATGAAGATGATGAAGAGGAGACGATTTCTGAAATTCTGGTAAAAATGGGTCAAACTGTACATAGAACAATACAACCAGAACTAGAACTGCCTCCACCAACAGTGACAGAAGAAACTCTTCCTAATACAGCACCTCAACCAGATGAGCATATAGAAATGTCAGAGCCAGATGAAATTGAATCTGATGAAGGAAGACCAGAAGAAAGAGAAGAAATTGAAGAAGAAAATATTCGAATAAATGAGGGTGTTATTCCTGATGCAGAAGAAGATAGAAATCCATTGGGACAACAAGGGCAGACAGAAGCATTAACTCAGGGGGAGCCTATGCATCAAACTAGTGAGGAAGATATTCCTGCAACTTCATCTGATCGTGCCGATACTCAGAAGATATTGGCTTTACTTATGGAAATAAGAGATCGCCAAGTTGCTATAGAAAGCTCTCTAAATTCCAGAATAGCGACTCTTGATGACACAGTTCATCAATGTCTTAACAGGATTGAAGCATCTGCCATGGATATGGAGGATTTCACCCTTGTTCGGACCCTCAAGAAAAAATCTTCTTAAAATTAATCTTCTGATTTTACATCTTTTGAATGTTATCTTTTTGATTGTGACAAAAAGGGGGAGTAAGACCTAATCTGAACCTGTTATGTTTGGATGATTTGCTGAAATATGCAGTTGGATGTTTGCTGAAATTTGCATATGATTTTGAACCTGGTTATGTTTGGATGTTTGCTGAAATTTGCAAATTATTGCTTGTGCTCGTAAACTAAAATTCGCAGAGTATTTATCTATGTTCAACATAGATGAATGAACTATCTGAAGTGAGCATCATTACTCCTGTTATATTTGGAAATATGTGCTGCTAATCATATTTGGCAGGGGACAACAAGCAAGAAGCATAAAAAGTTTTGTCACCATAAAAAAGGGGGAGATTGTTGAAAACTCCTAATTTTGATGTTAACAAATCATTTTATGTTAGTATTTATACAAATCTTCAGAAGGAACAAGCTATGGGATAATGTATGTTTTTGAGTCTGTCAGTGGCAGAAGGAAAACATACTGTGTTTCTGAGTTTGACCGTACCAGACGGAAATTTGAGTCTGATTGTACCAGACGCAAATTTGAGTCTGACCGTACCAGACGCAAATTTAAGTCTGACTGTATCAGACGGAAATCTTAGTCAAACTCAGAATAAAACTTCTTCAGAAATTTATCACCAACGGTCAAGTATTTCACTTACCTTGTTTACATTGATTCTGTTATATTAGTTTGAATTGCAGGATCAATTAAAGGACAACTTCCAAAGAAGAATGGAGTACTTATGGAAGCTCGGATTCTGATTGTATGGGCGAGTAGAATCAAAGGGGATCAGATCTATTTCCAACGGTCAAATATACTTGCCTTATAAAGTCTGTCCTAGAAAAGGAAAACTAAACTCTCAAGGAAAAAGCCAACGGTCGAGTGTGGCTTGGAGAGTATATAAGGATAGGATGAGACCTATGAGATAGATAGGATAAACATATTCCAAAGTACAATTCTGTTCTTCAGTTGTCTAAAGTGTGAAATTGAGAGATCTTGGTGAATTACCAGAAAGAGTGACTTTGTGAAAATTATCATCACCAAGTGTTAATACTCAAGAGTGTGTAATCATCCTTGATCTTATAGTGGAATCCAGCCTATTAGCTGATCATCTGAAGAGTGGACGTAGGCTTGTCTAAAGCCGAACCACTATAATCTGTGTTTGCAATTCTCTTCTCTCTCTATTTAAATTCTGTTTGTAAATTGCAAAAGATTGTTATTACTTGCGCGTAAAATTCATTTACACCTATTCACCCCCCTCTAGGTGTTAATACTAGTTCTAACACTTCCATGTTTTGATGGTCTTTGAGTCGACTCTGTCCATCTCATGTAGATTGAAGGACCTCCCAAATTGCCCAGCCTGGTGTTTTACATCCATGCGACTAACATGATAGAAAATTAGGATAATAATCTGTCCATATAATTCTCTTCATTCCCACATTTGTACCAGCTTCATGAGGCAATTTTTACTGAAAGCATAATTTTCGGAGAAGATGGCAATCGAGATGCTCGACCGCTTGATCACCTCTATTAACTCAAGCACGATCTCTTCTCCGCCATGGAGGTGTTCGTCATCTCTGAAGACCATGATCCTTGCATCTACCAACACGCGGTAGAGGTGATCCGTGAAACTTTTGTGTGTATCTTTATCACTAAAATTCAAGAATACGCCGTACTCAATTCTAGATGATGACAATGAGGTTGAAGTTGATTCCTGACAAATCAAGGATACTAAACTGCTTCACATAGTAAACATAGATTTTCAAACCAAGTCTCATGTATCTAGCCAAAAGTTTAGAAAAAAAAATACATTATCTTATGGAAGTGGCGTACCTTACCTAACAATTGAATTGGACCTGAATCTTATAGCTTGCGCATTTTGAATTTATTTAAATCCAAAATACTCAAAACATTCATACCACTCAAAGTCAATAGATAAATTTCCATGTAATTAATTTCATAGTACTTCTTAAATTTCGGGAGAAAGCAAAAGTACTAAACAAGCCCAGCGTACGATATCAACAACACTTGGAGTTTGGATAGGATCTCATGATTTTCAAAATTCCATGGCTCGATCGCTCATGTCAAAGAAAACTGGTAGCATTGTAGACGATTTTTAGCATTTGAGGGGTCGAACTGCAGGCAGAGGACTGATTCCTCCGTATTAATGTCAAGAAAGTCTGAAGTGACAATACAATAAAAATCCCAAAGATGCAGAGAAAACCAACCGAAGCATGAACTGCGTGAGCCGGAGCATCACCTGCAGGAGCAAGAGCCGAAACACCGGCCGGAACATCAATTACATGATCCGGAGCCTGACCTGCAGGATTCCGAACCCTAATACCATTTTCTTTCGTCTGTTTTGGTCTAAGAACCACAAAAGCAATTATTATTCCGAACAGAATTAGAAACGCGATGAACCAAATCGGACCTAATGGGAGAGACAGAATCAGAAGAGCCAGTAGTATCGCCATCAAAGCCATCTCCCATCCAGCCATCGCTCGGTCTCGCGCTTTCTCTCACAGAGGCAGAGAAGGCCTGTAAACATTAGACAATAAATGTACAAATATATTATATTTTATACACGATCAAGACCGCTGACTTCTGGGGACCCGCGCTTCGCCGGGGGAGAAAATATTGAGAAAATATTAGGTATATTTCAAATTTCACGTCATCCATCAAGATTTGGGTCCCACTTGTCAAATCAATGCCTCTCTGCTCTCCTCCGTTACTGCCCGTGACTCTCTCTCCCTCTTCCTCTTTTCTTCTTCTCTTTTCTTTTCTCATGCGTCCGCCATGGCTCGAGGTGAGCCCAAGGCTCATGCCCACTCTGGCCATGAAGCTCGACCTCAAACCCGGAGCTTGGGTAGCCTTGGCCAGGCTGCTCGAGTTTCGAGCTCGGCCTCAAGCTCGTGGCAATGGCCACTCGAGCTTCGAACTCCCGGCGACGGCGATGTTGATCCTCTCCTCTTGTGGCGCCAACAAGCTGCCGATCGCATCCTCTGGCGCCACCGAAACACTGATTGCGATCATCTCCTTCGAAATCGCTGCCCATTCTCATCTCCACGCTCCTCAACCTCTCGACCTCCTGCCGAATCACCACCTCATCGTCGCGTCCGGCAGCGTGCCGTCCCTCCTCGACTTGAAGCGGGCATGAGCCTTGGCCTCGAGCTCGAGCCATGGCGGACGCAAGAGGAAAGAAAAGAGAAGTAGAGAGAGAAGAGGGAGACGGAGAGTCACCATCAGTAACGGAGGGGAGGAGAGAGTAAAGTAAAGGTGATAGATGAGAGTTCTCCCTCCTAACGGAGCATCAACGGGGATAGTGGGGAGCAGAAAATTTAATGATGGTATCAGAGATGTGGGTCCCGATTTGTCACATCCGTGGATGGTTAAGTATGGATCCTAGGTGCCGTATTAAATGCATTTAATATTTTCTGTGGGAGAATGGGGAGCAGAAAATTTAATGGTTCATCTGACATGTGGGTCCGGATTTGTCCTATCCGTTGATGGTTAAATATGGATCTGATGTATTAAATGCATCTCATAGTTTCTCCGCAGGTTGAAAACGAGAGGGAAATTGTCAGGTCCTCGCGGTCTCTGTTTAGCTGACTTTAGGAGTTGTTCAAGCACTTTTTTTTTTACAGATATTTACGAAATCACAATTAGTTTCAAGGAGATTTAATTTTGAGAGTTCTTGAACTGGATGCGTAATGCCTAGGGTCATGATCTAATCCAAAACCGAAACAGGGATAAGAAGTTGACACGTGGGTCAACGCATGAACCAAGACCGGACTTGGAAAGTTGTAAGTCTGCGTTCATATTATAATCATATAGAAATCATATTATATTCAAAGATCATGACTTTGATATTATTCCCTCTGCCGAAAAGAGGTAATGAAAGAAAAAAGACATTCCCTTTATAAAAATATTGAGGCTGGTGAATTATTAAACGCCAATGCATGCCCAAAAAGAAAAGCAGATGGACAAATTCATTTGTGGAAAAAAGAATAATCGATCAAGAACTCGGTGGAATGACATACGACAACAGATATCGAAAAGGAAAAAAAAAACAGGCAATAAAAAACCACCAGGGCATATCTTGACTTACACAATAAATTAGGGAGGAAATTGTGGGATTTGTGTAAGTCCATATTCTTTAAATATTATATTTGCTCCTTCTTTTTTGTCGGTATATTTGCTCTTTCGGGACAGCTGGAAATCGCGGGATGGAAAATCACCGCCGAAAAATAGGGTTTGAGCATGGGGAGACTCACAATTTGAAGGGGTCGTCGACAATTTAGAGAGATAAAGGAAAAAGAGAGTTGTTTTTCGTTGTGGCCGCCTACGAGTCTGGCGCAGCCGTCGTCCACGCGCCTCCGCGTTCCTCCTCCTCGCCGTGCCACACCGCTGCGAGGCAGCTCGTACACGCACGCCCCGCCTCTCACCGACCTGCATTCTTCCTAACCACCGTCCAGTCACCACCTGCAGTGCTCCCGGTGAAATCTCCAAGTTCCCACATCCGCCGGTTACCACGATCGATCTCCTGCAGTTGCTACTGCAATCTGGACGTCACTGTTGCTGCGATCCCAGTCCAACACAGCGAAGCTTCAAAGGCCAGCTCCGGTGACCATCCCGACGAGGATTCCTCGATCCAACAAGGTCCGAAGCTCTTCGCCAACGCCATCACAGCTGCAGCATCTCTGGTAAACAGCCTCGCAGTGTTCTAGCCTTCGTCACCAGCAACGATCCCAGAAATTTTACGGCCCTCTGCTGTGTTCTAGGTATTGGTAACAAGACCCAATCAAATCCTGCGTGTTTTCTTGACCATTTTTGCAGGTTTTCCGACGGGAATCTTCACCATGTTTGTGAATCCTCGAAGAGCCAGTAGCTTTCTCCAGCACAGCCACACGTAACCCACAACAGACCCTTTTGCCGCGAAGTCATATTCCCCTGCCATAAACTCTTGATGGGCGCCTTGAGCTCATCGCCAGTCCCATTTTCGGAACAAAGCCGTCAAATTTAGGTAATTTCCTACGCCAAACTTGATCTGAAAATATTGTTGCCTAGTTTGCAATCACTGGTTATATAAATTGATAGTATTCGATTTAGATCAGATGGAGCGAAGGTTGTTAGAAGCAGCTCAAAGGGGCAACGCCGATGAGCTGAATGACTTGATCGGAAGCAACAGGCTCATCCTGGAGGAGACGGCTCTTGAAGGAGCTGGTCAAACGCCGTTGCACGTCGCTTGTATGGCCAGCCATTTGGATTTCGTTCAAGAGATCCTGAAGTTGATGCCGAAGTTTGCTGAAAAAGTGAACACAGATGGTTACAGTTCACTGCACATCGCGGCAGCTCAAGGTAATGTTGAGATCACGAAGGAGCTCTTGAAAGTGGGTGAACACTTGTGCTCTGTGAAGGGACGGAAGAGAAGAATCCCTTTGCATTATGCCATCATAAACGGTGAGCTTGATGTCATGAACGAACTGCTCTCCGCTTCGCCTGACTATCGAAAAGACAACCGCCCAAGAAGAGACAGTACTTCACCTCGCTGTGAAGAACAACCGGTATGACGTGGTCGTCAAGTTGGTGGAGCATCTGAAGGATAATAACAAGGCACCTGTCATCAATAGGAAGAACATCAAAGGTAATACTGCCTTGCATCTCGCTGTCGCCAACAAAAATTTCGAGGCAAGTCACGCTGTTCCTTTTTTCTTATTGCACTTTTCTTCTCGCATTATTTCAGTAAGGTTGTCAGTTTGATGTCCGTCCATGGCCAAAAATTTACGGTATTATCTTAGTGTCAGAAGATCAATGAGAACAAAAGACGAAGATGGTAAATTGCAGATGGTAGACTTCTTGCTTCGCCAGCAGCACGTGGACGTGGACGTGGACGCGAATGCCTGTAACAAGAGTGGCAGGACGCCTTTAGATTTGGAAGCAGGAGATAGAAAGATCAGAGAAATTCTGAGAAAAGCTGGAGCCGAACGCGGAACAGGAAGATCGATCTCGCCTGCTTCATCACTGGTCCTGGAGGTAGATCAATCAGATGGGGATGCTCTATCACGTTCCCGATTGAGAAATTTGAACACGGAAAAGGAGTCGATGGGCGACATACGCAATGCCCTGCTGGTTGTGGCCGCGCTCATTGCGAGCACAACCTACCAAGCTGTGCTTCAGCCTCCAAGCTTTAAAACGAAAGTTGACAATAGTTCCACAAAAGGCTTGCTCGCATCCTACGTGTCTTGGATGACTGGTTCTCTTGGGGGGGACTTGGCGTATGTCGCCTTCATAACTGGCAACACATTCGGACTCTTGGTGTCATTCCAGATGATCATTTGCCTCACCAGAGATCTCCCCTTCAAGCTGCCGCTGCTACTCTCCGTGGCCGCAAAGTTCAAACCTACTGTTGCTACACGTATTACCTTCCGTTCACGTTACTGGACAAGGAGTTTGGTCTGAAAAACGTGGAATTGTTGAGTGTGCTGCCAATCATGATTTCAGTTGTTCTTCTACTGACGCAGAGGAGGTTGGCGCTACTTTTAGATCTTTGCGTGGGATGGCTTTTTCGGTGTGACCACCTTCGTGGTATGTACAGTCTGAGGACCTAATCCATCGTTGTTAATGATGGTATTTCTCTTTCCTTAAGGTTGAGCTAAGAAATGCAAGCCTTTAGCAATGTCTGAGGGAGTTTGTTGGACAAGGTCAGATGTTGATTTGATGTGCTTAATTCTCTGCATTTGATTGTGTAATGTCCGCGAGTGATTCCCTATACTGTATTCTCCTCAAAAAAAATGTATCCTGAGTTCAGTGTCCTTGTTACTCTGCAGTTGATTGAGTACTGTCCGCCGGTGATTCACTATATTGTATTTTCCTAATAAATTGTGTTCTGAGTGCGGTTGCGCGAGTTTTCTACTATCTACCCATTGGGTCTTTGCTTCTTCAGATGAATTGGCCATCAAGAGAACATCTTTGTGAGGTTTGAGAATTTGTTTGTGAGCGCAGGTGGAAGAACTAATGTTAATACCTATGAGCACTCACAAAACTAATTGAAATGGATGTGAGACAAACCGTTGCCACTGAGTATGAAGAAAAGCATAGGATACGCAATATTGGTCGGATCAAATCAAATGGTGCCAATACAAATTTAAATGAAATCAAATGATCATTACTGCAATACAGGCAGCTTAGGCCGATAATAGGAGTAACTTAATGAGAAGGTTGAGATCTAATTCAAGAATACTACAATTTTTGAATAATCTCATGATTTGGTCTCATGTATCATATAATAATAATGGAAGACTTATATACGCATGAATATGAAATTTATTGTAAAAATTAAGTAGAGAAAGGAATTTTTTTGGGGAATGTCTAAGCGGGAGGGACCACTTTTTTTCTGTTTTAAGGAAAAAAAAAATCTTATCTACCGACTCATCATATATTTCATGCCCTATATACCCTGCAATAATTTTTCGATGGGTAAAATGACAATCAAGTGATTAAACTATTGAAACATCCTCGTACGGAATACAAAAGGAATTCAACTCAAGGGCAATCTAGGTCATTTGATGGGGAAAGTACATCGTTCCATAGCGACCACGCATTCCTTTAATGCACGAAAAGCAGAGATATGCTTAACCGTAAAGGTTATTGAACCTTTTACTAAACGTTTAGGTTTTCATCTTAGTCTGTATAAAAATTTTACAAGTTTTGGGGTATTTTCCCAATTAATAGCCAACCAAAAATGTAATTTATTTTTTTTATATTCTAACATTATCTCTCATATGTAAGCTAAACTTTGGCTTAAGCGTAGACTTGGAGAGACAAATAGTGACATGAAATATTTAAATATTTAACTTTCACTGAAAATGATTTTCTATAGTCCTTATAGTATTTGACCACCCCCCAAAAAAAAATCCCTATAGTATATGTTTTCTCATTTAATTAGGTTGCGACGAAGAGTGCACAAACAGCTAAGGAAGCGGAGTGAGAGGCCTGGTGATATTTTTTTTTTCCGGATGATAACGCCCATGTTTGTGGCTCGAATGATGGCATGGGACACACATGTGGTCATCATCCGGCAAAAATTTGTACTTCGGGTGAGATGGGGGTCAATTAAGACGAAATCACCACATTCAAAGGCTATCTTGAAACAAATACCACTTTGGTAATACTTTGAGGAAAATGCACTACTTTAGTGATATTTTTAAAATTTTCAGCTTTTAAATTTCTGATCTATTAATAAGCCTCCGTATGACAAAGCGAATCGTGAAATACGGTCATACTCATTTAATCAACCACATTGAAACAAACAATTGTGATTCAAACATATTGATTAATCTCAAATCACACATCTATAATTTATTTCATTAATTAAACCTTGCTCCAACCACACATCAATGGCTCGTTCCATTGCATAATTTCAAGCACACGTCAATGTAACACTATCAAAAGCCTCTCCCCTGAAAGCCATCGCTAGCTCTCACACTTTCTCTCATAGAGGCACAGGAGGTACTCTCGGTCTCTATTTAGCATGGTTATCAAGAAATTGGTTTTTGAGAGGGATCCATCCTAGATGGGGTCGGTGCACCGAAATAGTTGATTTGAGCCCTTATTAATGCTAAACCGATTCACTAATTCCTTTCACATTCATTTCGCTATAAGGTACCGATTCATAGAAACATGGAAGATTACTTCTGATTCTATCATTCTAGTCTAACGAGACGAAATCTAAAAGCAATGAAGAGCTTTCTTTGAACTTGCCCATTCACTATTATTTTTTGATTTTGTGACCTTTGGTCCAATGTTTGATGTGATCCCTAAACTTTTAATTAGTTCAATATGGACCTGTGCAATGTAGTCTTTGAATTTTTAATTTATTCAATATATTCCATGGACTTTTAATGCGTGTTCAATTTGGTCCTTGATCTATATGAAGATGTTCACTATTGTCCTTCTTTGAACATTTTTATATAGTCTTGAGACTAAATTGAACATGCAACAAAAATCTATGGATCGCATTGAACAAATTAAGAGTTTAAGAATCATATTGCACGTTAAGTTAAAGTTTAGAAACCTCATTGAATAAATAATTCATGGACCATATTGTACACTAAGTTAAAGTTCCGAATTATTTACGTTATTTCTCCTAAAATAAACGGACTTGCCCAGCCCAAGGCAAACTCATCATCTGAGCCCACTGTGCGCAGTCCATTCCCTTAAGCCCATCAGAATTGAATTGTCCAGGTCCACCCATTAATCTCAGTCAAGACCCGTTTGCAACTCACTACATTTTCAAGGCGCACGCGACAGAGGAAGAGGTGAGCGTTGCAGGATCTCGCATAACAGAATTCATCATTTTCTCCACAAAAATAGGGGAGAGTGCATTCGCGAGATTACGTCGTAACAAAATTCATCACATGTGATAAGAATGGTTATATTTTTCATTCAAATCGAGAGAGAACCTTCTTCTTTCTTCCTCTTTAGCCCATCAGATGCCCTCCATCATGGCCATCAATCGTCGTCACCGTCAGACGTTGTGGCTTCTTTCACCTCTCTTCTCGATTACGATCACTGAAAGAGTTTTGAGTCGCTTTTCCTCGCTACCTCTCCCGCCATAAAGTACTTGAAGCGAGATGTTTGCAATAAGAATTTTCAACGATGGAACAAATTTCACGCTGCTGTACTGAAAAAAAAAAGAAAACCTATAATTCATGCCGTCTAGAATGTTTGACGTGTTATTGAATCGAAAATTTCTCTAGGCAAAGAAACTTTTTTTCAAAGTTGCAAGGAGCTCTCACTAATAGCAAAAGCCACATTTCAAATAATATAGTAGTCATCTAGATGCGTAAGTCAATGTAAGCTATATCTTTAAATACTCAATCGTGAACAAATCTGCCGTATGTATACTGACCTGCAAAAAACCTATAGATCACAACATCCTTTTATGGAAAAATATTTTCCTCTTAGATCTTTTTTTTTTTTTCGTTTTACATAAATAAAAAATCCTCCTTTTCCATTTCAATATGCCAATGTTGTAACTCATGCACAATGAGACTAAGAAGTACCTACAAGCGTTCGATGGAAACTGGAAAGTAACATAGGGATAGATGGAGTACAATACTAAAGCGTAAATGAATCTCTTACCATTCAAGATAAAAGAGCTGATAAAATTCACTACCAAAAAATTGGATAGAGAACTGAATTGAAGGATTCACTCACTTGAAAAAAAAAGTCACTTATGCAATCAAACTCAAATATGCCATATATGTAGTGGTAACTAGGAAACATTAAACTCACAGGAAATTTAAAACACACGAAAACTTACGGTTCAAACCTCTAGCCTTATTTCAACCCAAAAAAAAAAAAAAACCTGCAGCCTCACATTGCATCAAGAATTGTGCAATGCATTCAAACTCCAAAAGTGCAGGGCTTCTTCCTCCTCGTTGGACCCGTTGGATCACGCTAATACTCCTTGGATGGCCCAAAATCTACTCCATTTGCATGCCTAACAAACAAATGAGCTTTGGTTAATTGATGAGTTTTAAATTGAGCTTGGGAGTCGATTGTCTTCAATAGAAATTTCGAATCTCTGATGCTCCTGCATGGCTAACTCGAAAGGCAGCTTTAGCCCAATTTTTGGTTTTTTTTTAATGAATCCAAGGTAGCGTTCCAAATAGCCACTCTCTTATCGCCGTATAATGTCGAACCAATATTCTCCAAAGTCGAAGGAAGCCGTCCAGTAGCTCCGACAATCACTCTGCACAAATCTTCATACTCAGTAGAATCTTTAAGACCATTCTCCCCAAAAGCATGCATACGGAAGAGTTGGAGTGCATCGTCAAAACCCAATGGTTCGACCTCGTATGCTTCAACTGTCCCATGATCAAATGCTCCAACGTGCAAAGCATTAAAGACACGTTTGTCTCTTGTTGTTACAATGATTCTACTTCCCGGACCCAACCAAGTAAGATCCCTAAAAAATGCTCCGGTTTGTTCATCTCTAGGCACATTGTCAAGCACAATGAGAATCTTCTTATTATGAAATTTTTTTATCTCTTCATTGACTAATTCTAGTGGTACCCTCAATTTTAGAAGCTTACCAATCAACCTTTCTCGTGAAACTTCTGCCAGGTGAATATCTTCAACGAAGCAATATGCATCAAACAACTTACGCATCTTGTTAAAAATAACCTTCGCAAGTGTAGTCTTTCCGACACCCCCCATACCACATATTCCAATGATGCGTACATCATCTTCACTTAATTCGGTTGCTTGTCCCTTGATGCGGGTAACACCAAGCTTTCTCATCATCTCTTGAACAACATGATCATCCATTCCAACTAGTTTGTTGGGTAGAACTTGTTCATCATTTTTCAACACTTGCACCACACGCACAACTTTTGCTACGAGCTCGTCCTCGTTCCTACAAAACGTTAAGTGATGAAGCACGTGGATGACAAGAAAGTCATCAAAAATATTATAAAGTAGACAAAAATGAAAGTGGGGAATGGACCGACAAAAATTAAATCAATCGACATGGTCTATTCTTATGCATTGTTAAATTTTCGATCATTATCGAGATGATTACATATAAATTTATTCAAAAAGGTTTGGGTTCATTTTCACATGATCCTGCACTCTTTTTTCCATTTATACAAAAAAGTCAATGGAAACCAGAAGCAAGAGAATTACCCACCTATTTAGATCCTTCACAACCAATCCCTTTATTCTCCCGATCTTTCGAAGAATCTCCCTCCATGTTTCGATGAATTTTGAGTCATCTCCCCCTTTCTCATGTAGAGAGAAGGAGGTTCCAAAATCCCCAGTCTGGTGTTCTACATCGGAGGGACTAACACCATAGAAAATCGGGAAAATAGTCTGTCCTGTTGATTCTCTGCACTCCCACGTTTGTACCAGCTCATCGAGGCAAAATTTACTCTGAGGGAAATTTCGAGAGAGGATAGGTATACATATCCTCGACTGCTTGATCGCCTCTTTTAGCGCCGGCATGATCTTTTCTCCTGCTTGGAGGTCTTCGCTGTCCATGAAGACCTTGATCCCTGCCTCTTTTAATTTGGTGTAAAGGTGACTCGCAAAATTTCTATCAGTTTTACCGCTATAACTCAAGTATAAGTCATACTTGATTCCAGATGATGACGAAGATGATTCCTGTCAAATCAAGGAAACTAAAACACTTCACATAGAAAACGTAGTTTTTCACACTTAGTCTCATGCATCTGCTAAAAAAGAAATAAAAAATAATCTTATGGCTCCTATGGAGGCAAACCGAACCCAATAAGTGAACTACATCTGTGAAAGAAGATAGGAAGAATGCAATGAAGACAAGGAAGAATTGACACGAGAAGAGAATTGCAGAAGGATTTTATGTATTTCTTCTCTGTATTGAACAATGTACATAAGCAACAATATATAGTGAAAGGAAAGGACAATAAACGAGGAAAAATTATATACTCTATTCTACGTATATCAAATCTAATCCTAACTTGACTTAATTATAATTGATATATTCTCGACATCTTCAGACATATCTTCCAACACTCCCCTTCAAGCTGGTGGCTTGTATATGTCTAAGACACCAAGCTTGCTCAGAAGATATGTATGCTACCATTGACATAAAGGTTTGGTGAATATATCCGCTGGCTGTTCAATAGTTCTGATTCCTCTTATTTCAATTATGCCTTCTTGGATCTTCTCTCTGGTGAAATGGCAATCAACTTCTATGTGCTTTGTTCTTTCATGTAACACAGGATTCGCCGCAAGCTTGAGCGCAGAATCATTTTCACAAAATAATAAGGTTGATCCATTAACTTGTATTCCAAGGTCCGAGAGTAATCCTCATAGCCAAATTACTTCACAAACAGTTTTGGCCATGGATCGATATTCAGCGGATGATAAAGACACAGTGGACTGTTTTTTCGTTTTCCATGAAAGCAATGAGTCTCCAAGTTTAATGCAGAAACCGGAGATAGATCTTCGACTCACGGGACAAGTTGCATAATCTAAGTCACAATAAGCTGTCATTTCCATATTGCACTTGCGATAAAGTAGAATCCCTAGTCCTAGGCATTTCTTCAAATACCTTACAACCTTCAAAGCATCATTCATATGAGACTGTTTGGGATTATGCATGAATTAACTCAATGTCTGAACCGCATAACAAATGTCTGGTCTGGTCATAGTGAGATAAATGAGTTTGCCAACTAATCACTGATAAATTGATGGGTCCTTGAGCAATGGATCATCAATCTTAGATTTGAGCCCCATATCATATTTAGTTGTAGTCAACTTCACATTTTGTTCAATGGGAATAACTGCTGGCTTACACCCTGATAGACCTACTTCTGATATGATTTCCAGTACATATTTTCGTTGACTAAGAGATATCCCTTGGTCTGAGCGAGCTATCTCAATTCCAAGAAAATATTTTGGTGACCCTAAGTCTTTAATGTGGAAAGCAGAATGCAAATATTCCTTAAGTTTTCTCACAGCAAGTTCATCATTTCCCATAATGAGTATGTCATCAACATATATCATCAAGTAAATGGATGACATACCTTTTGTCCATGTGAAGAGAGCATAATCATGTTTGGACTGTTTGAATCCTGCAGCAATGAGTGCATTGGTAAACTTGGCGTACCATTGACGTGACGCCTGTTTGAGACCATATAGGGATTTACGGAGGCGACATACCTTAGACTCCCTGATGCAAGCCCAGGTTAGGCTTTCTCAAATAATAGGATCGGGAGAGTGACTCGCACACGGGAAACAGGACGAACAGAAACTCCAGCACCGTGCAAGCTCAGGAGAATAGTCGTATCTTTGTCGATACACATCTGATCGACCTGATTCCAAAGCCAAATGAACAAAGACTTCTGGATCTACAATTTCTCTGTTTTTTGTTTTCTGAAATAAGCACTGTAGGATGGTCTAATTTTGGTTCGAAATGACGAACAGAACATGAAAAGATAGAGACTTCATTGGTTGCTCTTCTAGGCCTCCAAGGAAGTTGAGGGGGCACCGATTCTTCTAGATCGATGACTGCAACTCTTCAAGGATGCAGATTTCGAAAGCTCGACTCTTCAAGGACGGAGTGAAAACTCTTCTAGGTTTTCAAAGGTATGAACTCTACAAGGTTCACGATACTTGCTTCAAAGCAAAGTTTTTTTCATTCATCAAAGTCGTCTGTCCTCTACCAGAAATTGGATGGCTTATATCGCCAAAGAAATAAAGACAGAGCATTGAAACTAGGAGAAATAAAGACAGAACATTGAAATGAGGAGAAATATTAAAGAGCATAGAAACTTTAAACTAGTAAAAGCATTATGAGGGCTCTCGAGGTGTCTTTCAAGCTTCCGGGATGGATTCAAGATATCGATACGGCTCCTCGGTTTCATCGAGCTTGAATGCGGGCCAATCTTCTTGGTCGAGAGAGCTGGTCTTCAATGCGGGCTGCATCATCCTCCCCATCTTTAAAAGAATTCGTCCTCGAATTCACGCCATCATCATCAAAAGAATCTCCCACATAAGGTGTTAAATGTCGAACGTTGAAGACGTCGTGAATCTTCAAATGAAAAGGAAGATTTAATCGATACGCGTTAGGATTGATGCGCTCAAGAACTTCGAGAGGTCCAAGCTTTCGATCACTAAGCTTATTATAAGTTCCGACAGGATGCTGTTCTGGTGGCAAATAAGCCCAAACAAAATCTCCAGGTTCAAAGATAACTTCACGCCGCTGCTTGTCAATGTCCATTTTATAGGATTCAGTTTTGCTCTCTAGTCTTTGGCGCACATCTTCATGAATTGTCCTCATTTGAGAAACAATATCATCGACCTTGCTACTTGACTTCTCAACAAAAGGAATTGGTGCAAGATCAAGAGCAATGTTCGGTTGTCGACCATATACGATTATAAATGGACTATATCCAGTGCTACGGTTCTCCGCACAATTATATTTAAATTCTCTAAGTGACAACCGCGTCTCCCAAGAACGGGGATTATTATCGATCAAAGTCCTTAATAGATTTCCCAATGTTCGGTTGACAACCTCAATTTGTCCATCCGTTTGGGGATGAAACACAGTACTATATTGCAGTTTAGTACCGACATTCTTCCACAGTTGTCGCCAAAAATGACTAAGAAATTTTGTATCCCGATCCGAAGTAATGGTCTTCGGAATGCCATGCAACTTATAGACTTCCTTGAAAAATAAGTCGGCAATACGCGAAGCATCCATAGTTTTTCGACATGGAATAAAATGTGCCATTTTTGAAAATCGATCGACAACAACAAAAATCGAATCCATACCTCTATTTGTTCGTGGTAGTCCAAGGACAAAGTCCATAGAGATATCCTCCCATGGGGCATGTGGAATCGGCAAGGGCAAATAAAGGCCAGCATTAGTAGCTTGTCCCTTTCCAATTTGGCAACGTCGACACCTCATCACATGTCGATGTACATCACGTTTCAAATGAGGCCAAAAGTATTTGGTTGAAACAAGTTGTACAGTTTTGTCACGCCCAAAATGTCCTTCACGATGAACTTCATCGATCACCCTTTTCCGAAGAGAACAGTCCGGCACACATAAACTGTTTCCTTTGAAAAGAAAACCATCACATACAGTAAAATCAGCAAGCTTCTTTTCATGTGCATCGGGAATGATCTTGGAAAAGTAGGGGTCTTCTTGATATAACTCATGAAAAGAATCAAATCCAAGAACAGTAGAATGCATTGTAGAGAGCAAGCTCTTCTTTCGACTAAGGGCATCGGCAACCTGATTCTGAGCTCCAGCCTTATGCTTAATAATGAAAGTGAACTCTTGAATGTATTCAGCCCATTTTGCACGCCTGGAGTTAAGCTTTTGCTGTCCAGAAATATACTTCAGAGCTTCATGATCAGTATATAAAATAAACTCTCGATGAATAAGATATGACCGCCAATACTCAAGTGTGCGAAATAATGCGTAGAATTCCAGATCATAGGTACTGTAACGAAGCTTGGCACCATTCAATTTTTCACTAAAGAAGGCGATGGGTCGACCTCCTTGACTTAGAACTCCTCCTATGCTAGTACCTGATGCATCACAATGCACTTCAAAAACAATGTCAAAATTAGGCAATGCAAGTACCGGGGCTGTGCTCAATTTTTCTTTGAGCTGTTCAAAACTTTTCTAAGCTACATTCGTCCATTCAAAAACTCCCTTCTTCATGCAAGAAGTGAGTGGGGCTGCAATGGTGCTAAAATGCGCAATAAACCGTCGATAGAACGAAGCGAGGCCATGAAAACTTCGTACTTCATGCACATTTGTTGGAGTTGGCCATTCTCGAATCACCTTAATCTTAGAATCATCCACCGAAATGCCATTCTTTGAAATATGAAACCCCAAGAAAAGGATTTGTGGTACCATAAAATAGCACTTGTCAAGAGCCGCATACAATTGTTCCTGCCTCAACACACATAATACTTCTTGAAGATGCTGCAAGTGCTCATCAGTAGACTTGCTAAAAATCAAGATATCATCGAAATAAACAACAACAAACTTTCCCAAAAAGGTTTCAATACCTGAGTCATAAACCTCATGAATGTCGATGGTGCATTCGACAATCCGAATGGCATGACTAGCCACTCATATAGCCCATCTTTCGTTTTGAATGCTGTCTTCCATTCATCTCCAGGTTTGATTTTAATTTGATGATATCCACTCTTCAAATCCAGCTTTGAGAATATAATTGCACCAGAAAGTTTATCTAAGAGATCATCAAGGCAAGGAATAGGAAATCGATACTTGATGGTGATCTTGTTGATCGCTCTACTATCGATACACATCCTCCAAGTACCATTTTTCTTAGGCACTAAAAGAGCTGGAACGGCACACGGACTAAGGCTCTCCCTTATAACCCTTATTCAATAGCTCCATAACTTGTCGATGCAATTCCTCATGTTCGGTCGGACTCATTCGGTAATGAGCGAGATTCGGCAAAGAGGCTTCGGGCATCAAGTCAATTTGATGCTAAATATCTCTCATAGGATGGAGACCATTGGGTAAGTCCGTCGGGAAGACATCCTTGAACTCTTCCAAAAGAAGTTGAACTCGATGAGGTACGACAGAGGCAACTTCATTCTTCTCACCTGTTTTATTAAGCAAAATATACAATATACGAACTCCTTTCAAAGCATCCTTCATATCCTTCATTGTCAACAACGTAGGGGAGAAGGAATTCTCAACTACAGGAGTTTTCAAAGGTTCCCTACTAGGTACCAATGTAATCTTCTTGCCTCCAAATTCAAAAGAATATGTATTTCGATAACCATCATGCGTAGTCCTCCTATCGAATTGCCATGGTCGACCAAGAATAATGTGACTAGCATCCATCGACAGAACATCACACCATATCTTGTCATTATAAACAGAACCAATAGACAAATTAACAAGGCATCATTTTGAAACAGTTACCTCAGCGCCTTTCTTCAACCACGACATTTTATAAGGCGTAGGGTGTGTTTTTAGTTCCAACTTCAGCTTGTTTGCCCCTACTTCAGAAATTATATTCTCACAACAACCATAGTCAATAATTAATTGACACACTTTTCCCATGATTGTGCAAGCAGAATGAAAAATATTGGTACGCAGCCACCTATCTCCAGTGTCATCTCGAGGAGTAAGAAATATTTTCCTTACCATAATAAGTTCGCCAGTGTCAGCATGCACTATTTGTTCATCATCCACAGCTTCTTCATCATTGTTCAACCCCTCTTCAAGTGGGTCCTCAGAATTCTCATCAGAATCATTATCCACTATGAGGGCTTTACCGGTTGATCGATTCTTATTGATGCGACAATTACTAGCACGATGACCCAACTCCCCACAAGAATAGCAACGTATTTCAGACATAGCAGGTTGCTTCGAAACATGGGGCTGAGTAGAAGGCTTACTAGCATATTGCGTTGTAGCCTCAGCAACTTTAGCAGCGCTAGTGGTACTCTTAGTGGCCCGACTTGTCATGGTAGTTGATTGTTGTCTCCGAGAACGAGAGCGCTCCATTTTGAGTGCCCGTTGGTGTGCGTCTCCTAAGTCCCAAATGTCAATGACTTCCAAGGCGTCTTGAATGTAAAATTGAAGACCGTTCAAGTATTTGTTCACAAGCACCTCCTCCGGGTCTTGGATATTGTTACGAATCACCAACTCATTGAATTCATTGGTGTATTGGTCCACCGTTCGCGTACCTTGTTTTAGATTTTGGTACCGTTGGTAGAGCTCTCTCTTATATCCTTTGGGAAGAAAATATTTTTGAATCTTGCCCTCCATCTTTCTCCACAAAGTGATTGGTGCTTTGCCAACGGCTTGGCGAGTTTGTTTTTCACGTCTCCACCAAGCAATCGCCTTGCCTCGGAATTGCATAGCAATGATCCCAACTCGACGATTCTCTAGAACATTTCAATGCTCAAACACCTCATTCACAAGTGTTAGCCAATCAACAATTTCATCAGAAGACTCAGTACCTGTAAATTCTGGAACATCTTTCTTGACTTCCTTTTTCCCAATCTGGCTCATGAATATGCTGTAAACGATGTCGAACATGCCTCCGACCGTGATTAGGTTGAACACTCTCCGAAGAGGAAGAGTCACCATGGGAATCTTCAGTCCTAGAACAGGGTGGAGAATTATTTGCTTCAGCCCTCAAATGCTGAACTTCTCGCGTCAATTCATCAATTTGTTGTTGCAAATTCTCAGCGAGTGTATGCACTTCATCGAGGGGAATGGTTCTGCCGCCACGATGTCTAGCTTGTCTTGGAGGCATTGTCCTCTCCTCCAACGCTCTGATACCAAATGATGCAAGCCCAGGTTAGGCTTTCTCAAACAATAGGATCGGGAGAGTGACTCGCACACGGGAAACAGGACGAACAGAAACTCCAGCACTGCGCAAGCTCAGGAGAATAGTAGTATCTTTGTCGATACAGATCGGATCGACCTGATTCCAAATCCAAATGAACAAAGACTTCTGGATCTACAATTTCTCTGTTTTGGGTTTTCTGAAATAAGCACTGTAGGATGGTCTAATTTTGGTTCGAAATGACGAACAGAACAGGAAAAGATAGAGACTTTGTTGGTTGCTCTTCTAGGCCTCCAAGGAAGTTGAGGGGGCACCGATTCTTCTAGATCAATGACTGCAACTCTTCAAGGATGCAGATTTCGAAAGCTCCGACTCTTCAAGGACGAAGTGAAAACTCTTCTAGGTTTTCAAAGGAATGAACTCTACAAGGTTCACGATACTTGCTTCAAAGCAAAGTTTTTTTCATTCATCAAAGTCGTATGTCCTCTACCAGAAATTGGATGGCTTATATCGCCAAAGAAATAAAGACAAAGCATTGAAACTAGGAGAAATAAAGACAGAACATTGAAATGAGGAGAAATATTAAAGAGCATAGAAACTTTAAACTAGTAAAAGCATTATAAGGGCTCTCGAGGTGTCTTTCAAGCTTCCGGGATGGATTCAAGATATCGATACGGCTCCTCGATTTCGTCGAGCTTGAATGCGGGCCGATCTTCTTGATCGAGAGAGCTGGTCTTCAATGCGGGCTGCATCACTCCCCCTGTCTCCGTAAACCCGGTGGAAGCTCCATATAGATTTATTCATCTAAGTCACCATGTAGGAATGCATTGTTGACATCCATTTGGTGTAGAGCTTGAATGCGGACCGTGACATCCTTCGCCACTGGGGAAAAGGTTTCATAATAATCAAAACATTCTCGTTGAGTAAAACCTTTTGGCCACTAATCGAGCTTTATATCTCTCGATGGAGCCATTTGCCTTGTACTTAATCTTGTACACCCACTTGTAACCAATCGGTTTACGATGAGAGGGTAATGAAACAATGTCCCATGTACGATTTTCCATCAGGGCATGGAGTTCATCCTCCATAGCTTTCTGCCATTGCGGATCTTTTACTGCTTCATAATAATGGGATGGTTCCTGCTCCTCAGATACCCGACTAATGCAGCACATATGGTTCGAAGACAACCGATGAAAAGAGACATATAAAGAAATAGGATAACGAGTACCTGATGAATTTGAGGAAGCATAGACATAATCTCTCGTCCATGTAGGTGGACGGATAATACGCCCGGATCGTCGAGGTGCATCTTGCTGTGGAATGGTAATGGATTCCTCATTTCTGGATGCATCCTCTATTGTCGGAGGAACTGTCTCTGGAGAAAAATTGGATTCGTCCTCATTTATTGCATATTCTTGCATATTTGATTGATCCATAGTTGTTGTTGGTGCAGAAGTCTTGTTAGTTAATGGTGTAACAGCTTATGGTCGATGCTCGGTAGGTGCAATAATGTAGGATTGTCCAGAGGATAAGTCCTCTTCAGAAAGGAAACGATGAGCATTTGCACTATGATCCAATTCTTGAGAAGATGATAATTCTTCACGAAAAGGAAATATATCTTCATGAAAAATAACATCCCTACTTATAAAGAAATCCCCAGTTGATGGTTCATAGATCCGATATCCTTTCTTTAGGTTCAAATACCCCATGAATATACATCTACGAGCTCGGGGACTCATTTTATCCCGAGGCCCCACTGTAGTCATGTAGCACAAGCAATCAAAAACCCTCAAATGTTGAAGTTCGGGTTTCTTTCCATAGAGCATTTCAAAAGGTGTCTTCCCATCAAGAATACGACTTGGCATGCGATTGATTAGATAAGCAGCTGTGACCACATAGTCTCCCCAAAAAATTTCAGGAATAGAAGCTTGAAATTTAAGGGCACGTGCTACTTCTAATAAATGACGATGTTTGCGCTCTACAATTCCATTCTGTTGTGGGGTATAGATACATGAGCTCTCATGTAGAATCCCATTGGAAGAAAATAAGGACATGCATTCACTACTGAAAATTTTTTTGCCATTATCTGTACGAATGCGTTGCACAGATTTTCCAAATTGATTTTTGGATAAAGTAAAGAACGTTCTCAAATGGGATAGAACTTGACTTTTAGATTGCATGAGAAATACCCAAGTAGCACGTGAGAAGTCATCTACTATTGTGAGGAAAAAACGCGAGCCATCACGATGTGGTGTGTGATATGGCCCCCAAACTGTCACGCCCCGACTCTCGAGCTCGCGACAACCCTTTCTCTTGGTCGATAAAAAGCGACGTCCCAGGACTCGTCGACGACCATTCATTTTTAATCTTTCGTTATGTGCAAGCGGAAGACGAACCATCCCCAGTCCAACAAACAATCAAGCAATCAATCAGGGATAGAGGGATGAACAACAAGAACAACCATTACTACTCATTTATACAATTTACTAGATTAACCAACGGAGGATCGTTTTCCGATTTACAAGCCTGACAACAGGGGCTGATTCATCCTCTAAGCCAAACCAAAAAGGAACTAGGTTAGGCTAATCCAGCTATACAAAATGAACCATCAGGTTCAGCACCATGGTCACTCGGACCCATCGGACTCGATTTCGTCGGGTCGATCACTGGAGAAGCGGGGGCAGGATTCTCCACTGCGGGTGCGCCATTCTAGGGGCCTGAAAATTGTTAACCACGACGGGTTGAGATAAAATCTCAGCAAGTTCTTCTCCTAAGCCCCGATTAGTACACCAACTCAACCTGGCGTATCTCTCTAGAACCACCCTTCACTCAACCCAACCACAAAAAACCAGCAATCAGCAATCAAACTACAGACAGGGTCAACCAACAAACAAAAGTCGGTTCGCATGCAACCTTACCCGGTATGCCATACCCTGCACGTTAAACCCCATTCAATGTAAGCAATGCAACCAACAATTGAATAGTCGGTTCGCATGCAACCTTACCCGGTATGCCATACCCTGCACGTTATAAGTCAGCACAATACACGCAATGCACATGGCCGTTAGATGATGCAGTTCATCAATCACATGCGAGTCGCGTCACAAGCGATCTCACCTGGCCATTACCACATCATGCACGTTATCAATTCATGCGTGCGTGCCATAAATGATGCGATCATCTCATGCATAATCGGAACCAATGATGCCGTATTTTCTCATGCACTCTCGCATCCACACGTGTTCTGATTATTACTGCCCCACAGGGCTACAACCAAAGCGCAACGGCGCTACGGCGCCCTTCCTCCGCAGAGGCGCAACCGTGCCCTTCCGTGCCCAAAAGACGTCAAGGGATACTCTCCCAAGACCGCATGCCCAACGAACGTCAAGGGATACTCTCCCGAGACCGCATGCCCAATGAATGTCAAGGGATACTCTCCCGAGACCGCATGCCCAAAGGATGTCAAGGGATACTCTCCCGAGACTGCATGTCCACAGAACGTCAAGGATGCTCTCCCGAGACGGTGGTTTCAATTTAGTGATCACGCAAGCAAACCATCACAACCCACTTATTATCTTTGAGCATTAGCCAATGCACACATGCTTGCATATGAAACCTCAAATCATTTCTCACAAAAGCGGTACATTTCCGGTGTCCCTCGGACAAACCATTTTTCCCACCTTTCTCATAAAAGCGGTCCATTTCCAGTGTCCCTTGGACAAATCACTTTCTTTCTCATAAAGGCGGTCCATTTCCGGTGTTCCTCGGACAAACCATTTTCTTTTTTTTGTGAAAATCACACAATTCAAGCGGATGCTTATGCAATGCCACATCCAATTCACTTCATATGATCAAGGCACATGAAATTATGCACAATTTCACTTCCGGATGAACAGTGTCGTGAACAGTGCACGTGAACAGTAATCGTGAACAGTGCACATGAACAGTGAAATTCCGAAATTAAAAAAAATTAAATAATTTAATTCAGAAATCACATAATTTAATCAGTAAATGCAGAAATTAAATAAATCAATTAATTAAAACAATCAAGCAAAGCATGCTTAATTAGCACATAACACACAATTAAGCAATTAAGCATAATTAAGCACAAACAAGCAAGATTAAGCTAAGATAATCTTAACCCTTAATCTAACCACCTATCTTAGGGCTAATGCACTCAATTAAACACCTTAATCAACCTTTAGCACTAATTAATCCAACCCTAAGCAAGTTTAGGCACTAAATAGGGATTATGGGCTAAACTCACCCGTTAAGCGGGCCAGCGACACGAACGCGGCGGCGGCGACGAACCCGACACCCAGGGACCTCTACAATGACGATCCAAGGCGGTCCCAGGGGTGAAACAACAGCAGCGACCTCTGGTTCTCCCTGAACTTCTCAAAAAAACTGCACTGCTTGGAGGAAAGGAGCTGATCGGAGTTGAACGGGCTGCCCGGAGCTCCAGTGAGCGATTGGCCAGCGACCGGTGGCACCTGGGGGTCAAGGGGGAACTGCTGGAGGTTGGGATGGGCGGTGGTTGGGTCGGAATGGGAGGAAAATGGCTGAAAAGGCGAAACTGGACAGAGCTGCCGCTATAGTGACGGTCCGGCAAGCAGCGACTTCCGGCGGCCGTACGGATCAGCCGGAGACTCCTTTCGCCGATCGGCCAACGCTACCTAAACTTTTTTCGTCTTCTGAACGTAACGGCGGGTGGCACGAGCCAAGATTCTATCGGGAAGGCAATGAACAACTCAGATTTCGGTGGAAGGTCAAAAGCTGAAAATTGCAGGAAGAAGGGAAACAAGGGGAAGAAGGGCTGCGATTTTGTGGAGCTGAAGAGGGGAGAGAGAGAGTGAAGTGAGCTGATCAAAACCCTTCATTAATGGCCTTAATGGCTGCTTCAACTCCCCATGCACATGACCTCATCTTCTCTCTCTTCCTTTTTGACTTTTCTCCAAAATATCCAAGGGTATTTTGGTCATTTCCACCTTGCACATTTCCCAATGTGCCCTTTGGCTGAAAGTGAAAGGCGGGCCTAGGAAATGGGCCGGAAAATGAATAGGAACGGGCTCGGGAATTTGTTGGGCTCGAATTGGCTCGAGTTTGGATAATGGGCTAGGAAGGGTGAGGGGTCGGTTGGGTCCAATGGGCTCGCTCGTTTGTCTCGGTCTTCCACGGTGACTGTCCCACCTTGGGCGTGAGGCCCTCACTGTTCTTACCCGGTCCACATCCTCATAGGCTCGGTTTCTCGGTCCAAAATCCATTTCTCAAAAACTCGGCTCAATTGACACTGTCGACTATCAAGGAAGCATCGTCCAAAAGTCCGTCCCGGACATTCCCGAAAATTCGAAGTCCAATCTTGGATTCTCGTGCCTTGTCAATTTTGCCCAAATTCCATTTTGGTATAATTCAGACTGACAGGTGGCTTTGAGGATTCGCGCGTAACCGACTCGTGCCAAACCACGTTCAAGACTTCTCGACACATGGACGTCCTTGACGACATGAAATTGCGAAGGATAGATTCTTATTTCAAAGTACACGATTATCAAGGATCGACATAGGGTCGTTCGCGGGTTCGATAACAGTAGATGGAATCGCCCATCATCCCATTATTTCTTCCCGTGAATCGACTTCTAGTCATCCTTGAAATTGGCCTGCATGACTATAGGATCGTCCTTATGCAAGTCTCACGGTCAAGTCGTTTTCCCAGGTCAAGTTCTTTAGTCGCACGAGTTCTGTCCTCAGTAGCCTTTCCCCTCAAGGTCAGTATCTCGGAAATGATTAGGTCCAAGCGAAATCAACCAACAATGCATTGGCGAAATTCACGTTCACTCATCCCTCAAAGGGCTCGAATTTCAGGATGTCACACAAACATTGACATGAATCAAGGAAAAAGAGATCGTAGTGCAGGAAGTGCTATTTGGAAAGGGCGCGCGAGTCTGCTTTGCTAAAGGACAAATAGGGCATTGAGGATACGGAAAAGAGATAGTATGACCCAATCTTTGATGACTAATGGAAATTTTATCATTGGCAGAAGTGTTACACATTGATTTTTTATTGAATTCATTAGAAGATAATCTGAAATCACTAGGGAAATTGATCCAGAAATATAGCCCTTGCGAGACACTACCCAAGCCCATCAGTTTCCCAGTCGAAAAGGCCTGAAAGAAACAATTATTAGAATTGAATCGGATTTGACAAGAATTTTCCTCAAAAGCTCGAGAAACCGATATGAGATTGAAATGGAAATCTAGAACGTAGAGCACATTTCGAAGTGTAATGAGTGGACTAAGATCAACTGTGCCAGTCATCATGACATGTGTGGTGTTTCCATTTGGGAGTTGCACTGAAATTGGTAAGTGCAATTTTTCGACTTTTGAAAATAAATTTTTGTTGCAAACAATGTGGTCACTAGCTCCAGAATCTATTATCTATGCATCCTTAGAAATCGAATTCATCAAGCAATATGAAGTACATGTAAAACTCCCGCTCTTATCAGAGGTGTCCAACCTCTTTAGGGCCTTCAAAAGTTCTTGATACTGATCATCATTAATTGTTGGACGCAATCTATCCAGATGTTGACCTGTCACTTGCAAAATTGTCGAAAGATCCCTTTTTCCTTTTTCTCCGGGTTTGCCATGCGATTTCCAGCAATTATCAATCGTATGATGTGGACATCGACAATAATCACAGTATAATTTTCTTTTTTCTTTAAAATTACCCATTGATGACGTGGCAAAAGGAGGGTCGTTGGATAATTTAAAAGCCGGTGCCATCATGGCTCCATGAGGACCGTCCGATCCTGCGGACAATCGAACACCACGAGCACCGTCCGATCTAGATGGAGCGATCGCGTATGGGGCGTCCGATCTAGATCCAGGGGACGAATATGGATCGTCCGATCTAGTCAGTGGATGATGTTGCCGTGAGCCGTCGAATCTCTTCATCAAATCTAGGCTGTCCATCCTCTTTCTTCTCTCTTCAGCGGAGACAAACCCTAGGGTTTCAGTTTGTCTCTCTCCCCGCCCCTTTGTTGTAGCCCCTCTGTTTCCGCCCGTATAGGCGGAGAGGGCCATCCCTTCTTCGGCATTCGGTCGGTCGGAGGTGGTGAGGCGCTGGTTCTCTTCCTGGATGGCGAGTTGGTAAATCCGTCCAAGTGGCGGCATGGGCTCCATCATCAGGATTTGTGACCGAAAACCTTGGTAAGATTCGTTCAGTATCAAGAGAAATCGAGTCACCTTTTCTCGATCCTTTATGTTTCGATACTGTTGCAAGGTTGATTCTGGCCTTTCTAGCTTCTCTTCGACTGCTTCCAGTTCGTTCCATAAAGCCGAGAGTTTGTTGAATGTTGCAGTTATGCTTATGTTTCCCTGTTTCAGATCTGAGAGTTGCTGGGTTAATGAAAAAATCTTGACCCGATCTAATTTACCGTACATTTCTTTGATATTTTCCCACATTTTTTTCGAATCCTTCGTCGGGGGTAGCCCGGCTGCGACTTCGGAGGTGATGCAGTTTCCGATCCACGTTCGGACGAGTTGATTGCATTTTCTCTATAGTCGTGCTGCTCGCTCGTCGGACGAAAACGGGACTGTTCCGTCGATAAACCCCTCCTTGTCTTTGGTGACCAGTGCTCGCCAGAACTCCCGCGATCAGTTTGAGTAGTTGTCGGCTCCGGTCAGCTGCTGCGTGATGATTTGCAGTTCTGGTCCGTCGGCCGTCGACGTGTAGAGCGGGTCGCCGGGCTCCGAGCGGCCGCTGGTCGCGGCAAACGGGTACAAGAAGAATCCGGGTTGAGGAACCGGGTAGGGATTCAGACCCGGGCCCGAATTACCCAACTCGCCCATGTGACCCGCATATGAAAAACCCGGCCCAGTGGATGGGCTTGCCCCGCTTGCGGCTGGTGGGCTTCCATCGGGTTGGACGTTGTATCCTTAGACCCCTGGCGATGATGCATTTGGGCTTGGCCCAAAAAATAATGGATAGGGCTGCATCTGAAATGGCAGCCACTGGTAAGGTTGGCCCGCCATGGGCTGGCCCGTAGTGGGCTAGCCCATAGTGGGTTGCCCCAGATTAGACTGAGCTTGGGAAATTTGCCACTGGCATGTTGGGCCGTATTGGTTTGTTCCTGGGCCCGAACCTCTGAAGTTGGGTTCTGGACTTCTGGAGCTCGCATGTCTTGATCACCGGATGTAGGGAGAAGACTCTATTGATTCTGCTCCATGGTGAGAAGTTCATTTCTTCAATTGATCTCCCTTTTTGATATATTTGATTCCTACACTGATAATAACGTTACTTTGCAGGTTAAATTCTCTTGTTGCAACAAGAATATAATGTAGGTAATCACAAGGTGGAAGCTGTATAAAGAGCTAACAAGGCTCTGATACCATGAAAGAAGATAGGAAGAATGCAATGAAGACAAGGAAGAATTGACACGAGAAGAGAATTGTAGAAGGATTTTCTGTATTTCTTCTCTGTATTGAACAATGTACAGAAGCAACAATATATAGTGAAAGGAAAGGACAATAAACAAGGAAAAATTATATACTCTATTCTACGTATATCAAATCTAATCCTAACTTGACTTAATTATAATTGATATATTCTCGATATCTTCAAACATATCTTCCAACAATTTGAATCATATAGCTTGGGCATTTTGATTTTAGTTAAATCAAAAATACTCAAAACATTCATAACACTAAGATGTCGATATATGAATTCACGTGTAATTTTTTTTCCGTAATACTTTCGAAGTTTAAATAATATTTTAGATTTAGGAGAAAGCAAAAGTACTCAACAGCCCAGCGTGCAGTATCAATAGTGCTTGGAGTTTGGATAGGATCTCGTGATTTTCAAAATTCAGTAGTTCGATCGCTCATGTCAAAGAAAATTGGTAACACTGTAGACGATTTTTAGCATTTGTTGGGTCGAACTGCAGGCAGAGGACTGAATCCACCCTATTAATATCAAGGAAGTTTGAAGTGACAATACAAATCCCAAAGAAGCAGAGAAAACTAACCGGCTTTCTTCTCTTCTTTCCAGCAGCACCAACTGCAAGAGCAGGAGCAGGAGCTGGAGCATCAACCAAAACATCAACTGCAGGAGCCGGAGCATCAACCGGAGCAGGCACATCAACTGCAGTAGCCGGAGCATCAACCGGAGCAGGCACATCAACTGGAGCAGGCACATCAACCACAGTAGCCGGAGCATCAAGTGCAGGAGCCGAAATATCAATCAAAGCATCACCAGGAGGGGCACCAACTGCAGGAGCCGGAGCATCAACCGGAACCAGCGCATCAGGAGCCAAAGCATCAAGTGCAGAAGCCGGAATATTAATCAGAGCATGGCCCGGAGAAGCCGGAGCAGCATCACTTAGAGGAGCCGGAGTGGAAAGTGCAAGAGAAGGCTTTGCTGTCGTCTCTTTTTTTTTAGCAAATACTTGAGCAATCACTCCGATCAGAATTAGAAACGCCATGGACCAACTCGGACCGAATGTGAGAGACAGAATCACAACAACCAGTATTATCACCGTCAAAGCGATCGCACCCAGAGCCATCGCTCGGTCTCGCGCTTTCTCTCACAGAGGCACAGGAGGTCTATAAACATTTGACGGCAATGTACATTACACTTCTTACGCGTGAATATATTATATTTTATGCATGACCAAGACCGCTGACTTCTGAGGAACCATGCTTGGACAACGTGAGGGAAATTTTCAATTACTCGCGGTCTCTGTTTAGCCAACTCTGGAAGTTGTTAAACGGCACTTCATCATGTTCCCATACTGAAAGGATATATTTTTTTTTTAATCAAAATTGTTGTCAAGATGTGCGCAGCACATATGTGGCAAGGGAACAATTCCTCAGCATCGAAAAAGCCTCCACACTCTCCGAAAACTTTATATCGTGTCTCACACTTTGACATATATATGATACTCTTCAACACTTTCCAATATGCAATCAATAGGTGTCGGAAAATCCGACGTGTGGTCAACTCTCCCAACACATTTTGACACACGAGTCCATAATTTCGACATGCGATTTCCATATGTACGGGTCAATTTTAAAAAAAAATTATTAAAAAAGGAAGCAAAATGTAAAATTAATAATAATCATAATAAAGGAGCAAAGAAGAAAAACCTAGTTTTCTTTTCTCTTCTATTGTCGCTTTCTGTGATACACGATTCCTCCCTCCCCAATTTTTTTTTTTTCTTCTCTTTTGACATGGTTTGACGAGCAAGTCCAAAATGTGATTTGCTTCTTTTTTTCCTGTAGATTTTATGGATTATTGAATAGAATATAGTCGGATTTATTAAATTAAAATAATGAATTATATTAACGAATGATAGATTAATATTTTTAGTGTAAATTTATTTTAGGCTCTTTTTTATTATTTACTTATTTGTAAATTTGAATTAAATTAATTTAATTGCAATGTATCCCAACATATTAGAATTATCTTCTTCTTCTTTTTTAAAATGATTATTTACGTGTCGTGTTATGTCATATCACATATTGCATTTCGATGTTAATGCTACTTAGGTCAATCTCTAGTGAATTAGTCCCAAGTTAACACACACTCTCTCTCTGCTTAAGAGATCCATCCTAGGTGCTTCGCACATCGAGATAGATGATTTGAGCCCTCATTAATGCTAAATCGATTGATCGATCCGTTCCACTCATGTTGCCACGAGGTAGTGACTATGAAAACACGGAAGTCTTCCGATTTTATCATTCTAGTCTAAGAAGCTGAAACTCAAAAGTAATGATGAACCTTGTTTGAACTTACTTCTTACTTTTGACTTTGTGACATATGCATTTTTTACGTTTCTTCTACCGTAGAAAGTAATCTTCAAATTATACATTATATTGACGTGTAAATTCACATGTAATTCTTTTTTTTTCTCTATGACTTGATTAAATTTGAATTTTTTACGACAAAGAAAAAAAACTTACTTTTTATAATTTAGAAGTTGTAGCAAACAAAATGTGCATAATTATCTGATGAAAAATGAAAGTGGGTGATTATTTTGATGAAATATGAAGAGGAAAGAGAAATATTATATTATGTTGGGTAGTTATAAACACTCTAAAAATATGAGCGAAAAGGATATGTCAGTGTGAGTAGTAGACAAAGATGATCCAATAATGTTATTGGTAGGTTTTCCTAAGTTGTTCGATTCAATTGGATCCCTCCATATATAAATCGAGTTCCCTCGTTTATTAGTTTATGTGAATGGATGAATTTTTCTTTTGTTACGTTGGTTTGGGGATTAGAAGACCTTTACTCTTTGATTTGCACAATTGCAGCAGTGAAGTTAGAATTCGTCTCTTCGACAACTTTAATCTTTTTATTTTTATTTTTTATTACCTGGACTCCAGCACTGGCCGCACTACAAGGGTTTGACCGGGCCTCTGCCTGACCGGCGATGGGGCGGTAGCCATAAGTAGGGGAGCCCCCTCCCGCATATGCTGTCTTTTTTTTTAATTAATTTTTATATTAAAAATTCCAATTCGGGCAAAATGATGTCATTTTAAGCGAGTCTAAGCTGAATCAACTCTTCGACAAGTCACATAGGCGATTTTTATTGTTGAAAATATGCCATGTTGGATTTTCGGGACCTTTCATTGGAGTTGGCAGTGAAATGTCTCACTTTTTTTTAAAAAAAGTAGCATTTAAGTGTACCATTAAAAAAATTTGGCATCAAAATGTCCGCTTATACCAAGTTTTGGCACTTTCACTGTATTTTAGCCCCTAATATTGTATCGATCGTGAGGAGGTTGAATGAGAAAAAATGGAACGACATGGCTAGTTATATGGTGAGACGCATGTTTGATGATATCAAGCGGCTGATCATCCAAGCAGTCAATGATGCCATTTCGAGGTTAGGATCGTCCAACCAACTGCTTTCACTCTAAGGTAATCTGGCGGTGCAATGGCACGTTCTTGCTTCATTTGGTCTGATAAATATTACTATTAACTAGGCTAGATTTTTCCACCACCATGAGAATATAGCAAAGGCAGAATCCTCTAACCAAGGTCAAAAGAATGACAATAATCAATACATATTTGGCCTGAATAATGGGGATGATTTAAATAGTATTGATCAAAATGATCAAAATGGATCTAATAATTTGTCAAATCAAAAAGTCGATAGCCAGATCAATGTACACTTCTGAAAATGGTCGACTTCGATGTGGACAAGTATTTCTTTTGACCTTGAGGAAGTTGTAACCGTTATGCCAGTTTTGTTTTTGCAATGAAATATCTTTCACTAGGTGATATGCTTTGATTTTATTAAAGGAGACCCAAATTCTTTATTGAATCTGGAGAGAGGATATCAAATACAAATCTTATTTCCAATTTGTACATTACAACATTAACTATCAATGACTCAACAATCCAACTATGCCGAAATTTAATAAACGACACGGCTTATGGGTAATTGATTAGGTGCAAAGCTGGAATCTAGTCAACAACAATGTCCCTAGATAGAAAACTCAATGTAGGATCTAATCGACGACACAGAGTTTGTGATAAAACACCAGAATTTAATCAACAACGTTGTATTGAGATATAGACACTGACCGAAATATTATCAACGAAGGGAATCTAGAAGTTATAGTCGCTAAAATGCGAAAAAGACAAAGTAAAGACATTTATTGTGTCGCTCAAGGGCTCTCCATTGGACAATCCGTGGCATTTATAGTGATATTATAACCGTCGAGTGGTTGCTTCTCCCTTGATAACCGCTCATGATCCTCCACATGTCTTCTTGACTTCCTGCTTCTCTTCATAACTACTCAAGTCATGTTACATTGCTTCCTAATTTGTCGACAACGTCTGTACGACTCATTTTTTGGATAATAACCGTGACTTGGTTTTAGTGTGGCTCTTTATTCCCACTTGAATTTTGGCGCCAACATTAATTGATCCTGGTATTCATAGCAATATTCCATCACTTGGACATGTGGCAAATCCCTGCCTTGTCATTGAACCATATATTTCTATCCATAAGCTCATCAACACCTAGCTGAATATTCTTATGTGTCTTGGCTATTCATCGCCCTCGTTACTAGCACTCGACGATTTTCATTACTTTTGTCTACATCATCAACACTTGATCATACGGGCAACTTTGGGTGTCAATAGTATCAAAGTCCTCGTTTTATGTTTTATTATTTCTTTCTCTCCTTAGAAAACGAGGATCAATTCCATGCAGGGGTGAACGGACGAGTTCTTGATAATTTCAGCTGAAGCTCAGTCAGTATCCTCCCCACCAGTTGGAGCCCAAATTTGAATTTGCACTGTCCAAATATATTTTTTAATTATAAATGGGGCTAGAATGCACATATCTTATTGATATTTGCAACCAGAGAGTGTCTGTCCAGCTTTTATTGATAAAAACCTTACCCATAGTCTCAAGAATCATTGTGTTGGGATTATCAAAACACATAACTGACCACTAGCTGTGTACATTAAAAATAATCCTATGAAAATCATTAAAATATTGGTAAATCTTTTAAAAGCAAAATGCTAGGTTTGTTCCCCAATCATCATGCCCTCATCCACTGTGTTATTTTGGGTCCTCAAATAATTTTTTTTTTCACAGCAGGCCTTTCATTTAATTAAAAATAATTAATGTTTTAAACAATTAGTAGGGAAGTAGCATGAAAGGAAAATCGGTTCCATGACAATACTGTAATAGCACGTCCAAATGGAAATTGATAAATATACTAAAGTACTGCTCAAAACATTATGTAGTGCTTCATACCATTAAAATTGATAGCGTGGTATGTGAAAAAAAGTGAGTTGAGATTTCTTTGCTGTATCCGGAAAATGACGAGACAAACTGGACGTGATTAGTGGATCCATATAATAAAGCAAACTCATCATGGGTTACAGTTTCAACCTTAAGCAAAATTACCAAGAAAAGAGAAAAAATAATTAAAAAATAAAACAAGGATCTTTAGTTTGAATATTAAAACAAACCCAGATCTTCCCGGCTCCTACTACCCCACTAAAGGAAGAAGAGCACTCAAAACCTTTGGCCTTCCCCAATTTCCAGCTTTTACTTTAGACCTCGAAAAAAATAAAGAAAGTAAATGAAAACGCATTAGCTAATCAATAATTTTCTTAATAGACGCGTTAGGTGATTCACTTTGTAACGTTGTTTAGATGACTAAAACCTGCTAGATAATTAGTAACTTTCTCAATAAACGCATCAGTTCATTCACATTATAATAAAGTTAGATAAGATTTCCCATCACAATGAAAACTTAAGAAAACAAGTCGCATGATATGCGAGACCAAAATGGGTATTACTGTTCATCATCTCCTCTCTGTCTTCGCTGCTCTCCTGTAGCGCTGGTTCGGAAGCCCATCGTGCCGCCGATTACAAACTCCGGCGCAAATAGCGACTTGAGATAGAAATCGTGATGCTGCCGGCATCCATCTTCGCAGCTCTCTTGCACGGCTCTAGTTCGGAAACCCTCCGTGCCGCTGATTACAATCTCTGGCGCAAGCAGCGGCGTGGGATAGAAAGCCTCCACCTCCGCAGCTCTCTTGCTCGGGTAAGCCCATCCTCCTCGTGGATTGATTGCGATGTTAGGGCTGGTAGTATTCTAGTAATCTGGCTTCTGTAGATCATCGATGGATAAAGGGTCTCTTAGGTTGGAATTACCATATGGGCGGGGTTTTGGTAGGAGCCGTAGCCGAAGTAGGGCCCTGGGCTCGCGGAATCCCTCCCGGGACCAGTTAGGCAAGGGCAAATATTCTGGCCCTCAGATTGCAGCTAGCTCGCGCAACTTAGAAGGAAGAACAGAACCTTCCTTCACTGAAATGGAAAATGCAGGTCTGTCACAAAAGCAGAAACTTGTAGCAGCTGACCATGTACCAGAAGTGAGGTCGCAACGTGCTGGAAACGTGGCCCAAGCTACCCGCTCCTAGGCTAATGTGGCAAAAGCCGCAATGCAGGGGTATTCACTTACCTTTTTCCCTACTCGGCCTAATGAGGATAATATAGTGCATTGTTCAGAGGAAGACTTGGATGCAGCTGACCCCATTTGGCATCAATGCTTGGTCGGCTACTTTGTGGGGAAAAAACTTCCTTTTAGATTAGTGGAAACGGCTCTCAAACATCTTTGGGGCCATCGGTTATTAGAAGTAAAGGCAAATGACCAAGGTTTTTACTTCTTTCATATATCGGACGCTGAGTTTAGAAGGGAGATCCTAGAGGGTGGTCCATTGACGGTGGCACGTGTGCCTCTCATTCTCCAACAATGGAAGCCCATGTTAGAATTGAAAAAGGGAGAGCACTCGTCAATCCCGGTATGGATAAGAGAGAAGAACCTTCCCTATGGATTATGGTCGGCTACTGGACTTAGCAAAGTAGCTAGTGCTATAGGCAAACCTCTCTATGTGGATCAACGCACCGAGCAGCTGAAAATGATATCCTTTGCTCGTGTTTGTGTTGAACTATCGGCGTCAAAACCATGCCATGACTCCATCACTATCTTCTTTAATGGTGAAACGCGCATTGTAGATGTGGAATATGAATGGAAACCTTTATCTTGTCCAAGCTGTGGAGTTTTTGAACATAGGTGCCTTGCAAATGTCCCTACTAATGTAGTCAGCTAGCCCATTTCAAAAACTCTCCCGATCAAGACCGCTGAGCAGGTATGCTCCCCTGCTGGTATGGTCGGTCAGACCACTTCTCTTTCAGCTACAGACACTGGCCTACCCGCTGAATTGGTTGCTGATCAAGGCTTGGAAGACAGCAGATGTTCTAAGCTTTGTTGTCCAACAGAACCTACTTCGGATGGAGGATGGCAACAGGTTTATAGAAAGCAGAAGAAGCCGCCTGGCCAAGAGGCAACACAACAGAGAAGTCAGCAACCAAACCCAGCTAATGACCCTGCATCTTGGGCAAGACTTGCTGGCCAAACTCCTGCAGTGTCCCCTCACATGGCGGAGCCCTCAATGTAGCAACCAGCAAGCCTAGATGAAGACAGGTTGCGCAGAAAACAGTAGCTCAGTCTGTACAGCAACTCTTGTGCAGCAAACAGCAAGAGCAGAAAACCAATAACAACAGAATGTGCAAGCTGTAACAGGACAGCAGCAGCCAGCAACTCCATCCTTGCAGTCAATTGTGGTGCGACCTGCCCTTCCAGACCTTCAGTGGCTACAGCAACAAAAATCCGGTAGGATAATCCTTGTGGTAGTCCCAGTGCAGCTCAGAACTCAGTTGATGGGGAACCTTCTTACCCTACATCATTTGCCTCTGTAGATGACCTGGATGAGGAGCCTGCTGCCCTACTAAACCAGGCCATGCTAAGGAAACCATGAGGATCCCCTGCAGGAGGATGATTCCTTGGAGATGCAGCTCACCGAGGTGAGAGTATAACAGATTGCCAGCCCGAGCTTACCAGCTGCAACCCCTCCCATCAAAACCATACCCTCTGAGCTAGCTAGTGGATCTCGGCCTTCTCCTGGGTCCCGTCCTGCCAAGGCTAAGCTAGTTGCTAGCAAGAGGCGCACTAAAAGGAAGTAGGCCACCTGCCCCCCCCCTTTGCTTTTTTTTTTTTTTTTGACTAGCTCTCACATGATTTTTGGATGTTGGAATATTAGAGGCCTAATGAATCCCGCCAAACAAGCTGAAGTGAGACAGTTTGTTCGCCTTAATAATATTTGCTATGTCGGCATTTTAGAAACCAAGGTCTCTGCTGCTAATTTCAATAACCTCTCCTCTGGATTAATCCCAGGTTGGGAGTGGATGTCTAATTATGAGTACTCTCCACGTGGCCGTATCTGGGTTGGTTGGAACCCCTCCTTGGTGGGTTTTAATGCTCTGCTGCGTACTGACCAACTTATTCATGGTGAATTAAAGTTCTTGTATTCAGGGATTTTACTAACACTTTCAGTAGTCTATGGGGAGCATACTTATGTTGCTAGGAGACCCCTCTGGAATCATCTTACCAATTTGAGCTTGGCTCTTAAGGAAAAGCCATAGATGGTGGCTGGAGACTTCAACGCCATCCGGGACTCCTTGGATCGTATGGGCAGCCCAGAAATTTGGATCCCAGCCTTTGATGAGTTCAAGGAATGTCTAGATCAAGCAGAACTAATCGATCTCCGCTATGTGGGCTTCCGTTATACCTGGTTCACCTCCTCGGGTGCCAATAGAAAGCAAAGGAAAATAGATCGAGTTTTGGTCAACAATCATTAGTGCACGGTATTCTCGTTCTCAGAAGCTTCTTTTCTGCCCCCAGGTATATCAGACCATACTCCCATGGTGGTGAGGATACTTGCACCGGTATCCCGTCGGACCCCTTTCAAAATTTTCAACTTTTGGTTGACTCATCCGGAGTTCTCTACAATAGTGGCTCAGGTATGGGAGGTCCATGTAACAGGTACCCCTATGTTTAAACTCTATACTAGGCTTAAAATCCTAAAAGGCCGCCTCAAATGCCTGAATAGAGATAACTTTTCTGACATTTCTTTGCGGGTGAATGCGGCAAAGATGGCCCTTTCGGCTACCCAAGAAGCTCTTCAACAAGACCCGCGGAGTAGTACCTTGGCAGAAATGGAAAACTCTCAACTGAAGGACTACTCTGATCTTCGTTCTCTGGAGGAGTCCTTCTTCAGACAAAAATCTAGAATCCGCTGGCTCAAGGAAGGCGATCGCAATACTAAGTTCTTTCACCACTCGGTTAATCACCGTCACCTCCGAAACCGCATTATCTCAGTCATGGACAGTTCAGGCCATTTGTCTACAGAGCTGGTGGATGTTCACCGGGTGTTTGTCTCATATTTCCAGGACTTGCTTGCCCATGATAGTATGCTATGGAGGCCAGCCGCACAGGATATCATTGAATTTATTCGATCCCCTCTGCAGGAAGATCAGATTAATTCTCTTTCTCAGCCTTTTATTCCATCTGAAGTTCGAGAGGCCATATTCTCCATTGATGGAAATAAAGCTCCTGGCCCTGATGGATATAATGCAAACTTCTTTAAAAAGAACTGGGACAAGGTTGGCCCTTCAGTTACTGAAGCAATCCTGGACTTCTTAGAATCAAGGCACATACTCAAGGAGATTAACAATACCATCATTGCTCTGGTGCCTAAAGTCCCCAATGCGACGTCGGTATCAGAGTTTCGTCCAATTGCTTGTTGCAATACGATTTACAAATGTATAACTAAGATACTTTCCTCCAGAATTGCGGCGACTCTTCCAAGTTTGGTAGGTCCGGCCCAAATTGCTTTTGTGAAGGGCCGTAGAATCAGTGACAATATTCTCTTGGCCCAAGAACTTTTTAGTGGATTTCTCAACAGGCCCTCTGTTCCAAAATGTGCAGTCAAAGTTGACTTCAGAAAAGCCTATGATACCCTTGATTGGGATTTTCTTGAACATACTCTTCTAGCATTTGGCTTTCCCAATCACCTCACCAATCTCATAATGGTCTGTGTACGTACCCCTAAATATTCCATTTCTATAAATGGTGAACTTCAAGGCTTCTTCTCTAGTGGCCGAGGCTTAAAACAAGGCGACCCCATGTCCCCTTACCTCTTTACTTTGGCCATGGAGGTATTCTCGGGTATCATAGATTCCCACACTCGGCATTCGGACTACCGATACCATTGGCGGTGTAAGGCCACGCATCTCTCTCATTTGTTCTTTGCGGATGATGTATTCATCTTCAGTAAAGCTAGCATTCCTTCTATTAAATGCATCAAAGATGGGCTCACTTTATTTTCCAATTGGAGTGGCTTGATTCCGAATACAAACAAGAGTGAGATCTTTTTATCGGGTGGCTTTGAGTCAGTAAAGGATCAAATATTGCAGACTTTTGGCTTCTCTCTAGGTTCGTTTCCGGTCCGATACCTGGGGGTTCCAATCATTACATCCCGTCTGAATAAGGAGGATTGTAATGCACTAATATGCCATCTCACTTCTCGAGTACAATCTTGGACACATCGGTTCCTCTCATTTGCGGGACGTCTTCAACTGATTAAGTCGGTACTGCATGCTATTCAAGCCTATTGGGCCTCCATATTCTGGCTCCCTTCTTCTGTGGTAGACAAGATTAAGCAAATTTGCAGACAATTCTTGTGGAAGGGCCCTTCCATGGGGTCGGGGGGTGCTAAGGTGTCTTGGGTCGATATTTGCCTCCCCACCTCAGAGGGAGGCCTTGGAGTGAGAAGAATTAGGGACAGCAATAAAGCAGTCATGGCTAAACACATCTGGCTTCTTTTCACCGATAAAGAATCGTTATGGTGCAAATGGATCCACGCCACTTATCTCAAGAGGAAGAACTTTTGGACCGCCCCGACTCCTTCCCTTTGCTCTTGGGCCTGGCGGAAGATTCTTTCCTTGAGGGCAGAATTTCAACCCCATTTCAAGTGGCATATAGGAGATGGCGAATCGACCTCACTTTGGTTTGATCCTTGGCTAGACTCCGGGCCTCTTAACCTGCTATTTTCAGACAACTACATTTCTCAGTCAGACTTGCATAGACAAGCAAAAGTAAAGGATCTATATTCCCCAGTTGGGCTCCAGCTTCTCCAGGAACTGGCGTTATGGCAAATATCGATTCCTCAGCTTTCCACCAGTCAAGACACTCTTACTTGGATTGATGACCCCGCGGGTAAATTCTCCATGACTTCGGCTTGGAATGTTACTCGGCGTAAGCACAACTCGGTACAGTGGTTGGCCTTTGTCTGGGACAAGGCCTTTGCTCCTAGGCATCAATTCCTCCTTTGGCTTATTACAAAGAATCGTCTCCCTACTTAGGAGTTTCTCATATCTTATGGTAGGATTCCGAGCTCGATGTGCCCCTTCTGTAATTCCAAACCAGACTCAATTAATCACCTATTTTTTGATTGCTCTATATCCAAATCCCTGGCTATATTATGGGCAGCCAAATGTAATCTTCCCTAGCGCAACTCCACCTGGTCCGACAATCTTCAATGGGCTATCAAGTTTTTGTCCAGAAAAGGGTTCTTCTAGGAAATAGCTCGATTCTCATTCGGCTCTCTGTGCCAAATCATCTGGAAGACTAGAAATGGGATCCTTTTCCAAGGCCACAACCTTTTTGTTCCTGCCTTGAAGCTATATCTTTTTAGGGTAGTCAAAGACAAAGCCCTATCCTTCTCTCTAGTTGAGGATAGTCCTAGGAATAGAAGACTGCAGCGCAGTTGGGGGATAGACCCTAGCATTTTTGCTATGGAGCTACCTAGGCCTTAGGATAGGAGTTTGTAATTCCATGGCTCCCTTGGAGCGCTAGTTCGTCTGTACTCTTTATGTTGTGGTCGCGGTACCCGTCCACTCCAGCGACATGTTGTCCAGCGGAGTGGCCGCTGGTACCGAGTCCCCATTGATGTACTAGTTTTTGGTCGACTATATATAAACTTACCTTACCAAAAAAAAAAAAAAGTCGCATGATATGCACTAACTTTTAATGTATTGTTATTTTAAATCAAGTAAATTTAAATTATAGCTTGCTGCATTAAGTGAATGAGTTACACTGTACAAAATTTTACCAAATTCAGATACTGAATGAAATTACTAATTAAGAGGTAAAAAGATATGTCTCACTTAAAATATATAATTTTTGTCGCTTATGTAGCCTTTCTTGCTAATTTCAAATTCATTTAGCATAAATTCACAATAAATTGAATAGCTGAAATTTTTTTTTAAAAAGCATAGAAAATAGTATGTGTAACTATATATGTATGTGCTAGTTTATATATATGTCTATAAGCAAATTTATTTAATCAGATCAGCATAGATTAAAGATTTGAGAAACTCTTGAATTTTAAGTAATTTGATCCAAATATTCTTAATTCCGTGAATAAAGGAATTTCGTCAAATCAAGGATTCAATTAAAAAGGCTAAAGATATATGTTATTAGTCGCTAAACTATCAATAATTTAATTTCTTAATTTGTTCAAGCGATTTCATTTAATGCATTAAAGAAATACTATATTGAATTAAAAAATCACTTAATTTAGAAAGAATCAAAGAAATTTTAAAAATATCACAGATTGGTTTTTATTACTTTAAGGTTACAATAATATTTACATCAAAGAGTTAAAACTGTTTATTCAAAACATGACTTATTTATTTCGAACATATTTGGACTTTATGACTTCTTCCCTCTTCGTATCAAGTTCTGTAATTGTGCACTATAGATGCGAGGTTTGTCTCTTGTATGTATTACCGCAACCATTCCGAGATGAAACATTTGATATTTTGTCTCGAGGTAGTTGACTGATTGCCAAGTAGGCACATATGGTTCCTCTTGCGAGGCGGAGTTCATTATTGATTTATTTTCTCAAATCCCACTAAACGTAACATGATTTCTCGATTAATTATGAAAGCTTGCTTTTACTTAATGTGATGGCTCGGGCGACGGTGCGCAGGGAGAAGGGATGGCGGTGCGTCCGCACCTCAGTCCTCGGACATGCGCAAGGGAGGAGGGGGTCACATGTCTCTTGTCCCACATCGCTTAGGGAGGGAGTCCTGGGATGGTTTATAAGGCTGTGATCCCTCTTCTCTGAGTAACGCGTTTTAAAGCTGTGCGGGTCTTGGCCCAAAGCGGACAATATTACTCAGCGAGCCCCAGGTCCTTACACTTAAAGGGCCGTCGCTAACCGATTGGAGGTAGGTTACAAGCCAAGTAAAACGTTGGAGGTTGTTTGACTTTCACAAACCAAAGATTTTTGTATGGAGACTTGATTTTAAAAAGATCGATTTAACACCCAAATTTGATACCTTTCCTCTTAGTTTTACAAACATTTATTTATTTTTTAATCTTATTCATTTAAAAATTCTAGATACATCTATCTATGTGACAATGCATTGTTAATTTGTACAATTATATCTATCATCCACGGAACAACACAATGTCGTCGTAAGCAAAACCTGATAATGTAATATAATATAAAGTGCGGAAAACAAATTCAATATAATATCAAGCAAAATACATTACATCGCCATGTTATTAAGCTCCGGCACAAGACCCTAATGAGCAATACTCAAAATTAAATGTGCACCTATTGTTCTACTAAATTCTACATTCTTCCTAGAAAACTAAGTGATGATTATGTAATATTCGATAGAAGCAAGCCACATTAAACTAATACTAAACATGCAATTCACTGCTAAATGTCAATTCGATTTTTTAAAATATATTTTTAAGTGTTTAACATGCATCCTAAAGTTATATAAGGTCATTGGTATGCCCAAAAATGTGAAGTGTCCCTAAATATGAATTGAAATATTAAGAATGGATTTATCATTAAATGCAAATTCCATTTTTATTTGACTTTTCCGTTATAATTTTTTATGCCATTTTTCATTGTATACACTTAAAATAACTTGGTATAACACTTATACTTCACTAAAACATGCCGGCACATCATAACTTGAAATATAATGACAAGTAACTAAACTTGGATTTAGCTACTCCTAAAAATCGTGATTTATTACTAAAATACCAATTTTTTTTCATTTACCATCTTTTGTGCCCTTTTTTCATACATCTATTCTAAAGATATCATGATTACACACATAATTTACTAAACACATCGATTAACCACAAATAAACTACAATAATGCGAATTAAACCACAATAAAGCCTAAATAATGCTCTTTTCTTGATGCTAGAGGAAAGCGAGAGGTCGCCATAAACGCAAGAAATTTTATCTCTCGGCGAATGACGGCAGGGAGCTTGGAAGAGCTCCTTTTTTCTTTTCTTTTCTTGGAGAAAAGAGAGAAAGAGGGAGGAAACGAGGAACAAGAACTGGCTGACAGAGAGGAGAGGAAATGTGCAGAGACATTGCAGATGAACCTAGATCGGACTCGGAAAAGTGCAGTCTGCGGTTGAAGAAATCATGTAATAATCACATAGAGACAAGTCACGACATCCTAGTCCTAGGGTCATGACTATGGGGTAATAGTTTTCAAAGACCCATGACTCGGGACTTTATTTGTTCCGTTGAAAGGAGATAATGCAAGAAAATTAGTCATTGTCTTTATAAATTATTGAGGTTAGTGAATTAAAAAACACCCGTGTATGCCAAAAATATTAACAAGACTAGTCAATAGCTCTACGAGCTTTCAGACCTAGGAGGAGACAGATGCCCTATCCAAATAAAATAAAAGGAAATTAGTTCGCTTTAGGATAGTGCGTGGACCTAGCTCACAAAAAGATGGTCAAGGCACGTGGCAAAGGAGGTTGGGGTGGGTGGCAAAAGTCCCGCGTTCAAACCCTGGCACAAGGAAAAGAAACAATGGAGAAAGGTACTTTCATCCGTGCCGTAACTGCCGTTCATTCTAGTATTTTAAGACCAGAAAATCTTTCCCTGAAATTGATCTACTAAAGTCCCCTATAGTGTACGTTTCCGCATTCTACTAGTCAGCGACGGATGGGAGTGATATTTTGAAAATTTTCCACTTTTATATTACAAAAAAAAAAACAAAAAGAAGAAGAGCTGTTGGCTAAAAACCAATGTTGCGCAAGTCCAACTCAGGTCTTTTTTTAGTTCTTTGTCCTACTGGCTGGATCTGTATTTAGATGTTCAAGCGCAAAGATGTCCCATGAAGAGACCATTACTAGTTTAGATCAGATGGAGCAGTTTTTAGCAGCAGCTGAAAGGGGCAATACTGATGAGCTGAAAGCCTTGATCAAAAGCAATGAGCTCATCCTCAAGGAGATGGCTGTCAAATGGGCCGGTCACACGCTGCTGCATGTCGCTTGTGTGGTAGGCCATTCGAATTTAGTCCACGAGCTCCTGATGTCGATGTCAGAGTTCGCGGATCAAAAGAACACAGATGGTTTAAGTCCGCTGCACATCGCAGCAGCTGGAGGTGATGTTGAGATTGTGACAGAGCTCTTGACAGTGGGTCCTCCACACCTGTGCTCTGTGAAGGGACTGGAGAATAAAATCCCTCTGCATTATGCCATCGAAAACGGTGAGCTTGATGTCGTGAAGCAGCTGCTCGAGGCTTCGCCTGGGTCCGTTGAAGAGATTACCACCCAAGAGGAGACTGCGCTTCACCTCGCCCTGAAGAACAACCAGTTTGACGCTGTCTCTGTGCTAGTGGAGCATCTGAAGCAGCACAGGATGGAGCAATTGATCAATCGGAAGGACAACGAAGGCAACACTGCCTTGCATCTTGCTGTCGCCGTCCAAAATTTCAAGGCAAGTCTTGCCGTTGCCTTTTCACGCTTTTCCCAGCTCATTATTTCAGGAAGGGTGTCAATTTGATATCGCTACAATATGCAAAAATCTTCTAAGCATAGGAATATATTGAATCGGATCTGTTTTGATTATCACTGGAATAAAGGATGTCCGTCCATGCCAAAAATTTTCACGGTACTATTTTAATGTCTCAAAATCAATAAGAACAAAAAATGAAGATGGTAAATTGCAGGTGTTTGACTTCATGCTTCGCCAGCATGCTCTGCGGCTTGTGGTTGTGGACGTGAATGCCTATAACAACAATGGTTGGACGCCTCCAGATTTCTGGCAAAGGGGAACGGCAGATAGAGAGATCAGAAAAATTCTCGCACAAGCTGGAGCCAGACATGGAAGAGGAAGAGCTTCATCACTAGTCTTGGAGGTAGATCAATCAGATGGACCAAACAGAGAAGGAGAGTCGAAGGGCGACATACGCAACGCCCTGCTGGTCGTCGCTGCACTCATTGCGAATGCAACCTACCAAACTGTGCTTCAGCCTCCACAATTTATAATAGAAGCCAACAATACTTCCACAAAAGGCTTCCTCGCATCCTATGCATTTTGGATGACTGGTCCTCTTGGCAGGGACTTTGCGTACATCCTCTTCATAAGCGGGAACAAATTCGGACTCTTGGTGTCAGTCCAGATGATCATTTGCCTCACCAGAGATCTCCCCGTCAAGCTGCCGATGTTACTCTCAGTGACCGCAATGGTGCAAACTTACTATTGCTACACGTATTACCTGCCGTTTAAGTCGCTGGGAAAAGAGTATGGTCTGAAAAACGTGGAATTGCTGTGCGTGCTGCCGCTAACGACACCAATTCTTCTTCTACTGATACAGAGGCGGTTGGCGCTAGCTTTAAACTTTTACTTGGAAGGGCTTTCTAGGCTTGACCTCGTAGGGACTATGTACCGTCTATAGAACCTAATTAGTCATTGCAAATGATGGTACCTCTCTCTTTCCTTGAGGTTGAGCTGAGCCTCTAGCAATGTCAGATGGAGTTTGTTTGACGAGGTCAGAAGTTGGTTTGCTGTCCTTAATTCTCTGCAGTTGATTTTGTAATGTCAACAAGTGATTCACTGTATCGTATTTCCCTAATATAATGCGTCCTGAGTTTATAGCACGTCTGTAGCTTCACAGATAGCAGTGGAGATTCCGAGATGAGGTGGGTGAAAATTCTTCGAAGTACACTGATTCTTCGAATTGGCCATCATGAGAACATCTTTGTGAATGGAATTTGTCTGAGAGAGCAGGTTGAAGAATTAAGGTTAATAACAACGAGCATGAGCACTCACTAAACTCGTGACAAGCAGTGAGCGTGGAGTTGGATACAAAGCGCAGGATATGCAAAGTTGGTCCGATCAAATTGAATGGTGCTAATTATACCTGTTAAACGGGTGGGTTGGGTCAGGTTTGGGTCGGGTCATAAATGGTCCGACTCAAATTGACGCATTAACTAGTTTATGACCCATTTAAGCATAGTATAAAAGTTTTGACCCATACCCAACCCAACCCATACCTGACCCATACCCGACCCGACCCATATATTTAAAACATTTATCTATCTAACTAAACTTAGGAAAACTTATACTTATAATTTTTTTTAAAGATTTTAAACTTATTCAAGTTCATTAACAACCCATGTATTTTAGTCTTTTTAATTTTTAAACCCATTATAGATATATTTGTCAAAATGGGTATATAACCCATTTATGACCCATTTAATATTTAAATGGGTCATAGATGGGTCAGGCTTTCTTTAAATGGGTCATGAATGGGTTATACTAAAAGAAAGCCTGACCCATTTATGACCTATTTAATATTTAAATGGGTCATAAATGGGTTATATACCCATTTTGACAGGTGTAGTGCTGATAAAAATTCTAATGAATGGAAAGATCATTACTGCATAACACTAACAGGCAGTTACATTCTATGACCAAAAATAAAATAAAATGGCAGTTATAGGCCAATAACAAAAGAGTAACTTCTTAAGAAGGTTGAGATCTAATTCTAGAATACTCCAGTTTTTTTTTTTTTATTATTATTTGGTCTTGTAGTCATAAAATAATAATAATAAAAGTTTTATAATATGCAATCTATCATAAATAATAACTAAAGAAAGAAGTGCTTTGGGGAATGTTTGAGCCTAGGGACATCATTATCGATTTTAGAAAAGGAAAATCTCATCTACTAAGTCATTGTACTTTTCTAGTGGAATCAGGAAATCCTTGTAAAAACATATCTTTCAGTGAGACTAGTATTGAGTACTCGATGATTTGGGGCTTTCGCATGTATTTTAATAGAGATCATTTGTTTATTTTTGGATATATGGACATTCTCTTCTCTTCATTCTAGTTATTGACATGCTAGAGATATAATCAAAAGACCCGTGACTAGTCCCAAGAAGAAATTAGGCGTAGGTTTTGTAATCTTAAAGTTCCCATGATCAAGCAATTTCCAACAAATCAAACAACAATTCATGCTTAGAGGAGGGCCTGCACTATTTTGTGCAAATTCATCATTATTAGTTCTAATTAGCGGGCCAAACATGTCCCCTCCAACGGACCCACGATTGATCGAAGTAGCTCAGAGGCACAATGTCCATGAACTGAATGACTTGATCAGAAGCGATGTGCTCATCCTAGAGGAGAAGGCTCTCCAAGGAGACGGCCACATGCCGTTGCACGTCGGCTGTGTCACCGGCCATTTGAATTTCATCCCAGAACCGGCCACACGCCGTTGCAAGTCGATGCCAAAGGTTGTGGAAAAGTGAGCAATGATTGTGACCCATGAGCAATGCCAAAGCTGTAATGTGATGCAGCCCGCATTGAAGACCAGCTCTCTCGACCAAGAAGATCAGCCCGCATTCAAGCTCGACGAAACCGAGGAGCCGTATCGATATCTTGAGTCCATCCCGGAAGCTTGAAAGACACCTTGGGAGCCCGCATAACGCTTTTACTAGTTTATAGTTTCTATGCTCTTTACTATTCCTCCTAGTTTCAATGTTTTGTCTTTATTTCTCCTAGTTCAACGTTCTGTCTTTATTTCTCCTAGTACAATGTTCTGTCTTTATTTCTTTGACAATATAAGCCATCCAATTTCTTGTAAAAGACAGACGACTTTGATGAATGAAAAAAAACTTTGCTTTGAAGCAAGTATCGTGAACCTTGTAGAGTTCATACCTTTGAAAACCTAGAAGAGTTTTCACTCTGTCCTTGAAGAGTCGGAGCTTTCGAAATCTGCATCCTTGAAGAGTTGCAGTCATCGATCTAGAAGAATCGGTGCCCCCTCAACTTCCTTGGAGGCCTAGAAGAGCAACCAATGAAGTCTCTATCTTTTCCTGTCCTGTTCGTCATTTCGAACCAAAATTAGACCATCCTACAGTGATTATTTCAGAAAACCGAAAACATAGAAATTGTAGATCCAGAAGTCTTTGTTCATTTGGCTTTGGAATCAGATCGATCCGATCTGTATCGACAAAGATACGACCATTCTCCTGAGCTTGCGCAGTGCTGGAGTTTCTGTTCATCCTGTTTCCCGTGTGCGAGTCACTCTCCCGATCCTATTGTTTGAGAAAGCCTAACCAGGGCTTGCATCATAATGACACCATTATATTCGAGTCTTAGATTGTGAGCGACATCCTCGTCCTACTTCTTGTGATATGATCTCCAGGATCAGTCCCCATGATTTCTACTTGAAGATCTCCCCCCTCTACAAAATTCTAGTCTCAATCCCGCATTGCCTTGTGTGCTTTCACTTTCCACTTCTTGAGCTCGTCTTCATTAGTTGGTGGTCTAATGTCACCACCTTCCAATCGGGTTTCCTACATCTTGCTCAAGCAACAAATGGCCGCATCTGAATGCTCCAGTGTATTTAATTATTTAGGTGATGGAGGGGGTGGTAGAGAAAAACAAAAGATACCAACCATGGAATCACGTTAGGTAGTCGATGGCTTTTTAATAAATGTATAAGGTGATCCACGTTATAGTAAAATTGAAATATAAAAGGGAAAATTCAAATTTTCAATAAAAGTCAAAATAATCCCCTCACCAAAATAACATTGAGGTAATCAATGACTTTTTTTTAATTATTTGGGCAGATACGATTGTTTAAACATCGAATAATAATGAATTATTTTCACTGATAACATTAAAATTAGGTTATTGTCAATCACATTTTTTAAAAAGCCTAGCTAACCTCATTAATCATTTAGTGTAGATCCAAAATCATATTAAATGATCTAATACTTGTTACATTCATGCTGTAAATTATTGAATATGTACCATGCACCTAATTCATGGAGAAAGTTTCGTTCCTTGACTATGAGCACGCGTTTTTCTACAATAAAGAAGTAAAGAGGTCTTTTTTTTTCCCGTAATTATAGTATCCGCAAATTAAGCCCAACATCCTTATAGATGGAGATTTTTTTTTTTTTTGGAATTGTAAAACTGTTCAAGCAAGGACTTTTTATTGATTAAATTAATTCCTTTGCGGCACTCAATGGATTACACTAACAAGGCGAGTTAGGAATTTGTTGTTATTAAGTCCGACTCTCATTAATATTCCTTTGTTTTAGATGATTTGTATTTCTACTGCAACTGTAAACTGTTGTAGATAATCGGAATGCTGAACTTTGTCATTGTTTGAGGATGCCGTCTTTTCTGTTTCCTCCTGAGAAGATGGCCCCTTTTACTTGCCACTGGAGGTTCAAAAGGGGAGAGTTGAATTAGAAACCTTAGCCATCTTCTCATTCAACATTTTACCTTCTTGCAATTTTCCATTCAAGGTTTATATTAATGACTCCTATGCGGTTGGGAATCTGTAAGGGTCGAATGCATCATCTGATGCAGCTGTCTCCAAAAGTTTAGGAAACTACAGCAAGCCCAAAAAAGCAGAACCTCATTCTTGATGCTGCCAAATGAGAACATGGTAAAAATATCTTAGATCTTCTCGTTGGCATCCTTGCTCAGTTGTTCGAGCGCATTGAAAGGCCTGAAGTCGGGTAACTCTAGGGTCGAGTCATGCACTTTTAGCAGCATGTTACTTGGCATTTTAAATGTCTCCCTCTTATTTTGAGTTTTGAGAAGGAAAAACGAAGTGTTATTTCCTTTAGGCTGCTATTTCTTTTCATTTTTTTTGTCACAAGGAAAAGGTCTGGGTAACAACTGTTACACATGATATATGAAACTGATGCAACAGTGTCGTTTTGACTCATAATCCTGTTCAAACAGTAGTTTCATCCATCGTCTTTGGAATCCATGTATCCGGTAGAGCAAAAATCATACAATTGAAAGGATAGGGTGCAATGAGATAGTATTTCTTGGGGTCCTCAATCAATCAGAGTCTTCTTCGAGCGAGTTAACCTTTTGTGCACCTGGAAAACTTCAAGTGAAGCACAGCAAAAACCTACTTGATCTTCAAGTCGGAGGTACGTTATCATTGCATGACTTCTATATTGGAGGGTACAAAGCCACGGAAAAGTTGAATGGTATTATTGGGCTTGAAGAACCTTCACCATTCGCGCGTCTATGCATGCTCTAGGCTGCAGGTTGTTGAGGGCCATGCCAAACTAGAGTTTTTTATTGTGTTGGTTGCCTACAAGTGTCCTTCAATGGAAACATTGCTTGACATATCAAAGCCGAAAACATAGGATAAGTGCCAAATTCAAGTTAGACGGTACATGGGGTCCCTTGACTCTGAATCAGAGAAACAAAATCCAAATCCATGACAGCTGACTCGGAATCAGAGACAAAGAAAGTGCCTCTACCAGGATTATTGCAACATCAACGAATTTCTTTCATAACTTATTCAAACATAAGTGGTGGGAAGCATGCCCTTGCACACATCTGTCATATGACAGATAAATTTATAGAACATTCAAGAAGTAAATCAACAATGTAATTAACCAAAAATTACAATAGCCTGCAACCAGCCCATAGAATCATCTCTTCACTTGCAATGGTCTAGGCTTCTTAATCCTTAACTACCATAGCAAACCGAAGTCCCCATATGTGAGGGGATATCTGACAGCCGATGTTGGTATAAAGCAGATTTATTAGAATGAACTAATAGTGAAAGAGATTTTGCAGGATAACTTTTCGAATCATTCATTTAGACCAATTGCTATGCATATTGATGGAGAAGAAGCAATATATATGTGTGCGAAAATACACGTCGCAGGATGTAGTAAAGTGTGTGGAGGGTCTCTCTCCATTCCAAAATACAAATTGAAACGTGCATGTTCCTTTCTTCCTTGGTCAATATGTTGGAGGGAGGACATGCAGTGCACAAATGACCGCGTTTCCCTATGGCTGCTGGCAAGCCTTTTGGTTCATCTCATCATTTTTTGGGCGAAGGATACTAGAAGTGCTGTACACACACACTTTAGTGCCAAAAGTTTTCGTACTAAAATCAGAGAAAAATGATCACTTAAGTGCCTTTGGCAAGAATTTCTAGCTAAAAAAATGGCATGGCTTTTATAATTAAAAATTTTATATGAGGTGGCATTTTTTTAGTACTGAAGTGATCACTTTTCATTAAGATTGACAATGAAGTTATCACTTTTTAACAACAATTGACACTGAAGTGGTTATTTTTTTACGAAGACTAGTACTGAAGTGATCACTTTTTAAAGCACTACATGACGTTGTTTTAGGCTTTTATGCTGATTCAAACCTTTGGCGAGACATGTCAGCTTAAGATATTAAGTCAAATTTTCAGCCAAACAAATGGGAGTTTGGTATTGAAAGATTGTTTTTCATAAAATTTAATACTTAAATGATCCAACAAAAAATTTTAGTACTAAAATAAGCACCGTACATAACTTATCGCACTTCGAATATCCTTCTTCCTCATTTTTGGTTCTTTCTATATTACTGGTAACATGCAGGTTTTGATGTGTCCTTTGAAAATTGCTTTGTCATTCCTCTTTGCTGAGTTGTCACTGTAATGAGACAGAACATGACCTATATGCTTTTGTAATGATACGTTTATCAAAGTATAATCTTCAGCTTCACACCCGATCTCCTTTCTAAATTACCTTCAAATGAGAGGATGCAAATAAAACCTATTTTCCGCAGTATAGAATCAGATTGGTTGCTTATTTTGAGAGATATATGCAATAAGAATATTCAACAACTGAACAAATTTCATGCTGCTTTAGTGAAACAAGCCTAGAATATCTGCTGTCTAAAGTGTTAGGAAGTCTATTCTAAAATTTGTGCCTTCATGATGTTATTGAATTGAAAATTTCTTGAGACAAAGAAAGTTTTTCTCACAAGTCACAAGAACCTCTCACTAATAGCTAAAGCAGCACATCAAATGATATAGTAGTGACCTCGACACATAAGTCAATATAAGCCAAACCTTCAAATACTCAATCATAAACAAATCTACCATATTTTTATAGTTCTTCAGTAATATTAAAAAACCTATAGATCATGATATCCTATTTATAAAAATATTTTCCTCTTAGATCTTTTTTTTGGTTGTTTTACTTGAATCAATCACCCTTTTTCTCCTTTTCAATATGTCAGTGCTACTTATGCACATCTAAAGATTTGTAACTGATGCATGGTGAGACTTAGAAGAAGCTGAAAGCGTTTGATGGAACCTGGAAAGCAACTTAGGGATAGATGGAGTACAACATTTAAGCATAAAAGTGTCTTTCACCGTTCAAGATAAAGAACTTACAAGGTTCATCACAAAAACATTGGATAAGAACCAAGTTGAAGGGATTAAATCAAACTCAAATCTGAATTCTTCCAATGGAGAATGTGCCGCATATTTATTGTGGTAACTGGAAAACATTAAAGTCATAGGAAATTCAAAACACATGAAAACTTACAATTCAACACCCCAGCCTTGCATTGCATCAGGATTTGTGCAAGGCATCTTCCTCCTCACTGGAAACGTTGGATCAAGCCATGCTCCGTCGCTGGGCGGAAATGTACTCCATTTGCTTGTATAATTAACTAATGGGCTTTGGTTAATTTATGAGTCTTGTAGTGAGCTGAGAGTCGATTGTCTTCAATGGAGTTTCCAAGCTCTGATCCTCCTACATAACTGACTTGAAATGCAGCTTAAACTCTATCTTCTGGGTGTTTCTTCAATAATTCCAAGGTGCTTCTCCATATATCTATGTTCACATTGCGGCGTAAATATGAAGCATGATGCACGACAGCCAAAGGAAGCCCTCCAATAGCTTTGACAATGTCTATGGACAAGGAGTCATACTCTGAGACATCTTGGGGAGCATCCCCCAGAAAAACACGCGTACGAAAGAGTTGAAGGGCATGGTGATGTCTCATTGGCTGAAACTCGTATTCTTGAACTGTCTGACCATCAATTGTTCTCACGTCGAAAGCATTTAAAACAATTTTTTTGTTTGTTGTCACAATGATTCTACTTCCTGGACCAAACCAAGTAAGATTCCCGGCTAATGCTTTAATTTGTTCATCTTTATCCACATCGTCAAGCACAATGAGAACCTTCATATTCCTAAATAGACTTGCTATTTTTCCAATCCCTTCACCAAGAGATTTGAGTGGTGTAGTTTCTTGTTTTTGAAGATCAGAAATCAACATTTGTTGTAAAAGCTGTACTCTTTCAGAACTAATACCTTGAAGGAAGCTGCATCCATCAAACCCCATACGCATTTTGTCAAAGATGACCTTTGCTAGCGTAGTCTTTCCAATACCCAGCATCCCACATATTCCAACAACGCGTACATCATCTTTAGGTACTTTGATCGCTTGTCCATCGCTATAGACAACACCAAGCTTTCTCATCATCTCTTGAACATGATGATCAATTCCAACTAGTTCCTTTTTTATAACTTGGTGATCCTTCTTCAACACCTGCGCAACACGTGCAAGAACTTCTTTCACGAGCTGGGGCTCGTGCCTGCAAAACATAAGTGAAAAGCACGGGGGTGGCAAGAGAGTTACCAAAAATATCAAAAAGTAGACACAAATCAAAGTCGAAAATGAAGAGAAAAATATTAAATAAACCCACGGGGGCATGGGAATCACGGTCTATTTCCCTTTCATCCACATAGCAAATTTTGACATTGGTACAATGCTATCGCAAAACAAAAGTTCTAGCCAATGGGCGAACGAACAGAGAGTGGGGGACGAGGTCGGCTGGTCTAACTAACAGTCACGTCATAAGTCGAGTCATTTTTAAATGGCCATTTTAATGGAGTCATACCAGTCATTCAATAGGCATTATTTAGAACTTCAACCTGCTAAAATTTCGATCATTATGGAAATGATTACATATGTATTTATTCATAAAGGTTTGGGTTCATTTTCACATCATCCTACACTTTTTATTTCCATTTATCTAGGAAAGAAAAAGGGAACCAGAACCAGAAGTAAAAGCATTACCCCACATTTATGTTCTCCCAATAATATCCAGTTAATCCCATGATCTGTCGAAGAATGTCCTTCCATGTTTCGATGGTATTTGAGTCGACTCCGTCTTTCTCATGCTTTATGAAGTACCTTTCAAAATCCCCAGCCTGGCCTTGTACATCGGAGGGACTAATATCATAGAAAATAGGGATAATAGTCTGTCCATTTAATTTTCGGCACTCCCACATTTGTACTAGCTTATTAAGGCAACTTTTACTAGAAGCATAATTTTTGGATAGAATAGCTATCGAGATCCTTGACTGCTCGATCACCTCTTTTAGCTCTGGCTTGATCTCTTCTTCAGCATGGAGTTCTTCTTTATCTCTGAACACCATGATCCCTTTATCTACCAATCTGATGTAAAGGTGATCCACGAATCCTATGCGAGTATTCAGATCTCTGAAAGTCAAGAATACTTCATAATTGATTCTAGATGATGAAGACAAGGTTGAAGATGATTCCTGTCAAATCAAGGAAACTAAACCGCTTCACATAGTAAACGTAGTTCTTGAGACCAAGTCTTATGCATCTGGAAAAAGCATTATCTTATGGTTTCGATGGAGGCAAACCTTACCCAACAGGTGGACTATACACGAACCTTACAACTCGTGCATTTTGAGATTTTTTAAATCCAAAATACTCAAAACATTCGTAACACTATGAATTTACAGGTAATTTTTTTTCGTGATACTTTCGAAATTTAAATAATATTTTAAATTTTAGAGAAGGAAAAAGTGCTAAACAGGGCCAGCGTACAATATCAATAGTGCTTAGAGTTTGGATAGGATCTCCTAATTTTCAAAATTCAGTGGTTCAATCGTTCATGTCAAAGAAGATTTGTAACATTCCAGACGACTTTTAGCATTTGTTGGGTTGAACTGAAATCAGAGGACCGATTCCACCGTACAGTCCAAGAAGTTTGAAGTAACAATACAGTTCCCGAAGATGTAGAGAAAACTAACCGGGTTTCTTCTCATCTTTCCAGCATCATCAACTGCAGCCGGCGCATCGGCTGCAGGAGCCAGGTTTCTTCTCATCTTTTTTCCGGCGGCTTCAACTGCAAGACCAATCATTCCGAACAAAATCAGAAACGCCATGGACCAAGTCGGACCCAACGTGAGAGACAGAATCAGAAGAGCCAGTATTATCGCCGTCCAGGCCTTCGCTTCCCAAGCCTTCGCCCCCAAAGCCATCGCTCGCTTTCGCGCTTTCTCTCACAGGGAACAGGAGTTCTGTAAACACTGGACGACATTATACATTGCACTTACACATGACTATATAATATTTTATACATGACCGAGACCGCTGACTTCTGGTCACCCGCAAGTGGACAACATAAGGGAAAATAATCAGGTACTCCCGGTCTCTGTTTAGCTCACATTGGGAGTCATTAAAGGCACTTCATCATGTTCAAATGCCGATAGCATGGTTATCAGGAAATTGGTCTTTAAGAGCGATCCTGATTCATGAAAATCCAGAAGGTTACTCCCAATTCTGTCGTTTTAGTATAAAGAGACGAAATTTAGAAGTAGCGAGAACTTTCTTTTGAACTTGCCCTTTCACTTTTGATTTTTTATTTTGTGACCATCGCATTTTGGCTCTTTTCAACCGTAAATGAAACCTGTAAATTATTTCCTACAATACTAAACGTAGTAGCCAAAAAGGACAACGCGATAATGCCTAGAAGGCAACGAATAAGCACGCGGAGAGGAAGCTTCCTAGAAGTGAAGAGGAAAAGGCCCACTTGGAGCCGAGAATAGAGGACTGATGACCATTCAACGGCTAACGCCAAGAAGGCAACGACTCGCTGATCAATGAGAGAAAATGTCGGAACCTAATCCAAAGCAAAACAGGGATAAGAAGTCCACCAACCGGTCAACCCGTGATTAAGATTTACCAAGATTGGACTTGGAAAAGTCTGAGGGCAAAAACAATTGAAACAAACAATAAGCAGTGAATTTGGTTGCAAAAATCTGTTATCAAAATATATATCCATTTATATATATATGATAAACAGTGAGTTGATTATAGAATTAGAGTTTTAAAATCCACCAATTATGATATTTAGACCGCTTCAAATTCAACTATTTAAACCTTCACAATTACCATTTCTAACATATCCAACTGTCTCAACCCATGCCCTAATTCAATCACCGTAAGTTAGGGGTAAGCAACCAAACCAAATATGCTCGGGAACCAAGCAAAACCACCTAATAAACAGGTCCAGGAAACAGGTTTAGGAAACGTTTTCGTTGCAATTTGGTCCTAGAACAGGTTTCAAATTTTTTAGAATAGATTTAGTGAATAAACCCAAGAATCGGACCGGGCCACCCTATTTTGGAGCTGGTTTTAGAATTGGATTTATAAGCTAAAAAGCCAAACCCTAATTTATTTTTCCCCTCAATTGTAACCTCAACACTCCTTCGCATTTTGTCCTTCCTCGGAATTTCTTACCAATCTTTCCTTTTCTCTTAAATTTTTATGGGTAAATGGGGAATAGAGTTTTATAATTTATGTTTTATATTACGTAATTGAACTTTTTATTGTTTATAATTGTACATGACTATATTCATATTATGGATTATTGTTTTTGGCAAATAGGAATTTCTATTATTTATCTTTTATTTTGAATCGTTTTGTTATTTATAATCTCAAATAATTTTGCCGTAAAAAATGAACACAAAGAAAATTAGAAAAAAAAAAGGTTCTTGTATAGACCTTGGAACTGAACTAGAAAAATAAGGTGGGTTCTAGAACCAATTTCGAGCAAATATGATAGGTTATATGATCCAAAAACTGAATACTAATTATAACAAAGTAGATTCTAGGTTCAATCACCCCTACCATAGGTTCCTCGCTAATAATGCTCTCATCTTACTTGTTTCTCTGGCTAAAAAACTTGAAAAAGATATGAGATGAATGACTGAGCAATCATTGTTCAATGATAGTACATATCTCTTTTAAATAGATCAAACACTTACTATGCATATTTACTAGAGCAATATCGGAAACTTAATGATCTCATATCTAATACATAATCAGGTACAATTTCAAATATGAGTTATTTCTTATACTATCAAAGTGAATATTATGTGAACAGTAAATATAATATCATACCCATTTAATCAATTAAATCAAAACAAACTATTCTGATTCCACATATTGATCAATCTTTTGCTCCAACCACCTATCGATGCCCATTCCATTGAATGATTTCAATCACATGTCAATGTACAGACCACTGATCAATACTCGATATAAAATTAATCAATCAGATCAATAGTACATTCCACTCTTGCTTATGTGCTCCTGTTTCCTCTCCGCTTTTTACGAAGACTGTCTATCTCTTTCTTTTCTTTTAATTACCCTCTCTCTCCTTTTCTCTACTCTCTTCTACTCCTATTTGCTTCTTCTCCCTCTTTCTGTCACCCTCACGGGCCACTTTCCCTTTTTTCTCCCCTGTTTTTCCCCCTTCTTTTCCCTCTTTTCTTTCCGTTGTCCCCTCCCTGTCTCCCTCTCTCTCTCTCTCTCTCTCTCTCTCTCTCTCAGTTATTACAGCGAGGGAGCTCTTGAGAGTGGGTCCACACCTATGCTTTGCGAAGGGAAGGGAGAGAAGAGTCCCTTTGCATTATGCCATCGGGAACGGGGAGCCGATGTCATGAACGTACTGCTCTCTGCTTTGCCTGAGTCCGCCGCCCGAGAGGAGACGGCGCTTCAGCTCGCCGTGAAGAACGACTGGTTCGATCGATGCGGTCGTTGTGTTGGTGGAGCATCTGAAACAGCACAAGGAGCAGCTGATCAATGGGAAGGACGACAAAGGCAATACCGTCTTGCATCTCGCTGCAGGTTCCCTTTTCTTATAGCACTTTTCTTGGCTCATCATTTCAGTGAGGGTGTTAATTCAGTATCCCGACAAGGCTACCATATGCAAAATTCTTCTAAGCAAAGGAATTTGGCATCCCTACAATATCTGAAAATCAATGAGAACAAAACAGAGATCGAAAGAAATTGCAGGTGGTTGACTTCATGCTTCGTGGCCATGCTATCAGATTGCGAGGTGGTAGATGTGTGCGCCTGGAAGGAAGTGGCTTGACGCCTCTATATGTCTCAATCCTCTCGCAAAAAGAGGAGCAGGAGATAGAGACATGCGAGAAATTCTTGCACGAGCTGGAGCCCAACACGAAAGATGAAGATCAAACCAGCCTGCTTCATCACTGGTCTCGGTGGACGACGACGGTGCTAACAGTCATCAAGCAACGAATGCTCCTCAATCACCATCACGTTTGCCATTGAAAAATTTGAAGAAAGGAAAAGAGTCAATGGATGGCATACGCAACGCCCTGCTGTTCGTCGCCACGCTCATTGCTAGCACCACCTACCAAGCCGTGCTTCAGCCTCCAAGCTTTATTACAAAAGTCGGTAATAATTCCACAAAAGGCTTCCAGGGATACACTGCATCTTGGATAACTGGTCCTCTTGGCAGGGACTTCGCATACATCATCTTCATGAGCAGCAACACGTTCGGATTCTTGTTGTCGCTCCAGATGATCATTTGCCTCACCAAAAATCTCCCCGTCAGGCTGCCGCTGTTACTCTCTGTGACCGCAATGGTTCAAACTTACTATTGCTTCACGTATTACCTGCCGTTCACGTTACAGGACAAAGCGTTTGGTCTAAAAAACGTGGAATTGTTGAGCATGCTCCCAGTAACGATGTCAATTCTTCTTCTACTGGCACAGAGGCAGTTGGCACGAGCTTTAGAACTTTTGCTTGGAAAGGCTTTCTCGGTTTAACCTTGTAGGGAATATGTACAGTCTAAGGACCCAATCAGTCTCAAATTCGAAAATTTGGGACAAAGAAAGAGAGTCAATAGGCGACATACGCAACACCCTGCTAGTTGTCGCCGCACTCATTGCGAGCACAACCTACCAAGCCGCACTTCAGCCTCCAAGCTTTAAGATAAAAGTTCATGATAATTCAACGAAAGGGCCTTTCTTGCATACTACGCATCTTGGGTGACTCATCCTCTAAGCAGGGACGTTGCATACATTGGCTTCATAAGCGGCAACACGTTTGGACTCTTACTGTCTATCCAGATGATCATTTGCCTCACTAGAGATCTCCCCGTCAGGCTGCCGCTGTTACTCTCCATGACCGCACTGGTTCAAACTTACTATTGCTTCACGTATTACCTGCCAGTTCACATTACTGGACAAAGCGTTTGGTCTGATGAACGTGGAATTGTTGAGCGTGCTGCCGATAGCAACTTCAATTCTTCTTCTACTGGTGCAGAGGCGGTTGGCACTAGCTTTAGATTTTTGGTTGGAAAGGCTTTCTTGGTTTAATCTCGTGGAGGATATGTACAGTCTGAGGACCCAATTCGATAATGATAAAGAAACTGGAGCTGAACATCGAAGAGGAAGATCAAACTCGCCTGCTTCAAGGCAACCCCTGGAGGAAGATCAATCAGATGCAGAACCAGTCACAAATGCTCCCCCATCGTTTTCACATTCCCCATCGAACAATTTGAACAGGGAAAAAGAGTCAATGGGTGACATACGCAATGCCTTGCTGGTTGTTGCTGCACTCATTGCGAGCGCAACCTATCAAGCCGTGTATCAGCCTCCAAACTTTCCAACAAAAGCAGATGATAGTTCTACAAAAGGCTTTCTCGCATCCTATGCATCTTCGATGACTGGTCCTCTTGGCAGGGACTCTGCATACTTCGTCTTCATAAGCGGCAACACATTCGGATTCTTGTTGTCAATCCAGATGATCATTTGCCTCACCAAAGATCTCCCCATTAGGCTGCCGCTGTTACTCTCTGTGACAGCAATGGTTCAAACTTACTATTGCTTCACGTATTTCCTGCCGTTCACGTCAATGGACAAAGAGTTCGGTCTGAAAAACGTGGAATTGTTGAGTGTGCTTCCGGTAACAATGTCATTTATTCTTCTACTGGCACAGAGGCAGTTGGCGCTAGCTTTAGATTTTTGTTTGGAAAGGCTTTCTTGGCTTGACCTCCATGGGGATATGTACAGTCTATCCGTCATTGCTAATGATGAAGAGATGAGAGAAATGAACTCACCAGCTCGAGCCGAACGCAGAAGAGAGTCAATAGGCAATGCACGCAGTGCCCTGCTAACTGTCGCTGCACTCATCACAAGCGCGACCTACCAAGCCGTGCTTCAGCCTCCAAGCTTTATGATAAAAGTCGATGATAGTTCAACCAAAGGCTTCCTCTCATACTATGCATCTTGGGTGACTCGTCCGCTTGGCAGAGATGCTGTGTACATTGGCTTCATAAGCAGCAACACATTTGCACTCTTGCTGTCAATCCAGATGATCATTTGCCTCACCAGAGATCTCCCTGTCAAGCTGCCCCTGTTACTCTCGGTTACCGCACTGGTTCAAACTTACTATTGCTTCATGTATTATCTGCCGTTCGCGTTACTGGACAAAGCATTTGGTCTGATGAACGTGGAATTGTTGAGTGTGCTGCCGATAGTGACTTCAATTCTTCTTCTATTGGCACAGAGGTGGTTGGCACTAGCTTTAGATTTTTGGTTGGAAAAGGCTTTCTTTGTTTAACCTCCTAGGGGATATGTACAGTCTAAGGATCCAATCTGTTGCTGTTAATGATATAGAAGCTCACACAAGCTGGAGCTGAACACGAAAGAGGAAGATCAATCTTGCCCGATTCAAGACAACTATCGGAGGAAGATCAATCAGATGTGGAACAAGTCACAAATGCTCCTCAATCATCATCACGTTCCCCATGGAAAATTTGAACAATGAAAAAGAGTCCATGGGGACAAACGCAATGCCCTGCTGGTTGTTGCTGTGCTCATCGCGAGCGCAACCTACCAAGCTGTGCTTCAGCCTCCAAGCTTTACAACAAAAGTCGACACTAGTTTTTCAAAAGGCTTCCTCACATACTATGACTCTTGGATGACTCATCTCTTGGCAGGGACATTGCGTACATCACCTTCACAAGTGGCAACACATTTGGACTCTTGTTGTCGATTCAGATGATCATTTGCCTCACCAGAGATCTCCCTGTCAGGCTGCCACTGTTACTCTCCGTGACCACAATGATTCAAACGTACTATTGCTTTATGTGTTACCTGCTGTTCACCTTACTGGACGAAGCGTTTGGTCTGAAAAAGGGGAAATGGTTGAACATGCTGCCGCTAGCAATGCCAATTCTTCTTCTATTGATACAGAGGCGACTGGCACTAGCTATAAATTTTTGCTTGGAAAGGCTTTCTGAGCTTAACCTCCTAGGGGATATGTACCATCTAAAGACCTAATTCATCATTAATGATGGTATTTCTCCTTCGTTAAGGTTGAGCTAAGAAATGCAAGCCTTCAGCAGTATCAAATGGAGTTTGCTTGACAAGGTCAGATACTGATGTACTGTCCTTAATTATCTGCAGTTCATTGTGTAATGTCCCCAAGTGATTCACTGTATCGCATTTTCCTAATAATGTGTCCTGAGTTGATGTCCTTGAGACTCTGAAGTTCATTGTATTGTGTCCACGAGTGATTCACTGTATCAAATTTTCGTATTAAAATGTGTCCTGAGTTTATGGCACGTTTGTAACTTCACGAACAGCAGTCAAGATTCTGAGATGAGGCTGAGCAAATTTTCTTCTAAGTACTTGTTTGGTCCTTGCTTCTTCAGATGAATGGGCCGTCAAGAGAACTTATATGTGAGGTTGAGAATTTGCCTGTGAGAGCAGGTGGAAGGATTAATGTTAATCCTATGAGCACTCACTAAACTAATGGGGATGGATATGAGACAAGCCGTAAACATGGAATTGGAACAAAAGCGCAGGATATGCAAAGTTAGTCAGATCAAATCGAATGGAACCAATAATAATTCAAATGAAATCAAAAGATCATTACTGCATAACACAGGCAGCTTTACGCTGATGACAGGAGTAATTTCTTGAGAAGGTTGAGATCTAATTCTAGACTACTCCAATTTCAGAAATGGTCTCGTATATCATATAATAATAATAATAATAATAATAATAATAAAGAAGACTTAATATACCCATGAATATGAAACACATTGTGAAAAAATAACTTGAGAAAGGAATGTTTTTGAGGAATGTTCAAGTGGAAGGGACGTCGTTTTTGGTTTTCAGAAAAGGAAAATCTTATCTACCAATTCATTGTACATTTCAATTAGAACTAGGAATGCCATGTAAAAACATATCTTTCCGTGGGACCTGTTCTAAGTGCTCTATAGTTTGGGATTTTAGCATGTCTTTTGATAGAGATCAATCATTTACTTCCAAATATATGGACATTCTCTTTACTTCATTCTAGTTATTGGCATGTAATGGGGTGAAGAGTATTAGAGATAAAATCAAAACATACGGAACTAATCCCAAGAGAAATTAAGCGTAGGTGTTGTTATTTTGAAGTTCCCATGATCAAGCTAGTTCCAACATATGAAACCAAGATTCATGCTTAAAGTAGGGACTGCACTATATTGTGCAGATTCATCATTATTAGTTCTAATTAGCAGGGCAGATATGTCCAATAAATGGACCCAAGATTGTTAGAAGCAGCTCAGAGGCACAATGTTGATGAACTGAATGACTTGATCAGAAGCAATGCACTCATCCTAGAGGAGACAGCTCTCCAAGGAGGCGGGTGCACACTTGCACATCTGCTGTGTTGCTCGAATTTCATCCTCGGAGCTCCTCAATTGATGCCGAAGGCTGTGGAGAAGTGAGCAATGATCATGCCCCATGAGCAATGTCGAAGCTGTAATAACACTGTAATATTTCGGTCTTAGATTGTGAGCAACGACCCTCATCCTTCTTGTTGTAATAGGAACTCCAGCATCCATCTCCATGATTTCTCCATTACAATCTTTGACCTCTCCATGGTCCTTTGCGTCACTCAATAGCATACATTGATGACGTGAGTTAGGAATTAGTTGTTATAAAAGTCTGACTCTCATGAATATTCCTTTGTTTTTCATGAGTTATATTTCTACTGCAACTGTAAATTGTTGTAGATAATCAGAATGCTGAGCTTCATCATTATTTGAGCGTGCTGTCTTTTCTGTTTCCTTCTCAGGGGACAGTTCCTGTTTACTCGCTATTGGAGGTTCAAAGGGGAGACATGAAGTAAGTGAAAACCTTAGCCATTCTCTCGTCAAAATTGTACCTTCTTGCAATTTCCCATTCATGGCTTATATTAATTGACTCCTATATGGTTGGGAATATGTAGGTGTGGAATACATTATTCGATGCAGCTGTATCCCAAAGATTGGGAAACTATGGCAAGCAGAAAAAAGCAGAAGCTGATTCTTGATGCTGCCAAATGAGAACATAGTAAAATATCTTGGATGTTCTCGTTGGCATCTTTGCTCAGTTCTTTGAGCTCATTGAAAAGCCAGAGGTCGGGCAACTCTGTGGCCGACTCATGCACTTTAGCAGTATGTTATTTGGCATTTCAAATATCTGTCTTACCATGAGTTTTGAGAAGAAAAAACAAAGTTTTATTTCTTATGGGGGTGCTTTTTTTTTTTTTTCCCCCTCACTAGGAAAAGGTCCAGGGACCAAGAGTTACCCATGAAATATGAAACTAATGCAGTAGTGTCATTTTGACTCAGACTCCTGTTTAAACAGTAGTTTCACACCTCGACTTTGGAATCCATAGTAGAGTGAAATCATGTTAAATAGCAGAGCATTTTGTCGAGATGGATGGCCATTGTGCTCATTTGTCTACAGATCTTGCTTCCTGTCTTCTGTGTTACTACAAGGTCTTGTCATTAATCATAATCAAAGCACTAATATGGAAATTTTAGGGGAGCCGGAAGTTTTTTTCTCAAGACCACCGTACTTGGATTTTTTTAGTCCTAATCAAGTTCAACATCAGACACTTCTGTGGATAGCTTGATTTCCAAGTTTGGCTTTAAAAGATATGTCCCGTTACCAAAGCGGTAGGACAATAGGGAGGGATGTGCATGTTGTGGATGAACCCCAGGAGGGCTCAGTTTTGCTTTCTGTTTAAGTTGTTCGTAAAATCCCAATACACTGGTTAATGTGATGCAATGGTTGGCCACATTTGGTCGAGGCAAATCCCTCTGGGGAAGGACAACTGAGTGACTCTTGTGATTGATAGTCGCCGCAGGTGACTTCAATGGCATTGCTTCATAGGAGGGGGAAGAATTAGGATCTTAACTTCTGTAACTAACTAAAGCATAATATCTGATGTTATCAATGATCTTCACTCACTAGATGATTTGGGAATCCAAGGACTGTTTCACTTGATGTGGCTGCTGTTGGGGAGCTAATCTAATCATGGAGCGCCTTGATATAGTGCTAGTAAATGAAGAATGGGGACTCTCCTAATGATAGTATATTGCAATCTTGACCAGTTTAGTTCGTGCATTGTGGCTTATAAACTGATCGAGGATTGTGACTGTAGCGAGACTGAGACCATTTGTGGATATTGTGGTCTGTCACCCTCCTGATAACAGAATATCAGTGCAGATAGCTCAACTGGACTTGTAGGGGTTGAAGAGAAGATTTAGAAAAAGATGGCGCCTGAGATAGGTCGGCAATGATTGACAAGTGTGCACAGATGTCCTCTTTGAGAGTAGACGACCACCCAATTTGATCAAAAGCATCAAAAAGTCTTCTGCTGGGTTATTTGGGGACGTTTGGATCTCTATATGCTCATCAAAACACACAATAGAAATTCTAACTCCAAGTGCTCGGCATCGCTCTAAATTCATCTCTCACAATGTTTTGCTTAATGTTGCAACTATGTTTTCTGCAACCTAGGTTGTTGTCAAATTAAGTTCTTGCTCTATGTGAGAAATAAACAACAAGCGGTGTGCAGAATATAGTTAAGAGGGTGACAGCTGAATTGTGATCAACTTCAAGAGGTGTTTCTTCACTGTTTGAAACAATCAAGGACAAATCTCAAACGTACAAGAGTTCCTAAAATAATATAATAAAACGTGCCAGAAAGAAAAGGAAAGGAAACGTTCACCGTGCAAAGAAGTCTCCAAGTTTAAACTACCAGTCTCTCTCTCTCTCTCTCTCTCTCTCTCCTCTCTCTCTTCTCCAACTGAATTAATTCCATAGGACCTGGTTTTTTAAATTCGAGGTATTTCAGAAGTCAAGGAAACAGGACAGAAACAAAAGGAAGTAATGTTTCTACCTCCTATCTTCAGGATCAACTGGAAGATTCCAGTGATGTGTAATTTTCTTACATTCTCATGCCATGGCATTGGCCTATGGCAAAAGACTCAAAACTTACCAGTATTTCTTGATTCTCAGGCAACCTTACAACATCTTGTATTACTTCTAGAAGCAATCTTAGATCGATTTTAATGCTACTTTGCAATGATATAGCTAAATTCTTGACATAGCAGCCGCATTTAGTATGGATTTGTTCATTTGGTCTAGTTTCTAAGATAGTAGAGGATATTGTTTATAAAGAACAGGCGACATCTGTTTTTCCCTTTTTTTGGGCTAAGAAACCAATCTTTCTTAAAGGGTCATATACAAATCTTCACCATACATGGGTTACATGCAAGTGAACTCATTTAGTTGAAAGCAATAATCCTTTTGGCATATTATAATGTAGCGATGTTTTCTCAATGATGAGAATTTCTCTAATAACACTTGCGTCGAGCAATTTTGTTTGATTGTTTAGCTCACTCAACGACGAGAGAAGAAAGAGGTTGCCTAGTACAGGCTTAGCTTATGTATCCAAATTTGATCAAGAATATAGCAAGAGATCGTTGGGCATAAGTAAATGAACTTGTTCTATAATTCAACGTGGGGCAATTCAACGTAATTTTCATAATTCCGATTAAACACACAGCACGAGATGCTGAATCCACCGATCATGTCACGTACAGGAAAACATCAGGGGAAAGAAAGGGAGAAGAAATCTTCATGCAACAATGCCGTTGCAATCAACAGGGTTGTCTGCAGTTTCCGAAAAGCTTGAGCAGTCATAATCTCGTGCTTTGTATACAGCCTGTGGATTCGAACCGAATGTGAATGGCAATCAAAACACCATTTTCGTCTGTCTTTTGTCTCTTTTTGCTTTTTAAGTCGAGCATCAATCCGACATCGACATGCGCGTGATCGCTTGGTGCATGTAAACAGTCTAAGGAGATCGTTAATGCCATGGCAGAGAAATGAATTCATGCATGCAGGGCATTTGAGACGTGCCCGGAAAATCTTTTGGCATCAAAAGAAAATATTTTCTAGCCCAAAATGGAAAGATTCTGGTCTGAGAGCTCGCATTGATTCTCTCCTCTGTTTCTCTTTTTATAACCTCTACCCCATTCGAAACCAGTGCCCTGTTCGTCTCTCTACATTTCCCTCTCCTCTCCCTTTCTCTCCCATCATTTTCTAAACCCCCCCTCTCTCTCTCTCTCTCTCTCTCTCTCTCTCTCACCTTTCTTCGGTACAACAAGAAGGAGAACATATGCAGAGAAGTATATGTGCTTACTTACTCTTAACTTCTGTCTTCTTCCCCTCTTGACCGAAAGATCTACACACTGCTCTGCCTAAGGAGCGTCCTGCATTCCAGAGAAAAAGGGTCTTTGCATAAGGTGTTCTCTGGAGGCGAAGCCCAGAGTGCCCAATGTCATCTTTATCTGTTTCAGGATGCATGCCGAGGAGCGGACAACGGTGGCAGAAGACTCGAGAAAGAGTCTCTTCTGTTTCAAGTGGCTTGGGAGGTGGAGGCATGCTCGGCGAAGACAAAGCTATTTTGTTGCCATCTTCACTGTCATCTTCACTTTCAACAATCACAATGGCCATTCATTGACCATGCTTCCACTGCCCAGGCTGCTTGAAACAGAGGAGGCTCTTTCTTGAGCTCCTCTACCACCGCTCTCTGCTACTTGGCACGCATCCTCAAAACATGGAAAGACTGACATCGGACACTCCGCGTTTCGCCCCCAGAGAACCACCTTTCCTTTCTTGGGCTCCACAATCGAGAAACATCCGGCAAAGAAATCTTCTTCCTTTGTTCGGGCTTTGGATCTTGATGCTACAGGAAAGCAAGAAGCCACGATATACCGCAAGTTTATTTTTAAAGTAAATGACGGCAAGAAGCTTGAAGAGGGTGAAAAACAAAAAGAGAAGCTACAAAGACGCAAAGACATTTTTTTCAGTTCCTTTATACGCCCTATTTTTCAACGTTGTGTTCTTCTAATTCTGAACTTATAGTTCTGCATACATGTATAAAAGCTTATTTGAAGTGTTAGTACACAGAACCTTCTTAACCCCAAGAAGAAGAAAAAAAAAAAATCTGTCATCTGTTTCAAAAATCCAAAATAGGTTGGGTAGTTGAGTTTGCATCTGCCAAAAGAAACTCCTGAATCTGTGCCTGTCTTTCCTGTGCAGCAGCTGTTTTGGTTCAAGTCATTTGAAGATGACTACCATGTTCTAGTTAGACGTTTGGTTTTGTCTATCCTATGCAGGGCGGATTTCGCGGAAACTACTATGCAGACATTTCATAAAGTAAATTTAAAACATTGGCCTTTTAGGTAAGATTGATTGTGACGATACCTGAAATGTCTATTTACTGGCCATCAATTTGTGGAGAGTGATAATTCATGTCACAAAAGACCATGTCATGTTTTTATGAAGACCTGACAAATTTCTCCCAACATGTTGAGTCCAGTAGAGTTCATGGAACGGTATTGAGTAGGATATTAATTACGTCCGTTGGTGTTCAGTGAAGTGTTACAACTCACCTGCAAAAGAAGTAGTACAGATTTGATAGGTCTTGTGCTTTGTTGTAACCAATGGGCTGGATGTGTAATCAATCATCTGTAAAATGTTCTAAAGCAATGCGCTGAGTATGGATTTCCTCCTCATTTCTCTCCCGTATTGATTTTTGTCTTCTCAACTCTGCCATTCTTGATTTTGCTTGCGCCATTGCATCTCTAGCTAGTTTCTTGAAGGCCAGGGAGGGTATCTGCAATTTAAATGTTCAAAGGGCTGCGAATGCATAAATAGAAGTCATATCCATTTCAGTTCCATCAACAAAGAAACTAGAATCTAGTCTGCAGGTAAAATTTGGCTTTATGATTTTTGCTTTTCTGTTTTCGATTAACTCTGCACTGACTAATCTGAAGGATCTGGTCTAGTTTACAGAAACAGAAGCCATACTCTAGTCAGTTTCCTGGCGATTCTCTTTCGTGAGTAAATCATGATTCTCTAGTTTACTACAATATCAGCAATTTACTTACTAATAACGTGACAAGCATGGTACCAATCATACTTGGCAGTATTTAAAACCAATCCTCAATTTCAGAAATCTACCAATAAAAGCTTGCTTCCTTTATGTACATCAGAATTCACCCAACTATCAGAAATTAGAGCAGACTTTGGCTCTGATGAGAGCATAAGAGATGAGTGCCGAATTTCGCCATTTTGTTCAGATTTTTAATAACGTTTCTTTTTAACCAGAGCTGATGTTGATCATTTCATCTTCAGAGATACAAAGATGTCACATTGGCAACATTTTTAGGACATAATTTAGGAGAAACAGAACAAAGAAGAGGATCTGATTTGTGCATGTGTGTGTGTGTGTGTGTGTGTTTGAGAGAGAGATGACCACAATTTTTAATGACTCAGATTCTCTATACACAAATGATTATACTGATTCATCAGGAACTAACCAACACGTAACTAAAAAGCTGACCAGTTCAGAAACCAGTTTGAACTAAATAAAAGATTTGACAGGCAACCAAGCGTGCATTTAGAATTGGCCAGGAGAAGGTTGTCTATACCAATCAAATTGATCATGAAGGGAATGTCGGGATGCAATAAGTACCGCAAACAGATCCAGAAAGATAAGATTGTCTAAGCTGGTTTTCTTTCTGACAAGGAAAACGGGCAAGAGGAGAAAATCAGGTGCGGTTGCCAGAGACAGAATATTGGACGAGATGACTCCCAGTGAAAACCTCAAGGATTTGTTGATCAGATACTTTACCAGCCAAAGGATTCAGATGTGTCTGAGAACTTCGACTTCAAGGCCACCCCTTAATTGGCTTTCTGAGCGTGACACCATTAATAGTTAGTGCAGAAAACAGGTGGTATCAGTTTGTTAGGTCTTTGGTAAGTGCAGCAACCTAATGTTTGGAATGTGTGATTCATTGATGTAGTAGCCAAAGACCTTGCAAACCAACCCTGCATGTTCTTTGCACTAACTATTAAAAGTCCTGAAAGTTTTTTGATTCTCCCAAAACTCTGCTCCATTAGTTCTGCTTGCACCACTGCAACTCTATCTAGTTTGTTGAAGGCTAGGTGAATTCGCGACAAAAGAATTCCACATCACTCTCTCTCCCGTATTTTTAATAATCTAATTAGCTCTGATCTTATGAGAAGATCTATGCATATCACTGCCTCGTCTGCATCCAAACTTTCAAAAATCTGGGCTGTACGGCGCATCTCTTTTACCTTTTGAACACAGGGACACTTGGTTTCACATCTTTTACAATCCTGGGTAAGTTCAATTTTATCATTTACTGCTTCTGGCTGGGTTGTGTTAGATGTGATGCATTCAAGTACTTAAACGCAGTAACTGCTTTTAACTCGTTACCATTGTCTTTAATCTTTCAGAAGATTTATCCAAATATCGGCATGAAGTGAACTTTTTATGCAACCTACAATTTATTCAACACAAATTAGCTGTCAAAAGCCCGCACACGTTCAACAAAATTGTGACTGCTTCATAATCTTCATTCCTTCTGGCTTTAAGTTAAATGATGAAAGATAACAGAGAGGATCGTTTTGTTCTTATCTTACTTAACTCTATTACAGGACACCTAAGTTAATCCACATCTATTGGTTGACAAAATGAGTCACCTCAAATCAAGTATACCAAGTGAGGTTGAGAGAAACACGGAGATGACCTCCGAATCTTCGATCTCACCAGCATTCCCCTGTTCAGTCATTTTGACTCTTGGGGTTGGCATCCATGCCTGTGGAATTACTATCTACTGGGATCATGATGGCAATGAAGGCACTTGAGCCAACACCCGTGCCTCCGAAAATTATAAGTTTGTGAACCTAAATTTTGTATCTACCTTCAGCAATGACCAAACTCGTATGATCAACCTCGCCAGCCACTAATACTTATAGTGGAGGATGCATCGGCTTGAGCTCGAAATCAAGTCTTACCAAGCTAGGGGAATCGAGGTGTTGCTCTTGATCGGAGGAGGCGCGTGAAATTACCATCTCACTTCTGCCAAGGATGCTAGACAGGTCACGACTTATCTACTGGACAACGTCCTAGAGGGCAGTCCTCATCTTGGCTGCGTTGAGGGATGCAGTGCTCGATAGCATCGATTTCAATATCGAAGGAGGCACAAAATAGCATTGGGATGATCTGGCTAGGTACCTGTTTGGATGTAGTAGCAGGGGAAGAAGGTGTACTTGACAGCAGCCCCTCAATGTCCTCATCCGGACACTTGGGTCGGAGGTGCCCTTCAAACAGACTTGTTCGACTACACTGGGTCTAGACTTACAACAATCCTCAGTGCAAATACAATTCTGGGAAAAGGGTAATCTCCAATATGCATGGAACAATGGACTTCAATTCCTACCAGCAAAATCTTCTCGGGGTTGCCTGTGGCTCCAAGCACCAGATCTTACTTTTATTGGACTGCTGACCATCAAAGGATTTGCCAAGTATGGAGGCGTGATGCCGTGGTCCAAATATTACGACGATCAAACTATATATAGCTCTTCCATTAAGGGCTCTATTCTTGCTTGCGGATATCTAAAAATCTCCATATTGAAGATTATTTTGATGAAGGTATCACCACGATTATTTAATGATTCCAGTCAAACAACACTCCAAACTTGCATGATCTCTATAAAATTCTCAATCTTAAGTTAACCAACTCTTTTCTTTTTGGTTTTTGTTCTCACCCTTTCATTGAATCCCACAAGATTCCTTGTAGTGATCTCTTAGCGAATGGATTATGTTTTAAGAGTGATGAGTTACTTGTGACAAACGGAAGATAAAATACCAAACTGATACATCTGTTAATTATCATGTGTTATCAAATTCAGAAATTTAACGATAAAATTTAACGGAAACGAATGGTGGGTAAATTAGTAACTTGCATATTGATTTGTTATTTTTGTTTATTAAAATTTAGTTTATATTGTAAAATTATCACAAATATATTAATTTGAGATTTTTTCTAATATTAACCCAAATGTATATGATATATATCGGTGGATTATGGAGATAATTTTATCTTTCGGATTTTCTTCTAAAAAAAGCACTAATTTGTGAAGCTCAACCCAAAAAAAAAAAAAATAGCTGCAATAAAGCAAGGTCGTATTTTATAGAAGAAAAGCACTAATTTGTGAACTTTGACCAATTTTGACGAAAATGGCCAAGTCTAAAAGCATAACATGATCAAGAGAAATGCACCGATCTCAAGCTTGCAGGATTCACTTGTTGCAGGATTCACTCAGCTGTAGAGGGCTCAAGGCATAACCTGTCCATAATTTAGCCATGAAAGATCTAATGCACCTAGCCACAACCTGGCCAATCAATGAATCTAGCAAGCTTCGAGATTGAACGGGAGGCAACAAATGTAAACTTTTCAAATTCCATATCATTAAGGTCAAAAGAAACACATTATTTATACAATCTATGGTTTATTGCTGTGGAGATAACCTCACTGCACCATCTAAACACATTAACCAAATCCTTTCCATTGTTTCCATACAATAGCTAAATAAAAAAGAAAAGGAATAAGATAGATCGTGAACCGGTGATTGTGAAGCGATGTCGTGAACGATGTCATGAGCGGTAAATATGAAGCAGTACTAATCCGAAATTAATAGAATAATATTAAAATTAACCATGATTACTAAATTTAACCTAACTAGGGTTAATTAACTCAACCATGATTAATAATTAACCATAGTTACTTTAGAAACTAACCCTAGTTACTTTAATTAATAAACCTTAGTTACTTTAATACTAATTATGGTCAATTAACTAACATAACATCACGTTTGGTCTTCTTGGCTCACAAGTAAGGCTACTTGGATAGATGATCCATCAAAAATGGCAAATTCTTGAGCAAACTCTCGAGTTTCTGCCCTAGATGATGCCATCGAGGATCGAAAGCGATTCCTCTAAGGCTCGTGAGTAGGCAGCGTAGCCTATTTCCTTTTTTTGACGAGCCTTCCCCCACTTGTACGGGGTTAGGTTAGCTAGGCCGATCCCTTTTTGAGTATATGGAGTCAATTTTCAGGATGTTACAGAACGAGAGGCAACAAATGCAAACTTTGCAAATTCCATATCATTAAGGTCAAAAGAAACACATTATTTATACAATCTATGGTTTATTGCTGTGGAGATAACCTCACTGCACCATCTAAACACATTAACCAAATCCTTTCCATTGTTTCCATACAATAGCTAAATAAAAAAGAAAAGGAATAAGATAGATCAGCCACACCAGCAGCAGCACATAACATCACGTTTGATCTTGTTGGCTCACAAGTGAGGCTACTTGGATAGATGATCCATCAAAAATGGCAAATTCTTGAGCAAACTCTCGAGTTCCTGGATATCTTGAAATCTCACCAAATAAACAGCCATAACTGTTAGCTGCCAGTCACACTCAAGAACTGTTGATTAGTGATAAAACCTATAATACATCACATGAGCATACACCCCTTTCCTATTATAATTAAAGTAGTTGATGTTACCATCGCTCGGAAAGATCTATAATGATGGCTACACTCGTTCATCTAGCATACATATTTGGACACGGCATACAAAGAACGAAGCATTTTATTTGGTAAATCATTGATCCGATACTTATTTACACGCAAGGGTGATCATTGGATGCATGCAAAAGAGGTCTTCAAAGCCACGAGTGAGATATGATGCTGTATCCTTTGTTTTGTAGGCATCACAAGGTCTTGCTTTGAATGCTTGAAGGACTGGTTAGAAAGAAGAAGAAATTCAATTGGCTAAGGCATGGAGCACCAAAAGATGAAAGGCTTTATAAATAGGTAAATCCTTGGTCATGCTTATTATTGTTGTGGATAGACTTGCACAAATGAATAATTAAATAGTTAATCATGATCATTATTACTGTGGATTGAGTTGCACAATTTGCATTTAACAAGTTCCCACAGTAAGAAATATTATTAATGGCAAGATTTGGTAAAATTGGTTTTCTCTATAAACTCCCTCATGTACACCCTCTTGTGATTTCTTAACTATTTGAGAAAATAAAAATCTAGACCATTAGATTGTTAATGGTTGTGATGGATGGAAACACTTATGACAATTTCACGATATCAAATGTACATATTACATGTGTTTGCCATAATCTTATAGTATATAGATAAATAGCTATTTACTGCTAAATGTTATGGTTAGATATATGAAACTCATGTCTCTTTCCTATGATAAATTAGAGTAGTTACTAATCGTTGATTGGAAAGATCTCCAACAACGATTAAACTCATTTATTTAGGGCTCTCGAGGGTTCTTGATTTTAGGGGGCAAGAAAAAATTAGGGTTCTTGAGCAAATCAACAGCAATGTCGTCGATGGGAAGCAGCAATGGTAGTGACTGGGCTATGAAAAGCTTCCACTTTTTTAGGGAAGAAAACGTCTCCTGCAAGCGTCGGATGCGTTGCTGGGCAGCACACTTCGCGAACACCGCAGAATCCCGCGAGGAGGTTCTACCGCTGTTCATTTTGAAGGGAGATGCAGTCTCGATCTTTCGAAAGTAACTGAGTTGATTGGGTTCGATTTTATTTGGATTTTGTAGTTGGGCAAGATCTATGTTCAGGAGCTGCGCAGAGAGGATCAATTTGGATTGATCAGTGTCGAAAGTTCAATGTCCGCTATCGATTCGGATCGCTAAGTTCAGGCTCAATTTTGAATCAGGTTGGGGCTTCTTTAATTGGGTTGACCTCCAATTTACCAATGACGATGAAGTGTCGAAGGAGAAGGTGAAGTTTGTGGAGAAATTTCGGAAAGAAATGAGGAAAGAATGGCCATTCTGCAAATGCAAATACAGGACAACAAAGATAAGCTCAAGGTAGCAGGGCTTAACAACTCGGACTAAAGGTTACAGATGTAAATGGAAATCGCGAGAGTGCAAGCGAAGGAGAAGATTCACGTAAGAGTCATAATTAGCACCGATAGGAGCCTTGATTGTATTCGAAGGTCGATAGGAGGCTTCGATCTTACTTGCCCTGAATGGTGCTAGTAGGTAGTTCGATGTTTACTATTGTATGAAGTTGTTTGAAGCTTTCTGTGCAAGGTGCAAATGTAACCAATGAATTTGGAAGGTTGATGAATGTGACCTTGGTTTTGGAGTTGGCCAGTTACATGAGTGTCTGAGATGAGTGTAATAATCTCAATTGACCAAGAAAAAATGGCCAAGTCTTAAAAGCATAACCTGATTAAGACAAATGCACCAATCACGACCTTGCAGGATTCACTGAGCTGTAGAGGGCTAAAAGCATAACCTGTCCATAGTTTGGCAATGAAAGATCCAACGCACCTGGCCACAGCCTGGCCACTCAATGAATCTAGCAAGCTTTCAAGATTGAACGGGGAGAAGCAAATGCAAATTTTTCGAATTCCATATCATTAAGGTCAAAAGAAACATATTATTTACACAATCTATGGTTTACTGCCGTGGAACGAGAACCTCAATACACCATCTAAACACATTAACCAAATCATTTCCATGGTTTCCATACAATAGCTAAATAAAAGAAAAGGAAAAAGACACATCAGCGACACCAGCAGCAGCACATAACATCATGTTTGATCTTCTTGGCTGACAATTGAGGCTACTCGGACAGATGATCCATCAAAAATTTCAAACTTTTGAGTAACTCTCAAGTTCTTTGATGTTTTGAAATCTCACCAAAGAAACAACCATAACCGTTAGCTCCAATCACACTCAAGAAACCGCTTATCAATACAAAAAGCTATAATACACCGTATCAAACCCACATCTCTTTCCTATTAAAATTAAAGTAGTAGCTGTTACCATTGATCGAAAAGATCTCCAATAGCGGTTACACTCATTCATCTAACATACATATATTGACACGGCTTACAAAGAACGAAGTATTTTTTTTGGTAAATCATTGATCCGATATGTATTTACATGCAAGGTTGATCATGGGATGCATGCAAAAGAGGTCTTCAAAGATGCAAGAAAGATATGATGTTGGATTCACTGTTTTGAGGCATCATAAGGGTCTTGCTTTGAAACACATGAAGGACTGGTAAGAAAGATGAAGAAATTCAGTTGGTTAAGGCGTGGAGCACCAAAAGATGAAAGGCTTTATAAATAGGTAAATACTTGGTCATGCTCATTATTGCTATGGATAGACTTGCACAAATAAATGATTAAATATTTAAACATGCTCATTATTACTGTGGATTGAGTTGCACAATTTGCATTTAACACGTTCCATAGTAAGAAGTATTATAAATGGCAAGATTTGGTAAAATTGGTTTTCTCTAGAAATGCACTAATCTTGTGATTTCTTAACGATTTGAGAAAATAAAAATCTAGACCGTTAGATTGTCAATGGTTGTGATGGATGGAAACACTTATGGCAATTTTACGATATAAATATACCTATTACATGTGCCTGCCAAAATCTTATAGTATATAAATAAATAGCCGAAGCTCATGTCTCTTTCTTATTATAAATTAAAGTAATTGCACTTACCATTGATTGGAAAGATCTCCAATGATAATTAAACTTATACATTTAGCACCCATTTTGTTTGATATTTCTCAATATGAAAGAATTAACATTATCTGAGCAAGCAAAGAAACAGATGTGGAGAAATAAATTTGTTTGTATAATTGACTACTAGGTAACCATGAGCATTGCCCATGGAAAATTATGTTTTCCATATATAACGACTATTTATTCAATAAAAATTTTTAAAAAATTAGTTTTATTGAATATCATAATGTAAAGAAGTAACTTTTATATGAATGGATATCACTAATAAATATTACCCTTAACAAGAGGACACAATTATATTAATTAACTTTGGAACACATTATTTATAATAACAAACAACATATAGACTGGAAAGTCATAAATTGATTTCAAACATTCTATGTCACGGTTATTTGATCTATCCAAAAGATAAAAAGTAAATTTGAAAGAACATTGGAAATACAATAAGCGTTTTTTAATTTCAACGTTCAAAAAACAAAAGAAAAAATCTTACTATTGAGCTTGAATTGATAATTTTAATTTGAGCAATGTCAATATTTTGATTAATATCTTCCCATGGAAAATATGTATTCCTTCGATGTAGTCATTTCATATGCCTTATGTCACTCTTCATTCATGATAAGAAACAGCCATAACCGGGTCTCAACTTCAGACCGAGCTGCCGGTCACAATTAAGAAGCTCTGTGATGAGGTAGTTGCCGCATCTCGCGCAATATGTAAGAACCGGTGGAAAGGCAATCTTGGGCCAAGTTCTCGCGCAACGTTTAGTCTTTCGAAGAAGTTGTTGCAGTCATTTGAGATAATGAATCGAGAAGGCCTCACACTAGTGCTAGTGGTCCTTGTTGCTATACAAGCATCTATTCATGAAGCTATAATTCCTCACCGTGGGATTACAGATTACATTTTGTGAAAGATTAGACATTTCTGTAAAGTTAAGTTGAAATCCTAAAAGGGACAGGAGCAATATGATGGGTTGGCATAAAAATTAGCATGTTTTCCTTCAGATATTCCTAAACACAGTTTTATTTCTGTGGCCAGCATGTCAAAATAGGCTTGCCTAAAGCAGTAGAATGCTGAAGCGCGGTTATTTCGTTTCTCCTTCTGCAGTTTTCTGCAGTTGCGTTCTTGAAACAAGCGACGTGTTATAATTGCCTATTAGCAAGCAGATTTGGCAGCATCCTTTAGCTTTATAGAGCATGATAGTGGGGAATAGAATTTTGAGTTTGATTGACTCAATAGGGCTCTGACAGGGAAAGCTTTCCTTCTTTGCTCTTGGAGTTGGCTTGAAAAGCACATGTAGACCATGTTTGGATTTCTGACACTACTAAGTTTCACGATACATCCATTACTGGTTCTGGTTGAGTTTGGCTGGCTCCTGTCAGTGATATTAAGAGGAAGAGTGACATGCCATTAGAACGGGTCCTTGTGTATTAGATGGGGCATTTGCATGTAATCCATTCTGATGCCTCTTTTCTTCTGGACCCAAGTAGGAAATAGCCATCCAACTTCCTTTGGATGAACTGAGAAACTTATTAAAAGAAAATATTAAAAAGAAAAATTTAAGTAATTACCAAGTCAAAACCATCAGTTACATCATCAAAACCAGATTGAACTTTTATCGTTTTGGAACTTCTCACAATTTCAGCAGCGGCAGATCATGCAATGGAAACTTCATGAGCCTTTTCAATAGCAACCGCATCCATGTTTTCATCATTCTCCTCACCATCAATATCTCCACTGCATGGATATTGAGCAGGAGCCATAACAACAGAATATTTGCAATTATTGTTCCTCTCTCAACAAATTCACTCAAGAAAACAAAGCTATCTCTCTTAAATAAGCCCTCAACATGCATGTGTGGCAGCATTGGACCAGAAGGAAACAAAATGCATAGACTATCCCCATAAACTCTAATATAGTAATTTTTGCCTTAGTGCTCTTGGAAAATATGACATTCCTAGATGCCTAAACAGGCTGAATATTATTCTATCTTAATTAATTAATATAATAGACATAAACAGCTCTATTGGGTACTCCTCACTAATTGCTAGTACTCTGATTCCACTGTTCCTGGCCACTGATTCAACTTCATTTCACTGAAAACAAAACTAGAATGACAGTCCACCTTAAAGGACACCATTGATCTAAACAGACAGTTCAAGGACTTCACCTGAAATACATGGGTCAAACCTCCCATTAGTCATTAGCACCAACACACATTCGGCTCACTAAAATCATAGAAAACCAACCCTAACCCAATCGTAGTTCGCCAAAAATGGAAAGAACACATGGCCAAACACACTAAAAAGAGAGACCTTACTTTTACCTTCTTTCCGAAACTCCACTCGTCAGAATCTCTTGAACTTCCTCCTTGGAAGGCAGTTCGGCCACCTCGGAGACCGCCTTGAAGCTCCTCTAGAGATCCAAGATATCCCCGATATCATTCGATCAAAAGACAAATGACCTCAATTCTATAAACAGAGTACCTTCCAAAATCGCATCTGCTCCAATACCTCAGCAATTAATGATGAGTACAAATACAATTCTGGGAAAAGGGTAATCTCCAAGATGCATGGAGCAATGGACTACAATTCCTACCAGCAAAATCTTCTTGGGGTTGCCCGTGGCTCCAAACACCAGATCTTACTTTTATTGGACTGCCGACCATTCAAGGATTTGCCAAGTATGGAGGTGCGATGCTGTGGTCCAAATATTACGACGATCAAACTATATATATATCTCTTCCATCAAGGACTCTGTTCTTGCTTGCAATATCTAAAAATCTCCCCATGTAATCACAAATATTTCTCCATATCGAAGTTTATTTTGATGAAGGTATCACAACAATTATTTAATGATTCTAGTCAAAAAACACTCCAAAACTTGCATGATCTCTATAAAAATCTCAATCTTAAGTTAACCAACTCTTTTCTTTTTGGTTTTTGTTCTCACCCTTTCATTGAATCCCATAAGATTCCTTATCGTGATCTCTTAATGAATGGATTACATTTTGAGAGCCATGAGTTATTTGTGACAAACGGAAGATAAAATACCAAATTGATACATTTATCAACTATCGTGTGTCATCTAATTCAGCAATTTGATGATAAAATTTAACGAAAATTAATGGAAGGTAAATTGATAACTTGCATATTGATTTGTTATTTTTGTTTATTAAAAATTAGTTTATGGTAAATTTATCACAAATATATCAATTTGAGATTTTTTTTAGTATTAACCCAAATGTATATGATATATATTGGTCGATTATGGAGATAATTTTATCTTTTAGCCCAATCAGAAAAAAATTAGCTGTAATAAAGCAAAGGTCGTATTTTCTCGAAGAAAAACACTAATTTGTGAACTTTGACCAATTTTGACACCACCTTTCTAGTGTTTCGAAAAAAGATGACATGGCATCCTATGTGTACGTGAGGTGTGACAATGTGGCAAATAAGAAGACCCCTCAAAACGTGACATGTGTCGAGTGTGGGCCCCAATTGTCAGGCTAACTTTTCTCTCTCCTCTCATTTCTCGCTGCAAGCTCTCTCTCCTCTCTCCCCTGCACACTCTCTCGCTTGACTTTCACTCTTCACCTTAGAAATGACGTGAAAAATGAATTGAATACATCGCCCAACAAACAAGAAGAGATTAACAAAAACAATCAGTTCTAGTATTTCTTTATTCCTATCTAAAACTTGACCGAGTTCCCGTTTCGATTTCGATCGCCAATTTTGTTGTGTGGGTTTCTATGCGTTTTCGATCTGACCCGTTTTAGGATGCTTCCATCTTCACCGATGCCAGCAACTGGGACTTCTCAAAGAGGTGCGGGCTCTCAACCTCATCATCCACACTGCAGGAGACCGCGAACCTAGGGGAAGAACGCTGGGATGTTCAAATTGAACTCGTGGTGCCCCTGGCTCTGCGTGTGCGTGGACCCCACGCCCTCCGCGATGCTCACCCCATCGGCAATCGGGGCTGGGCAGGGGCAGAGGAGGCGGGATTGGGGGCCTCGTAGTGGCACCACTTGTGCCGACCGAGAGCCTAGCCAGTGGGGAAACTCTTGTGGCAGATCGAGCACTAGTAAACCTTCCCGAACACGCCAAAGGAGGGATTCGCTGTAGAGGTTGAGGTGGTCGGCTGTTTGACGGCGCCGGTAAAGAGAGAGCATGCTAGGAAGAGAGAAAAGATAGAGAGGACCTGCAAGAAGGGGAGAGAGAGGAAAGTTAGCCTGAAAATTAGGGTCACATTCGACACGTGTCGCATTTTGAGGGGTTTTCTTATTTGACACGTTGGCACATTGCACGTACCCAATATTTTCTCAGAAAACTCGGAGACGTTGCTGACGTGCACATTGGGGGCTTGACACGACATTGGTTCACCAAGGCTCTCGATTGAAACGGGGACGCGCGCTGCTGCGGTCCTGGAGACGACGCCGTTTGATCGAGCTACAATATTGCGACGAAGGAGAGGGACGTCGTCATCAGCATTTGAGGCGAAAAATTAGGGCTCTCGAGAGTTCTTGATTTTTGGGGGCAAGAAAAAATTAGGGTTCTTGAGCAAATCAACAGCAATGTCGTCGATGGGAAGCAGCAATGGTGGTGACTGGGCTTTGAAAAACTTCCACTTTTCAGGGAAGAAAACATCTCCTGCAAGCGTCGGATGCGGTGCTGGGCAGCACACTTCGCGAACACCGAAGAATCCCGCGAGGAGGTTCTACCGCTGTTCATTTTGAAGGGAGATGCAGTCTCAATCTGTTGAAAGCAACTGAGTTGATTAGGTTCGATTTTATCCTCGGTTCTTTTAGTTGGGCAAGATCTATGTTCAGTAGCTGCGCTGAGAGTATCAATTTGGATTGATCAGTGTTGAATGTTCAATCTTCGCTATCGATTTGGATCGCTAAGTTCAGGCTCAATTCTGAATGGGGTTGGGGCTTCTTTAATTGGGTTGACCTCCAATTGACGAATGAAGATGAAGTGTCGAAGGAGAAGCTGAAGTTTGTGGGGAATAACTGGAAAGAAATGAGGAAAGAATGGCCATTCTGCAAATGCAAATACTGGACAACAAAGATAAGCTCAAGGTAGCAGGGGTTAACAACTCGGACTAAAGGTCACAGATGGAAATGGAAATCACGAGAGTGCAAGCGAAGGAGAAGATTAATGTGAGAGTCATAATTAGCACCGATAGGAGCCTTGATTGTATTGACAGTGTCGAAGGTCGATAGGAGGCTTCGATCTTACTTGCCCTGAATGGTGCCACTAGGTAGTTCAATGCTTACTGTTGTGTGAAGTTGTTTGAAGCTTTCTGTGCAAGGTGCAAATGTAATCAATGAGTTGGGGAAGGTTGATGAATGTAACCTTGATTTTGGAGTTGCTAGTTACAAGAATGTCTGAGATGAATGTAGTCTCAATTGACCAGGAGAAAATGGCCAAGTCTAAAAGCATAACATGATCAAGAGAAATGCACCGATCACAAGCTTGCAGGATTCACTCAGCTATAGAGGGCTCAAAGCATAACCTGTCCATAATTTAGCCATGAAAGATCTAATGCACCTAGCCACAACCTGGCCAATCAATGAATCTAGCAAGCTTCGAGATTGAAAGGGAGGCGACAAATGCAAACTTTTCAAATTCCATATCATTAAGGTCAAAAGAAACACATTATTTACACAATTTATGGTTTATTGCTGTGGAGATAACCTCGCTGCACCATCTAAACACATTAACCAAATCCTTTCCATTGTTTCCATACAATAGCTAAATAAAAAAGAAAAGGAATAAGATAGATCAGCGACACCAGCAGCAGCACATAACATCACGTTTCATCTTCTCGGCTCACAACTAAGGCTACTTGGATAGATGATCCATCAAAAATTGCAATTCTTGGCTCACAACCGAGGCTACTTGGATAGATGATCCATCAAAAACTGCAAATTCTTGAGCAAACTCTCAAGTTCCTAATGTCTTGAAATCTCACCAAAGAAACAGCCATAACTGTTAGTTGCCGGTCACACTCATGAAGCTGTAATTAGTGCTGAAAGCTCTAATACATCATATCAAGCCCACACCTCTTTCTTATTATAATTAAAGTAGTTGTCGTTACCATCGGTTGGAAAGATCTCTAATAACGGTTACAATCATTCATCTAGCATATAGATGTTGACACGGCTTACAAAGAACAAAACATTTTTTTTGATAAATCACTGATTTGATACTTATTTACATACAAGGTTGATCACCGGATGCATATAAAAGAGGTCTTCAAAGATACGTGTGAGATATCATGTTGGATTCATTGTTTTGTAGGCATCACAAGGGTCTTGCTTTGAAACACTTGAAGGACCGGTAACAAAGATGAAGGAATTCAGTTAACTAAGGCATGGAGCAGCAAAAGATGAAAGGCTTTATAAATAGGTAAATACATAGTCATGCTCATTATTGTTGCAGATAGACTTGCACAAATAAATAGTTAAATATTTAGTCATGTTCATTATTGCCGTGGATTGAGTTGCATAATTTGCATTTAACACATTCCCATAGTAAGAAATATTACAAACGCTGAGATTTGGTAAAATTGGTTTTCTCTAGAAACACACTCATGTATACCTTTTTGTGATTTCTTAACTATTTGAGAAAATAAAAATCAAGACTATCAGATTGGCAAAGGTTGTGATGGATGGAAACACTTATGGCTATTTCATGTTATCAAATATACCTATTTCATGTGTTTGCCATAATCTTATAGTATATAGATAAACAACTATTTACTTTAGATGTATGAGGCTCACGTCTCTTTCCTATTATAAATTAAAGTAGTTGCACTTACTATTGATTGGAAAGATCTCCAACGACCATTAAACTCATTCATTTAGCTCCCATATTGTCTGATATTTACCAATATGAGAGAATTAACATTATTTGAGCAAACAAAGAAACAAATGCGGAGAAATAAATTTGTCTATGTAATTGACTACTAGGAAACCATAAGCGTTGCGCATGGAAAATTATGCTTTCCATGTATAACGACTGTTTATTCAATATAAATTAAGAAAATTTAGTTTTATTGAATATCAAAATGTAAAGAAGCATCTTTACCAAAAAAAAAATGTAAAGAAGCAACTAGGCTAGCAAGTTCAGACATTAATTGTAAGTGATATTATTATAATCGTAAGTGATATTATTTTTCAAAATTAAAAGATAGCTATATTATTATAACTGAGTAACATTATTATATTTAGTTAATATCACATAATTAAACATTAATTGTTATATCTTTTCGTTTACGTTTTTTAAAAACATGATAGTAAAAGACATTAGGCTCCGAGATCTGTCATCGAAGGGTATTATGAGAATTCTTGACTACTCCTACCTTATTCTATATGGTGTAAAGGCAGATTAAACAAGAGTATGGCCTTGAGATAAATATTTTTCATTTCGTAAACCAAACTAAATAATAATTATTCCATTCTTGCTTCGCTCCTTTCCGCCAAAGAACCGTACAATATAGTATGGTCCTACAAACTAAAAGGATGAATAGGATCTCCATGCATGCATGCCATGTTGAAAAAGGTTACTACATGGTGCTACATCAATAGTACTTTTAAAATAATTTTCTCAAATATTAGTGCTACGCCATAGCATTGGCTTATGAAAAATGACTTGAACTTACCGGTATTTATAGAAGTAATCCTAGATTAATTTTAATGCTAAGCAGCCCCTTATAGTATAGTTTATTTTATTTTATTTTCATCCGGTCTACTTTCTATACTATGAGAGGATACTAATTATAAAGACAGGTCATAATAGTCTTCCCCTCTTTTTGAGCTAAGAAACTATCTTTTTTAAAGAGTCGTATAGGAATTTTTAGCATACATAGTTGACATACAAGTGGAGTGAACTTACATAGTTCAAAAAAACAACGATATTTCCTTGCTGACAAGAATTTCTTTTAATAACAATAATGTTGAGCAATTTTGTTTAGTTTAGTTCTCCTAAAAAACGAAAGAAGAAGGAAGGTTGCCTAGTACAGGGTTCATTTATCCATATCGAAATTTGATCAAGAAAATAACAAGAGATCGTTGGACAAATTGAAGTCCATATAAGTAAATGAACTCTACGACTCTTTGTAGAGTAAGGCAATGTAATTTGCATTATTCCGATTAAATGCACAACATGAGATGCTAAATCAAAAGACAATTTTCCTTAAAACGAGTTCATTGCCCTTGTGGATATAGCTTGTGAATTGAACCAAATGTGATTGGTAACCCGAACATCATTTTCCTTTTCTCTTGTTTATTTTCGCTTCTTAAGTTAACCATCAATACAACATCAACATGCATGTCATCTACACGATACATGATGTATTTCAAAAACTGAGGAGATTGTCAATGCCATGACTGAGAAATAAATTAATTTGTACAATTGATATAAATGCCCAGGATTTTTTTTTTGCAGCAAAAGAAAATATTTTGTAGCCCAAAATGGAAGGATTTGGTCTGACTCACACCGTCAGAGAACGCTTCAAGACTCTCCCCTTGTCTCTTTGACTTTCAACCTCTCTCCCTTGCGAAGCAAACCGGTGCCTGTTCTATCTCTCCTCTGTCTCTTTCAGTCCTTCATTTTCCCTCCTTTTCCCTCTCTTTCTCTCTCGGTTTTCTTCTTCATCTCTAAGCCTGAGACGCATTGTCTTTGCATCGACATAGGTCCTCACTCCATTTTGCACCCTCTGCAAGCTTCTTGTCCTCGTTGGTCAAAACCATGGTTCCTAGCCTTCCTGTAGCAACGAGAACCAGAGCTCGTACGAAAAAAGATTTGTTTGCAAAATATTTCTCCAAGGCAGAGCCCGGAGGGAGGAAAGGCGAATCTTCAGGGGCAAAGTGCAGAGGCAGAGCTCGAAAAAGAGTTTCCTCCCCTGTTTTGGGTGCTTTGGGAGGCAGAGGCGGAGGCGGAGGCGGAGGTGGAGGCAGCGCTGGTGATGACAGCCATGAGGCCATAGTTATTACAGACAGTGAAGGCGGCAGTGACAAAGCGATTTCAGTGAGTGGAAGTGGCGAGGAGGAAGAAGAGATTGATGATTACAGACCTCAGACGGCACGAAGGTTAGAGCCTAACCGTGTTTTTCATAAAGGTAAAAATACTGCTATTGGTGCTGACTTTAGGAATGAGTCTGATGAAGAGGACAGCAGAAGCAGAGACTTTGAGTCTGGTGATGACTACTGTGTGTTCTTGTCTAATGCATGTTCTGATGATGACTTGATATTCTGTGGTGAGGAGAAAGTTTTTGGCGAACAGGGTGAGGGAAATGGCGGAAGTTTCTAATCAAAGAATGAGGAACTCTAGCAGTTAGAAGACTCCAGCTTTTTCCCAAAAGATTATTCACCCGAGAAAGCTATGCTGAGCCATTGCAGTGAAGGAGGAATCATGAGGGAAACTCAAAATACACTCCAGCTTCTGCTGCTCCATACAACCCATGATCTGGGACATTCAACCCTGAATCGAACAACATTGTGGAGAATTACAAACCTTCTTCCAAGAACCCTCTTCCAAGTCCACCATGATTACAACAGAAAAGACCAGAAAAATAAATCAAAATTTATGCTCAAACGAGAATCACCTTGAAACTGACTAGAGTATGGATTCCATTTCCATAAACTAGATAAAATCTTTAGAAAAGTAGGTGCAGGTTTAAATGAAAAATATCAGAATCAAAAAGCAAAATTTTTATACCAGACTAAATTTTAGTCTCTTTGTTGCTTGGACCAGAAACGGATATGAATTCAGTGTCTGCAGCAATGAATTCTATACATACTATCATAGCTCTTCAGACATAGGAAGTTCAAATTTCCTTGCCTCCAAAAGGACTAGCTAAAGTAGCATTGTTGCGATCCAAATCAATGAAGCAGAGTTTTAAGAGGATCATAAAAGATAAGAATCAGCAGAGGAGAGAGATGAGGAAATCCATACCTAGAACATTGCTTAAACCAATGATTGACTACAGTCTCAGCTCATTGGTTACAACAGTAAGCACAAGACCTTCAAACCTGACATTACAATTTCTTTTGCACCAGCTATTAACAGCCATAAAGTGCCAGGTCTCAACTTCAGATCAAGCTGCCGGTCATAGTCACATAACAGTCATGGGTGGCCTCAGAGTCAAAGTTCTAGACTGCATTGGAATCCTTTGGCCGGTAAATTATCTGATCAAATATATCCTTTAAGCTTTCGCTGGAAGTCATCTCCTCCAGTATTCTGTCTTCAGCAACCATACTGGACTTTCTTCCATCACCATTTTCCTTGTCAGCTGGGGAAAGAAACAGCTCGGACAATCTCTCTTTCTCCATCTGTTTGCTGAACTTCTTACATTCCGCGGTTCCTTTTGTGATCAGATGGTAGGTATAGACTACCTTCTCCTGGCCAATTCTGAATGCGCGGCTGATTGCTTGCCTCTCGACCGAAGGATTCCAAACCACGTCAAGCAAGACAACTCTTGATGCTCCAACTAGACTTATACCCTCAGAGCAAGCCTTAGTCGAAGCTAACATTACTCTTGCTTGGCTCTGTGGGTCATTGAATTCCCCAATCAAACGCTGACGTTCCCTCAGATCGAGGCTCCCATGCATCAGTAGAAGCTCTTTTCCTTGGGAGGACCACTGGAAAGTCAATCTCAATTGGTCACTGATCAAGGACAATGGCTCTTTGTATTGGCTGAAAACCAGAACCTTCTCGCTGAGGGCTTCACTGAGCCGGATTAACTCCACCAGGAACCTTGTCTTTACCCCGGCATCCATGTTAGTCTTCAGATCTTCAAGCTTCTTACGCTCATCACAGATGACATGTTTTTCATTCACATATGCATTGCAGCTTAGGATCAGAGAAGGGTGAATGCAGGCCAAAGACAGCTTGAACTCATACTCAAACGAGCTTTGAGATCTTTGAATGTTCTCAACTATCTTCTTCTGCCTATCACCTGGGTTTAACACCACTATGCACTCTTTTATACCAGGAAGATTCTCTTTAAGAATGCTCCCTTTGTGAACATGAACAAACGGAGCCATGATAGACCGGAGATTCACAATTGCATCATCAGCCACTTTGTCATGTGGCTGAATAAGGGAATTGATATCATCTGTTTTAGCTCTTTTCCACTGTGTTGTTCTTGTCTGGCAGAATTTCTTGAGACTCGGGGGGAGTTTGTTGGCAGTTGCGGGTCTCACTAAGCACAAGGTGTTATAGAGCTCTAGAAAGTTATTCTGGAAAGGGGTGCCTGAAAGGATGATCCTTTTCTCAGTCCGAAGTTTCAGCAGAAGATTCCAAATGCTGCTTGTCTGGTTTCGTGGTGTGTGCCCTTCGTCAAGAACCACTACACCTGGCAAATCGAGAAGAATCTTTCTCATCTCTTCATCTTTCTTTTCAATCTTTGCCTTCTTCACTGGATCCTTTGTGCCTTTCCTTTTTCGTACCACAAGCTTTTCATACAGATTGTAACTTATGCCTAGTATGCTGCTGCTTTTACTCCAAGAATAGACCTTGATCATCCGCATCACATCGTTGCATTGCTTAAGGTGGCTATTTGCCTCCACCATTCTCAAAGCTTCTCGATTTTCTGCTCCAGAGAACTCCAGATTATTCAAGTTGTGGAATGAAATGCTGGTGTCCCATTTCTTGTTCCACTTCCTGAACTCTTCTTCCCAAGTGAGAAGCAAGCTCGCAGGAGCAATAACCACAGGGCGGGAATTGGGGAAGAGTCTGAGATATGTGTGCAGAAAAAGTATGGTCAAGCAAGTCTTTCCCGTGCCTGGAGCGTGAGATATGATGCAACCACCAACGTCCTTAGGCTCAGAGTTGGACAAATCTTTTAGATCGGTAGACCCTGCTAGGTTCTTCCACATAAACTCAAAGCCCTCTAGCTGGTGCGGATACATTTTATTCCGGTCACAGGGGATGAGATCCAAAACAGAGCCGCTCTGATGAGAGAGTTTGTCAGAGTCATTTCCAGAAGGCTGAAGACAATCCCCTTCAAACAAAGACAAATTCCCTCTGTCGAGCAACGTTTTCGTGCCCGACATTTCACTGGAGAATTTTTCCTACAGGATAATAGGCAGAAAAACAAAAAACAGAATATTAAGTAAACAATGGTTTTCAAAGATTCTAGAGATAAACATACATTGAGGACGGCAGTGAGTGAAACAGTTAACCTAGGGAAGTGACAGTCAATAACATAACTAGACCAACTGTGAAGTGTGGACGGTATTTTAAGAATGGTATACAACAGTAAAAGCCACAGTACTTGGTAAACCAACAGAACTTACAAAAGATGGTAGAAATGGTGGCAAGACATATTTAATCTCGAGCACTATCTGATCACAGAAGAGGCAAATCAAACCAACTTCCTCATCGCAAATGAGCTCATGCTTTCCTCCTGGACAAAGGGTGGCTCGACTTGTTTCAGTTTCCTCCTGAAGAGAATCACAAGAACGCTTTTAGAACAAATAATTATGCTAGAAATCTCTAATGAAATTATGCTGTTAGTCTTATTTGCTACTTTCCTATAGCTATTTGCCCCTAGAAAAAGGACCGGTTGCAATTGCAAGAAAATTATATTTTTGTTTATGCTCTAGCAGCGTCACTGGAAATTATTTCCAAACTAAGAAAACAGCAATGTCAAAGCAAAAGAGCAATACAACACTAATGAAAGTGACAATATTAGGAGTGGACTGTGTCATGCATTTCTCCAAGTCTCACGAGGCATAGAAAAGTAAATGCAATCAAGCTAAGACAGCTGGCAACAAATTATGCAAGAGTACAGACCCCTTCAGATTGATCATTTACTTTGAATTGGTCGCAGAACCATTCAACTTTCTTAGCTACTGAGTTTGGTAGTCTCAGATATTCAAACCATGTGTGTATTGAGGACCAACTATCAAGTAAATAAGAAACTTATTTTTCATCTTTCTCATGGCTTCTTGAGTATCTCCTCTGAGTGTTTCTCATCCTCTTCTTGTCTTTTGCTTCCCGTGAGTTCTCTTCTTGAAAGTTGCTAAAGCGATATCTCTGAATTTAGATGGCTCAAAAAGAGACTTTACAATACAGCACAAGAAATGACGTCAAGTTCATATGGCTTACTATGAAGGGGTCTTACTTTATTTTCTATGGACCGAGAAAGAATTTAATAACCTAATCATCAAATGAAGAGCAGCCAAAAATATGATTTAGATGATAATGCACATCAACATCGACCATGGAAAAGGAAGGCAGAAATAAACAAGGCTCACACATTTTAACTCTGCAAAAGCAAGAGACAAGAATCTGGGAGTTGCAAGACACCGATAGGTGGTTGTGTTCTAATTTAAAACGTGAAATACCATGATCTCTAATCTATAAAACTCTCTTCAGCTGAAGAGAATAAATTCAATCAAGCCACTCTTTGCCATTTGCAAATGCAGCAAGAAAGTTCCCATACGCAGACCTGTGACCTTATGCTACTACACCTTTTTCCATCATGAGAGTGATGAAAAAACTCTGAACAAAAGTATCAATCACTTCAATAGTTATCAATCATGTAAAGAACTCATGATGGGCTGATTACAGCACAACGGAATTCGAAAAAAATTATCAATTGCCTAATACAGATTTTCAGTAGATTGACTTTTTTGTTCATTTTGAGGTGAGCTCTGCTGTAGTACTTCTTGCTCAATCATTAACAGGAACTTATTTTGACAAGGTGACTTCAAAGGGCCATCTTCCCGTATAAACAAAGTTACATACATGTCCTTAAACAACCAATTCACTTCTATGACAATTTGATTTGCATTGGTACCTAACAAAATATTTGATAATACACAGAAAATTCAAGGCAGATCAGCACTCAGCAGATAAAATATAATCTATATTCGGCGTGTTTTTTAGAAAACCTACTCATCTTTGATGACCTTTAGGTTGCTAGCAGGTGTCATGAAACTTACCGGGGGTCCGGAAGAACCAATTTCACCAGCTCTCAAATAAAATTCCATGTCACTCCACATCTTGTCCATCTCCTTCTCCTCTTCAGATTTTGGTGCCGGTTCTGGTTCCTCATCTCCCCAGAAGAACTTCAAAGGAAGTGGAGGCACTTCCGCCTGTGGCTCTCTCCTACTTGCCATCTCCCATACAAGTTCCTTCTGACCAGCATCATCTTTGTTATCTCTGTATTTCTGAGCAAGACGTTTGAAATATTTTAATTCTTTCGACCTACCGGATCTCTCCCAGCGAATATGATAGTCGCTGGTGCTCCTATGATCTTTTATCCCTTCTCCTTGATGCACCCTGACACCTTCTTCATCTGACTTAGTCATTTCATCAACTTTCTTCGGCTTGTACATATTATTTGAGCATTCTTTTTTGATGCCGCTGGCTGTGCCAAAAGTCTCAAAACCCTCCATGTTTTCCTTTCTCTCTTCCTTCACGGCACAATCACCAGCAAACTGTTTCTCTTTCTCACTTTCCTTCTGTATATCATCTTGAAGAAACTCATCCTTTCCCCATATGCAATCGGCAAGTTTGGATAACGTGTTTTCCCTTGATTTGTGAGCTCTCTCCCTCCAAGTTCTGGATTCCCAATCGCCCCAACAATCATTCCTCACAGCCTCCTCATTACTTTTGCAATGGCTGCCTATAGAACTATTTGCAGCATTTGTGTCCATTACCTTGCATGGGCTCAAGGTTTCACTGGCTTTTCTCGATTGCATCACGGGTTCAGCACCGCTTCTTATGCCTGTGGCTTTCTCCCCAAGCAACCTTATTACCTTTCTCTTTTCCTCCATAGCACCATCAGTAGCCGACTCTTGCTCTTTCTCGGCACTTTTGTTCGCAAATGCTTTCTCACCACTGCAATGCTCATATTTCCATTTCTTTTGCAGTTGTCGGTTGCTAGAGGACATGCCTGAATCCCTCTCCTTTCGACCTTGTACTTTCAATGAAGTCGTGTATCTAATGCCAGAATCCGAGTCTGACTGTACATGTTTCCCATATTTTTTCGCCTGCACTCTTCCATTCTCATCATTGGAAGGACAATCGATTTCTGCATTTAATCTTTCAGCATTATTCGCTTCTTCCTCTTTTACCTCCTCCAACAGCCACCATTGCCCCATGACACCCTAAATTCCACATTCTCTTTCCTTCTCGCATCATCAATCACCAGAATATCCATGCACTCAATATCATTCTCAACATTAATCGCTTCTTCCTCATTTTCCTCCTCCACATCATTCTGCAACCATTCGTTGACCCACAAAACTCTACGTTCCTTATTTTCTTTCTTTTCTGCATTGTCAATCAGCTCATTATCAAGCTCCCTAGGAGTTCTCCTTGCCCTGTATAAACTACTTAACTTGGCCTCACGTTTTCTCTTCTTTCTTAAATTTTCCTCACACTCAGTGCCAAACGTATACTCTTCTGAGCTCGAAGAATTTTCTGCATCTGTGCTCAACCTTTCAGACACATTTGCAACGAAATCCTCATCGCTACTGTCGTCAGCCTCAGTTGATCTCTGGGACGAAGAGGGCAAACAATCTGAGCTAAGATTGGTCTCATGACCATCATCAGTCACTGACGGAGTCCTCTTCCAGGACACATTCAGCGCATAATCATCATTCTTTGATTTGAAACTTCCGCCATTTCCCTCACCCTGTTCGCCAAAAACTTTCTCCTCACCACAGACTATCAAGTCATCATCAGAACATGCATTAGACAAGAGCACGCAGTAGTCATCATCAGACTCAAAGTCTCTGCTTCTGCTGTCCTCTTCATCAGACTCATTCCTAAAGTCAGCAACAATAGCAGTATTTTTACCTTTACGAAAAACCCCGTTAGGCTCAAACCTTCGTGCCGTCTGAGGTCTGTAATCACCAAACTCTTCTTCCTCCTCGCCACTTCCACTCACTGAAATCGCTTTGTCACTGCCGCCTTCACTGTCTGTAATAACAATGGCCTCATGGCTGTCATCACCAGCGCCACCTCCGCCTCCGCCTCTGCCTCCCAAAGCACCCGAAACAGGGGAGGAAACTCTTTGTCGAGCTCTGCCTCTGCACTTTGCCTCTGAAGATTCGTCTTCCCTCCTTCCGGGCTCTGCCTTGGAGAAATATTTTGCAAACAAATCTTCTTTTTTCGTACGAGCTCTGGTTCTCATTGCTACAGGAAGGCTAGGAACCATGGTTTTGACCAACGAGGACAAGAAGCTTGCAGAGGGTGCAAAATGGAGTGAGGAGCTACGTCGATGCAAAGACAATGCGTCTCAGGCCAAGAGATGAAGGAAACCGAGAGAGAAAGAGAGGGAAAAGGAGGGAAAATGAAGGACTGAAAGAGACAGAGGAGAGACCTTACCAAAAAAAAGAAAAAAGAGACAGGGGGAGATTGAAAGTCAAAGAGACAGGGGAGAGTCTTGAAGGGTTCTCTGACGGTGTGAGTCAGACCAAATCCTTCCATTTTGGGCTAAAAAATATTTTCTTTTGCTGCAAAATAAAAAATAAAAAATCCTGGGCATTTATCAAATGTACAAATTAATTTATTTCTCAGTAATGGCATTGATAATCTCCCCAGTTGTTGAGAAATATATCACGTCTCCTGTAGATGATATGCATGTCGATGTTGTATTGATGGTTAACTTAAGAAGCAAAAATAAACAAGAGAAAAGGAAAATGGTGTTTGGGTTACCAGTGACATTTGGTTCGATTCATAAGCTATATCCACAAGGGCAATGATCTCGTTTTAAGGCAAATTATCTTTTGATTTAGCATCTCATGTTGTGCATTTAATCGGAATAATGCAAATTACATTGCCTTTCTCTACATAGAGTCATAGGGTTCATTTACTTTTATGGACTTCAATTTGTCCAACGATCTCTTGTTATTTTGAACTATATGGGTTCACTCCACTTGTATGTCAACTATATATGCTAAAAATTCCTATAGGACTCTTTAAAAGAGATCGTTTCTTAGCTCAAAAAGAGGGGAAGACTATTATGACCTGTCTTTATAATTAGTATCCTCTCATAATATAGAAAGTAGACCGGATGAAAATTTTTTTTAAAAAAAAGCTATACTATAAGCGGCTGCTTAGCATTAAAATTAATCTAGGATTACTTCTATATATACCAGTAAGTTCAAATCATTTTCCATAAGCCAATGCTATGGTGTAACACTAATATTTGAGAAAATTATTTTAAAAGTACCATATATGTAACACTTTGTAGTAACCTTTTTCAACATTGCATGCATGCATGCACGGAGATCCTATTCATCCTTTTAGTTTGTAGGACCATACTATATTGTACGGTTCTTTGGCGGAGAGGAGCGAAGCAAGAATGGAATAATTATTATTTAGTTTGGTTTACGAAATGAAATATTTATTTCAAGAAAATACTCTTGTTTAATCTGCCTTTACACCATATAGAATAAGGTAGGAGTAGTCAAGAAATCTCGATGACAGCCTAATGTCTTGTCTTTTACTATCATGTTTTTAAAAAACGTAAACGAAAAGATATAACAATTAATTTTTAATTATGTGATATTCACTAAATATAATAATGTTATTTAGTTATAATAATATAGCTATCTTTTAATTACGAAAAATAATATCACTTATGATTATAATAATATATCATTTGATGACCATTTTGATTCATTTTAGATGTAATCAATATATTAACAGTGCAGGGACATCTCTGAAATGCAAGACGGAAAGCTACTCCTAGTTGCAGGAAAGGAACAGCTATATTCCACGACGTGAAGCTTCACATGTTGTTCTTCCAATTTCCATTCTTGCGCTTGAGAATCGTCAGATCACAGAGGCTCTGTGGGACAGCAACATTAACATGCATCCTAGAAATGTGCCTTTGCTTTTGAAGACCAAAAAGGAAAAAGATGGCAGTGAAATCGCACACGCAAAATAGGATGGCTTGAAACCTTTTGTACTCGACTCGCAGTCGACGCTTACCATGTTTTCATTTTTTGTTTTTTATGGAAAGTCGATAGTACAAATTGCAATGCTGGGCGGACATTATGATTCGCAGAAGTGGCCTGTAGAGCTCTCTATCGAGTAAGCCGACAGCTTTAACAAAATGGAACCAACCTTTTCCACCTATCAATGGGGCGAGGAATAAGAGAAATATCCGAATTCAGAGACGATGAATGGATGAGTTTTTGTCTATAGTTTTCATTTAATTACGTTTTTTGCACGAAATCATTAGTTCTCAATTCGAAGTTTGTAAAGACTTTGCCTTTTCACGCAGACTCCACTTATTTTCGAAAGGATGATCCAGGTATGAGATAGATGCTAGAATGATTCCAGAGTCATGGAACAAAAATTATCAGCATAGTGGGTGAAATTATCAATATCTGTAATATAAATGAAATCTTCATTTTAACTAGCCAGAGATATCACAACCAACTCTATTTTCAATTATGCAAAGGGAAAAGAACCTTGAATTGGTTACGCTGCATCGCAAAATCAGCAGCTGCTCTTGGCTGAGAGCTACTCTGAACACCAAATCCAAAAGGATTGGGCTTTTGCTGTTGGCTTGAGCCACTGTGCATGCCGAATCCAAAGGCATTAGGCCGGGACTGCTGCTGAGTTGGATGGAGAAATTTACACCTTTCACCGTATCGACAGCTGCAAAAATTCAAATTGACATCAGAGATCAAGAGAACTGGAGGAATGGCATACAACTTTAAACTGTATATACTACAAGGTAAATTCAACTCGATCTAACGCTTTGAGCGCTAGGGCCCTTTGTAAGGCAAGAGATCTGCCGACCATGACTTAGAGAAGTTAGGTTGTTCATAACATCTCCATAGGTACCGCAGGTCAACTCTTTTCCTAGTTTCTTTGACAAACTTTGTTAGTGTAAACCAATCCTTAGAATGGTGAATGTATAGGTCATCTGTACATATACAAACCACTTATCCATGTCTCCCACATTTTGTACCACGTCAGTGTTACTTCCAAATTCCAGGGCAAGCAGACACTATGCCTTTATAAAAGGTTGATTTCTACTACTACAAAAAAAAATTCCCCATTTCACTCCGAATAAAGAACATAAAAAATTAACAGCCTGATATCCACATAATTTTATGTGGGTTGATTTTTACAGCACAAGTAATAAGCTCTTTTCTCTTTTTTGTTTTTCATTTTGGGCTATTCAAATTGGCTGATGAGGCTATAAATACAATTGTTGAACCTTGCGCTTCTTATTTATCTTAGGAAAGCGGGTGAAGGAGCTAAAAAAAAGTTAGTTTTGTGATGATAATATTTATGATCTTTGTAAATTTGGAAAATTAAAAATAATTGTACTCGCTAGTAACGATTTCTTGGAATCTGGTCATTTTTTATGCATATTAACCTTGTAATGTGGGTGCGAGGCTAATTAACAATAGTAGTGCAATAAAAGATGAAGACTTGTATAAAGTGGCAAATGTATCGGTCATTCTCATTTATTGTGTATATATTTGCGTATTTGCATTTAATACACATTTCCATAATAGCAATTGACATAAAGGGTAGGTCTATCAGAATGGTTCAATCCAAAACCGGGTTATACATTTATTCATTGATGAATATTCAGATTTTATGGAAATTTGACTACCAACCTTGAGATTTCGAGAAACCACTATAGACATGGCAATTCAACATATTCAACATGTAAATGGAGTTAGTACACAGTATACAATGTGATAAATGGCTAATTTAAACAGTAGATTATGTTCTATAAGACTAAAATGTGGACTCTTTTGTGTTAAATTATAAATGAAGAACGATATGTTATTTGTGTTCAAGTATATTGTTGAGTTCATATGAAAAAGTTATTGCATATATTCGAGCATTGCACGTCCATTTGAACTTGCGGTCTTGCTTCCAGTTGACATGTATATATATATATATAAATGTAATAGAGGGGTTTTCTTATATTGAAAACCAAACATTTACTATAATTAGAAAAATGATGCCACGTATTATATAAATTCCTTTCAGTTTGAATTAATAAGGAACGTAATTAGAAGATTACAGATTTTATTGATTAGAAAATAGTATGAGACTTCTAAGGAACGTAATTGCCAAAATCGGAGCAAAATGGATCATTCAAAAAAACAAATCAGATTTTTTTATTGAACATTTTTTTTTTTCAAAATTAGCAATTTAAAAAAAAAAAAAAAATGTCAGATTTTTTTAAAAATTAAAATCGATTTTATTTTTATGATCCCCCTCCCCCTTCTTCTTCTTTTTTTTTTAAAAAACGATTTTATAATAATTTATTTTTAATTATGTGCAAAACGACGTCGTTTTGGCTGATTTTTGCCATTGCTTAGGCAAGATTATGCTACTATCGATCCATTTTTTAAAAAGGATTAACATGATAATTGCTATCCCGATAAAAACAGATTCATCAAGTCACATGTTTCATTAGCAACATAGAAAATGTTGGAACAAAACTAATCGGAGATTCACACATAGTACGAGAAAGAGAATGGATGTTTTGTGCAAAAAATTATAACTTTACATGTTATGATTGCAAGTGAAACTATTCACCCTAAAGCAGATCCTATGTTCTCTGCCACTATCTATCCATGAGTTTGCTCTACAAATTGGTGTTCCATTGAGACAACATCAAACCTCTGCAAACTTCACTTGCCTTCAATGGACGGTGATATGGAGGATAATTCACCACGGGCATGGTAAGGGGCCTTGGTAGAGTCACCATCTGCTTCGCCCTTTATTATAGTTCAAAGTTTCCTTTCCTCTTGATTGTATTCACGGTTCAGCCCTTAAACACTATATCCGCCTAGAGTGAAACACCACAATCTGCAATTAGTGAGTGATGAAAGTTAAAGTTAGACCAATCATCCCATTCACACGTAGGAACATAGTTAGTTGGATTAAGACAAAAATAGTTAAACAGAAAATTTGTCACTTTCTGGAAAAGCATACCTTTAACGAAGATGATGTTGAAAATAGATCAATTTGATAAATCATTGATCTGACTTAAAGCATATAATAATGCATCTCCTATTGAAATCAAGAGTGTTGTTTTGTATGCTGGTCATGATCTTTGATGAAGCAAATGGGTAGCAATTTAGATGTATCAATAGGTTTCTTGAGGAAAAGACTACAGAGGTTGACTAAAAAACACCATCAATTATCAATAGAGATAGTCGTATATGAAGAGAGTGGTAAGACTGTGGCCCAAGAGGAATTAGATATTGAAGCTTGGAGCATCACAAGATAAGTGTTGTATAAATAGGAAAAGAATTGGCCATTCTCATTATTGATGGATACATCTGCAGATTTTGCATTCAATGAATTCACATATTAGGAAATATAATAAATTGTAGATTAGGTAGGAATTGTATAATCCACTGATGAGTCAATGCAAATCCTTTGATCTTTACTTGACTTCTATAGAAAATCGATGTATCAAACCTCATATTATTGATACTTTTGCTTGATTGAAATTACGGGCGATAACTCAATGATCAATATTCAATATTATTTATGGATGTACTGATAAATTGTTGAAAGCCACGTACTCAACTTCAGGGTTACTATATGCCGCTAAAAGCTGTAAATTGTCCATTTGTTTTCTAAGTACCCCTTGGTGAATTAGGAGGATTTCCAACGTTAAACAAACTCATTGGTTTTGCATATATTATTCGATATTGGTTCCACATAGGATGGAGAGAAATACTTTCCAAGAGCATTTAGCAAACTATTTATGTGAGCACGGAGGGAGTGCCAAAACTTACAAACATGCAGAGCAAAAGGGATCACTTAAGTGCCAACGGCGAGAAAATCCGGCCAAAACGCTGACGTGGCCTTTTCCGGCGATCTAGGATCGAAACGACGACGTTTTGTTGCCGATGTGGCGAAGTAAACCCAAAACGGCGTCGTTTGGGTGCCGATGTCGTCACCGCACCAAAACGACGCCGTTTTGATTAATATTTATTTTTTAATAAATATTAATTAAATAATATTTAAAAAGTAAAATTAAAAAAAAAAAAAAAAAAAAAAAAAAGTGAGGGGGGAGCTTGTTGCTTTGTTGCCCCACCGGTAGTGGCCGCGCCGACGCCGGCGGCGAGGGCGGGACGGCCCTCGCCGGAGACGCCGGAGAGGGCGACGAGGGCCGGACGGCCCTCGCAGACACGGGAGAGGGCGGCGACCCTCTCCCTGATCCGGGTGAGGGTCGGCCGCCCTCGCCCGGGCGGGCGAGGTCGCCGGCCCTCGCCCGACGTCGTGGGCCCGCCGCCACCGGAAACTCGTGGCGCCGGGCGAGGCCGCCGTGCCGGGGCGAGGGTGGCCGACCCTCGCCAGCCGGGCGAGGGGCGTCGACCCTCGCCGGATCCGGGAGAGGGTCGCCGCCCCTCCCGGATCTCGGGCGAGGGTCGGCCACCTCGCCCGGGCGCCGGCGGCCTCGCCCCCGCCGCTGGAAACTCAGCGGCGTTGGGAGGGTGCCCGGCGTCGGCGCGAGGGCCGGCGACCCTCGCCCAGGCCGGGCGAGGGCGGCCGACCTCGCCCCGGATCCGGGAGAGGGTCGCCGCCCTCTCCCGGCGCCCGGCGAGGGCCGTTCGGCCCTCGCCGCTTTTTTTAATTTACTCTTTAAATATTATTTAATTAATATTTATTAAAAAATAAATATTAGTCAAAACGGCGTCGTTTTGGGTGCGGTGGCCACATCAGCACCCAAACGACGCCGTTTTGGGTTTACTTTGCCACATCAGCAACAAAAACGACGTCGTTTCGACCCTAGATCGCCGGAAAAAGGCCACGTCAGCATTTTGGCCGGATTTTCTCGCCGTTGGCACTTAAGTGATCCCTTTTGCTCCGATTTTGGCACTTAAGTGTCCCTCCGTGCCAAGTTATGGCACTCCCGCTGTACTTATCCCTGCTAATATCACTTATTGGCAAAAGAAAACTATACATCTTTTTTATTATATCCTAATAATTAAATATTATTTAAATATTAGGATGTAATACAATTATGTTAAGTTCTAAGTAACAAACATAAATCATTTGTTGATAATTTTGATTCATTTTAAATTTAATTAATATATTAACAGTGCAGGGACATTTCTGAAAGCAAGACGGAAAGCTACTCCTAGTTCCAGGAAAGAAACAGCCATATTCCACGAGATGAAGCTTCATATGTTGTTCCTCCAATTTCCATATTTCCATTCTTGCGCTTGAGCATTGTCAGATCACAGAGGGTCTTTGGGACAGCAGATGAACTATTCGGACAGTAACATTAACATGCATTCTAGAAATGTACCTTGCTTTTGAAGACCAAAAAGGAAAAGATGGCAGTGAAATCACACACGCTAATTAAGATGGCTTGAAACCTTTTGTACTCGACTCGTAGTCGTCGCTTACTATGTTTTTTTCTTTTATTTTTTATGGCTAGTTTTGTTACTCACTTACTGTCGGCTAGCTGGTCACTTACCGGCGACTTGATAGGAAGGCAAGTGGAGCGAAAAGATAGAACAAATTGCAATGCCGGCGGACATTGTGATTCGCAAAAAGAACTAACCTTTTCCACCTATCAATGGGGCGAGGACTAAGAGAAATATCAGAATTCAGAGACGATGAATGGATGAGTTTTTGTTTATAGTTTTCATTTAATTACAATTTTTTGCACGAAATCAGTAGTTCTCAATGCGAAGTTTTTAAAGACTTCGCCTTTTCACGTAGAGTCGCGGGCATAATTTTATATGGGTTTATTTTTACCGCACAAGTAATAAGCACATTTTCGCTTTTTTGTTTTTCATTTTGGCTCTCCAAATTTGCTGATATGACTATAAATATAGATGTTGAACCTCACGCTTCTTCTTTATCTGAGGAAAGCGTCGGTAGCAGCTAAAATGAAAGCTAATTTTTTGAAGATAAAATTTACAATGTTTGTCAATTTGGAAAATTAAAAATAATCGCACACGCTTGTAACAGTTGCTTGGAATCCGATGTGGGGGCTGATTGCAAGGCTAATTAACAAGAGTAAAGAAACATGGTGCAATAAAAGACGAAGGATTGTATAAATAGGCAAATGTATTGGCCATACTCATTATTATTGTGGATATACTTGCACATTTGCATTTAATACATATTTCCACAGTAGCAATTGCATAAATGGTAGGTCTATCAAAATGGTCTAGTCCAAAACTGGGTTATACATTTATTCATTGAATATATTCCTCACACAGGCTTGGCAGCCCCCGACCAGAGGCGCTAGGCGAGGGCCACCAGGCCTACGTGAGGGCCAACAATCCTCACCTAAGTTGAGGTGAGGATGGGTGACCCTCGCCCAAATTTAAGAGAGGGTTGATGCCCTCTCCCACTTCTGGCGAAGGCCAAAAGGCCCTTTGGCCCTTGCCTCTAGTCAGTGAGGGTCATTGGCCCTCACTCAAGTGCTAGCGATAGCCATCGCTATTGTCTCACCCCACTGGCGATGGGGTAGTGGCCACAAGAAGGAGGGAGCCCTACCACTTGCATTTTCCCCTTTTTAATTTTGCTTTTTTGAAAAGAAAAAAACAGAAAAAAGAAAGACAAAAGGGAAATTTTTAAAAGATGAAATCGCCCTTGAATTAAGACCCTTCTTCCAAATTGATATGATCATTTTAAACCCTTATTTGAGATAAAATTTACTTTGGGTCCTTATTTGAAAAAATAATAGCTCTTTGGATCTTTATTTGTAACTATATTCACTTTGTATCCTTATTTAAAAAAATCAAGGCACTTCAAGCTCTTATTTAAAATTTTCCCCGTATTATTTAAGTTTCATAATTAGGAGAGGATCCACATCAGATTTTGTTGATTAGAAAAAAGTATGCAAAAAAACATGTGCTAGGCTTGCCATTGCTTCAAGATTGTGCTACTATCGCAAGATTAACATGATAATTGCTAGAAATTCATGTCACATGTTTCATTAGTGACATATGAAAAGTTGGAACAAAACTAATCAAAGATTCACACATAATACGAAAATTTAGATGGATGTTTCATGTAACAAATTTTTTTTTCAAAGTAACGCAAAAATCAATCGAGCTCTTATACAACTTTACATGTAATGATTGCAAGTGAATCTATTCACCTTAAAGCAGACCCTATGTTCTCTGCCGCTATCTATCCATTAAAGGAGTTTGCTCTGCACATTGTTGTTCCGTTGGGACAACTTAGAACCTCTACAAACTTCATTTGCCTTCAGTGGACGGTGATTTGGAGGAGAATATGCCACGGGCATGGTAAGGAGCCTGGGTGGAGAGTCACCATCCGCTTCGCCCTCTATCAGACTTAAAATTTCTTTTCCTCTTGATTGTATTCTCGGTTCAGTTATTAAACCCTAAATCCTCCCAGAGTGAGGCACCACAATCTGCAATTAGTGAATGAAAAATAAAAAAGTGAGACCAATCATCCCAATCTCACGTAGGAACGATATTTAGTTGGTTTAAGACAGAAATAGTTAAGCTGAAAATTTGTCACTTTTTGGAAAATCATACATTTAAGAAAGACGATGTTGAAAATAGATTATTTTGGTAAATCATTGATCCAACTTTTCGAGTCTAAAGCATATGATGATGCATTTCTATTGAAATCAAGAGTGCTTTTCGTATGTGGGCCCTGATCTTTGATGAAGCAAATGGATAGCAATTTAGATGAATCAATAGGTTTCTTGAGGAAAAGACTATGGAGGTTGACTAAAAAACTTCATCAATTATCAATGGAGATAGACGTATATGAAGAGAGTGGTATGATTGTGGCCCAAGAGGAATTAGATATTGAAGCATGGAGCATCACAAGATGAGTGTTGTATAAATAGGAAAAGAATTGGGCATTCTCATTATTGGTGGATACACCTGCAGATTTTGCATTTAATGTATTTACATATCAAGAAATTTGATAATTGGTAGGTTAGGTAGGAATTGTATAACCTACATGTCAATACAAATCCTTTAATATTTACTTGACTTTTATAGAAAATCAATGTATCAAACCTCATATTATTGATGCTTTTACTTGGTTGAAATTACGGTGAGATAACTCAATGATCGATATTCAATATTGTTATTGGATGCACTGATAAAACAGTGAAAGCCACGTACTCAACTTCAGGGTTAGTGTATGCAGCTAAAAGCTGTAAATTGTCCATTTGTTTTCTAAGCGTCCCTTATTGAATTAGGAGGATTTCCAACATCAAACAAACTCATTGGTCTCGCATATATTATTCGATATTGGTCCCATATAGGATGGAGAGAAATACTCTCTAAGAGCATTTGGCGACATAATTGTTTGAGAGAGAGCATGCAGTGCTGATATCACTTATTGGCAAAGGAAAACTATACATCTTTTTTAGCAAACAAAAGGTAAAAATATCTTCATTTGGGATTTAACAATCCTATGGTCATAATATTTTTCTTAAAAGAAAGAAAAGGTATTTCACTTTGTATTTGCATATCGATTGAGTTGAGGAGAGTAGGGAAGATTAAGCTTTTTGGATCAAAGTGTGTAACAAAAGCTTTGTGAATTCCACTTATCTTTAGATTAATATTGCATTCTTAATTCAGTTTAAGGATAAGAGCATTAGAAGTCCTAAAATTGTCATGAAAATGCAACTAAGAACTTGCAAATCCCTCTATTAATTCCGTTCAATCTAGTTAATGGAAAATGCTGACATGGCTAATTTTAATCATTTCTCTCTCTTATGTGGCAAATAACTTGAGTCATGAACTCCTTGTGTGCAAAATGACATTGTTTTCACACTTTGGCCCAAAATGAACATTGAGCCCTAAATCACAGGTTTGCCCCAAACTTGCTCATCTTCTTCGTTCAAGCTCTGATGTTCTTCGTCGATCTTTCCTTTGTCTGAGATCCCTTCGTGCCGGTTTTGTTCTGGTCCAAGTCCTCTTCTTCATCTACAGGTTGCCCTAATTTTTATTCTTCATTCGAGTCCTCTGCTTCGTTTGACGGAAAAATTGCTAATCATTGACATTACGATCGACAAAGGTGCAATTTACAAAGGTGGAGGTCGTTCGAAGCGACTTTCTAATCCGACGAAGTAGTTTCGTAGTTTGCTTCCACATATGGGTTTCTGGATGTGTACACGGAGGACTTGGTGCAGCGATTAGTTTTTATCTCCAAATTATGTCTGTAAGCTTAAATGGGTCAGATTTTTCAAATCTTCCTTCTTTTAAATGGAAAGCTGGTTTCTTTTTGAGAGAGATAGTGTACTAGTAGGGAAATATCTGTTTAACATTTTATTGACAGGATTATTGGTAGGAATAATAACATAGACAGTCTATGAATTTTTACTCAATGTGCAATATGGTCTTTAAACTTTTAATTTGTTCAATATAGTCTCTGAACTTTAGCCTAATGTATTATGCCACCTTAGCTAGTAATAGCCTCCCTAGGATGGGCAGAGGTCGTGCTCGCAGCTTGAGCAGACCACCAAACGCTAGATCCCGTGAGAGTTTGGCGAAAAACAAAGGGCTAGCTCAGTTTACTGATAGGGTGGAGTCTGTTGTTGGGGGGGAGGTTCTGCTGTACGTGAAGGTGTAGCCGGGGCTCGGCGGGGCCAAGACTCGGCCATGACTGATAAAACCATGCCTTCCCTAACCCAGCAAAGAGGACCTTTGTCCACAGCAGTTCGAATGTGGGCGAATGTGGCTAAATCAGCCACAACAGGGTATGCTTTATCCTATATTCCACATACTGATATTGAAGATGATGTTGTGCACTTCTCAGATGAAACTCTGGAAGCAGCAGATTCACTATGGAAGGAAAGTCTAGTGGGGTATCTTGTTGGCAAGAAACTCCCCTTCAAGTTGGTAGAAACAGCGCTTAAGCATCTATGGGGTCACCAATTGAAAGAGGTAAAGGCAAATGATCAAGGCTTCTTTTTCTTCCATTTACCTGACCATGAATTCCGGAGGAAGGTGGCTGAGAATGGACCGTTGACGGTGGCGAGGGTCCCATTAATCCTTCAGCAATGGAAACCTAAGCTAGAGCTACAAAAAGGAGTCCATACCACAGTCCCGGTTTGGATAAGGCTCAAAAATCTGACATATGCCTTGTGGACTGCCCCGGGTCTTAGTGCCATTGCAAGTCGGATTGGGAAGCCCCTATATGTAGATCAACGCACGGAACAATTGAAGTTGATCTCTTATGCGAGAGTGTGCGTCGAAATTACAGCAATAAAGGACTACTGTAAGTCCTTGAAGATTGATCTAGATGGGGAACCGCGAGTGGTGGAAGTGGAGTATGAGTGGAAACCGATTTCATGTAAAATATGTGGTACTTTTGGACATAAATGTCCAGTGCAAGCCCCCACGCAAGAGGTACGTGCTGCTGCTCCTCAAGGAACGGTGGAACCATTTGTTGCAGTGGACAGCAATGCTGCTGTCATTGCTGATGTAGAAGCTGTCCGAACTACCCCCAATAAAGCCAATGTGCATGCTGGTCCTCCTAGTATGCCTGTTGAAGCTGCCGACCTCCATGCTGAAGCTCAGAGGCTTGATGCAGTTAGGATGCCTGCTGCTGTGACATCAAAGAGGATGTCTGATGGAGCTGATATGGTGGAGTCTGCAACCCGCCCCCCCTTAATCCTCAACTCTGATCAAGTTGCTGCTATGCTGGATGATACAAGGCCAGTATTGTCTTCCAAGGATGTTGCTGGTATGGTATTCTCTCCGGAGATAGTTGCTGGTACCTGTGCCCCCCTTGATGGAAGGCCTCACCGCTGTAAATGGCGGCCTTGCTGCTGTTCGGGAGCCCTCCCCCGCATGTAGAGGCTGCGGTGGTGTCTTGTAGTGGCATTCACTCACCGCCTCACTCACTTGAAGTTCCCGCTATTGATTTGTATGTATGGGTTCCTCGGGAAGCTGCACTGATACCTGCCCCAGATGTTGTTAGGAGCCCCCATCCCGCTGGTAAGGAGCCTGCTGTGGCAGAGGGTTGGCAACAAGTCAAAGGCCGCAGGAGAGACGTTCCCCGGCCGTCGGTTTCGCAGCCAACTCCATCTAGGCCAGTAATCTCTACGCTAGTCAAAAACACCACGAAAAAGGCCATTCCCCGAGCTGCTCCCACTCTATCCTTGGCTACAAAAGGAGTGTTGGACCCATACACTTCAACCTCATTTTCGTCGAAGGATGACTTGGATGATGACGTTCAAGACCAGCTGCCAAACCTTTGAATTGAGCCCCCTGGCAGCTCAGTATCCAAGTCTTTGTCCCCCCCGACCAATCATGTATCGACCGAACGCCGTGGGCGTCCTAGGAGGAGGTAGGCCTCCGGTTTATGATAGAATAAATAATATATATGAATTTTGGTTTTTGGAATACCCGTGGTCTAATAGACTCGGTTAGGCAATCTGAAATCAGGAATTTTGTAAAATCCAACCATATATGCTGTGTTGGTTTGATTGAGACCAAGGTACCTCCCCCTAGATTTAAAACTATCTCCTCTGGTCTGTTTCCTGGTTGGGTCTGGATTGCTAATAATGATTATGCTACCCGTGGCCGCATTTGGGTAGGATGGAACCCGCTTTTGATAGATGCTAATGTTCTTTATATGTCTAGCTAGATTATCCATGTTTCTCTTATAACCTTGTCCTCCGGGGCTACTATATATCCCTCTCAATGGTGTATGGGGAGCATTCTTTTGTTGCCAGGAGACCTCTCTGGAATGATTTGATTCGGCTAAGCTCCTCGCTTAAGGATAGTCCTTGGATGGTGGCAGGTGATTTCAATGCAATCCTGGACTCCTCGGATCGTATGGGTAGCCCTAACATTTGGATCCCTGCTTTTGATGAGCTCAAGGAATGTCTAGAACAAGCGGAACTATTTGATCTAAGGTACGTGGGCTTTCGTTTCACTTGGTCGTCTTTCTCAGGTGCTAATAGGAAGCAACGGAAAATAGATCGGGTACTTGTGAATAATACCCGGTGCACTATGTTCTCATATTCAGAAGCGTCATTCCTTGCCCTAGGAATATCGAACCACTCGCCAATGGTAGTGAGGATTCTTGCACCCAACTCTCGGCGTTCACCTTTCAAGTTCTTCAATATGTGGATGACTCATCCAGACTTCTCTATGATAGTCTCCCAGGTTTGGCAAACTTACTTAAGGGGCTCACCAATGTTCAAGCTCTATGGTCGTCTCAAGCTCCTCAAAAGCCGTCTTAAGATGCTCAATAGAGAAGCCTTCTCAGACATCACCATGAGAGCATCTAAAGCTAAGCAGGCTCTTATCACTTCTCAAGAAGCTTTGCTCCAAGACCCTTTTAACAAGGAACTGGTGGACTTAGAACATCAACACATCAAGAACTACTATAATCTCGAGATCTCGGGAGGAATCGCTATTCGGCAAAAGTCAAGAATTAGGTGGCTCAAGGAGGGGGACCACAACACCAAATTTTTTCACCAATCAGTCACCCATCGGCACCTACGTAATAGGATCATATTGGTCCGGGATAATTCTGGTCTTTTGATCACTAACATAGGGGAAGTCCAACGGGTGTTTGTTTCATACTTTCAGGAGATCCTTGCCCCGGTTGAGGTGCCTATGAGGCCATCCATTCAGGAGATCACAGAGGTCATCCAGACTCCGCTCAATGAGGATCAGGTTACATTCCTATCCAAACCATTCCTACCATCAGAGGTCCGTGATGCCATGTTCTCCATTGCTGGAAATAAAGCTCCGGGACCTGATGGGTACAATGCGGAATTTTTTAAAAAGAATTGGGACATAGTGGGTCCCTCAGTATCTAAAGCTGTCTTGGATTTCCTTGTTTCTAGATGCATGCTTAAGGAGATCAATAATACTATCATTGCTTTGGTTCCTAAAACCCCCAATGCCACATCTGTATCAGACTACCGGCCTATTGCATGTTGTAATACCATCTACAAATGCATCACTAAGCCGCCAAACGTATGACAAGAAAGTCCTACCGGACCTCATTAGTCCAGTTCAAACTGTGTTTGTAAAAGGGAGGAGAATTACTGACAATATTCTCCTCGCTCAAGAGCTATTTTGTGGGTTTCATACCGAGTCGTATATCCCGAAATGTCCCATCAAAGTTGACTTCAGGAAGGCTTATGATACTCTAAATTGGGACTTCTTGGAAACAACTCTTCAGGCCTTTGGTTTTCCAAACCACTTCATACATCTAATAATGACATGTGTTCGCACTCCGAAGTTCTCCATTGCCATGAATGGCGAACTTCATGGTTTCTTTGCTAGTGGGCGGGGCTTGAGGCAAGGCGATCCCATATCCCCATATCTCTTTACCTTGGTCATGGAGGTATTCACAGGGATGATAAACTCCTATACTCGGCGCCCAGAATACCGCTATTATTGGAGATGTAGGGCGTCTCGCCTATCTCATCTCTTCTTTGCTGATGATGTTTTTTTGTTCAGTAAAGTGAGTCTAGACTCTATCTCATGCATCAAGGATGGGCTTGACATGTTCTCTGCTTGGAGCGGATTGACTCCAAATGCCAACAAAAGTGAAGTTTTCATCTCTGGGGGCTCACTGGAGGTTAGAGATCAAATTTTACAAATGTTTGGCTTTAGATTGGGTTCATTCCTGTTCGCTATCTAGGTGTACCCATCATTACATTGAGGCTAAATAAAGTGGACTGCCACGCCCTGATAAGTCTTCTAACTGCTAGAGTCCAATCATGGACACATCGCTTTCTCTCTTTTGCGAGAAGATTGCAGTTAATTAAATCCGTCCCCGCATGCAATCCATATATATTGGGCATCCATCTTCCGGCCGCCTTCATCGCAGTACACAAAATAGAGCAAATCTGCAGACAATTCTTATGGAAGGGGCCACCATGGGTCCAGGAGGCTCAAAAGTGTCGTGGGAGGATGTTTGCCACCCCAAACAGAAGGGGCTTAGGTATTCGCAGGATTCGTGACAGTAATAAAGCTGCCATGATGAAACACATATGGAACCTCTTTACTGACAAAGAATCTCTTTGGTGCAAATGGATTCATGCCATACATCTCAAACACAAGAATTTTTGGACTTCTAATCCTCCTACAAAGTGTTCTTGGGCTTGGAGGAAAATCCTTGCCATTAGAGGTGAATCTCTCCCTCTTTTTAAGTGGAAGATAGGGGATGGCTTGACCACTTCGCTTTGGTTTGATCCTTGGCTTGATATTGGTCCGCTCTCTACTCTCTTCTCGAACTCCTTCATATACCAATCTGATCTCAATAGGCAAGCTAAAGTGGTAGACCTATGCACTCCATTTGGTCAAACGCTTCGCCAAGAACTTATAGCTTGGCAAATTATGTTCCCCCCCTATCCCAAGGCCTGGACTCCTTCACCTGGAATGAGGATCCCTTAGGTAAATTTACGGTGGCATCGGCATGGGCTGCTATTCGCAGAAATCGTAGAGTGATTGCTGGTGCCGTGGGTCTCTTCTCTGTATGAGATTTCTTGGTTGAAAGCTTAATATACTTACCTTACCAAAAAAAAAAAAAACTTTAGCCTAATGTTTAATGTTGTCCCTAAACTTTGAATGCATTTTCAACTTAGTTCCTAAACTATAAGAAAATGTTCAATATTGTCATTCCATTTATTCAAGTTTAGGGATAATATTGAATATTTTTATATAGTCTAGGGACTAACTTTGACATGTACTAAAAATCCAAAGACCATATTGAATAAATTGAAATTAGAGATCACATTGTACATTTAGTTAAATTTTAGAAACCATATTGTATATTAGGCCAAAGTTCATTAACCATTTATGCCATTTTTACGTTGTTTGTAAGCTTGTTCCTAGAGAAATAAAGTAGTCAAATCATTTTGCATCACCTTCACAATGAAAAAGGAGCAGATTTCAGTCTAAAAACTGCTCTATATGCTATCAAAAAGTGGAACTTTCACTTGACAGGCTATTTTAGAATGGCTGATTGGTTATTCATGCATCTCACTGTTATGTTATGGCTCTCTACTTGTCTGTTTCAGCATCATTGTGGTGACAAAGTTAAAATGTAGTGTGCAAACCTTCCCCATTATTAACTCATGTTTTGACTATCGTAAGAACAATCTTGCTCTCAGAATGATTTATAAAGTTTTCTCTCTGTTGTCCATCAATTCTGTGTAAAGTTAAATGTGTTTAATTCAAGAAAACAAAATGTTCCAGAATGTTCTTTTTGGTTCGAACCCCTTTTCTTGGTTCCAAAATGTCATTCAAACCTGTGTTCTTGGTTCCTTTTTTTAATTTTGGAATTTTATTTATTTATTTTCATGTTGTAGTTTCGGTTACTTGTAAATTACAAGTTGTTTTTCCAGCTAGCAAAAGCTGGTTACTTCCGAGCTTTGATCAAAACCATGAAGTTCCTTATCTTGGTTTCTCATTTTTGCAGTTTGAGCTTCGCATATGGATTCACCATAGTCTCTACTTCACCAGGCACTAGCTTTTTTTATTTATTAATCATGGTTTAGATCTCGTTCAGGTTTTTGAGAGAGGAGTACCAAAGATCTGATCGCTGAAATTGAGATGTGATGCCCAAGTTAAAAGGCGAGAAGCTCTTGAAATCACTTGTAACAGCCCAAAACAAGGTTCGTTTAGTCCTAAGCCTTGCTTTCATGTTTGTGGGAATCTTGCCTTAATCCAATATTAGAAGAAGAAAAATAGCCATGACGATTGTCAAGTTGACAACACAAACAGCTATGATTATCGGTACCACGAATTTGTACTGTCGTCCTTGAGAGGTAGAAGGGTTTCGATGCTCAATTACAACGAAGGTAGCGTTATAGGAAGACTTCATAACCTTGCCTAGGCACTGAGAAGCGATTATTGGGTCGATAGTTTGCAAATCTTAATTTCACTTTGATCTCGTCTTGCCGTTGGCGGTACTCTAATTATTTCTGATGTTCGTTTGTTAGTTGCCACAATACCAAAACACACACTTCAGCAATTTTCATAGCAAAGACAAGGAAGAACACAGGAAGGAGAGGTTCAGACTGTGCTAAGTTAGATGGTCCATGTTGCTGCAATTTTTTAATGTAGATATCCGAAGATACTAGATTGAGCAAAAGACATTATAGTCAACCTCCTGGAAAGAATTCAAGCAATGTGCAAATCAAGCCAGTTGATACTCAATGTGTAAGCAATAACGTGATTCTTTAATGCAGAAATTTAAAAACAGTGAATCTTTGATCTTCATAATTTTTCACAATAAGAGAGATTATACCTTTATCCAAAAAAATATTGTTGAAAATATTTGTTGTAAAAAAACCAAAGAAATGAAGAAATCTAATTTCTCTTCTTTAACCCACACTTTTTCCTAACGTATTTTATCTAATGGAGAATAGAATATAATGTTCTTGTTTAGCTTGAGTGAAGAGAGCTCTATTTATGCAAGCTATCAATAGGTGCTTTCCATCAAAACACATTTTCTTTATTTCATAAGAGTCACACCTCTTTAGATGAATGATAACTTCTTAATAAAGATTGTACATTTTTATAAAAGTCATAACTTCTATATAGTCAATACTTTTAGTACTTAAATATTTATTAAACTATTAATTAATAATATCATGTGGCCACAATTAGTCTTACATGACGACATCAATATGAGCTCACTGAGAGCTGAAATAAAACTTAAAAGAACGAAGCATAAACATTTAAAAGAGGAGCGCAAACAAGTGATGCAAAAAAAAGATGATATATCAATTGGCATTTGTTATGTATGTATTATGTCATTATGTTCATTGGACGTAAGGTAAGAGTTGAAGGGAAGTCTCTAAGTCTTCCATTTTTTCATGTTTCTAAGCCTATTTTGTTAACTACTGGGGTTTGCCCTAATATCCATCCTTCTCACATGGGAATGATGAGGTGGGAGGTTCAAATTGCCACTTTTTCAGGAAAATTCGGGTGGAGACAATTTAGTTTCAAGTGTAATTTCAATGCGCATGCCCAATGAGAAGACAAGGCAAATATCTAAGAGTAAGAATAAGAGTTAAAATAGGAGTATAGTATGACAAAAAAAAAGGTTTGATTCTGTTACAATGCTGCATAAAATATCTAAGAGTAAGAATAAGAGTTAAAATAGGAGTATAGTAGGACAAAAAAAAAAGGTTTGATTCTGTTACAATGCTGTATAAAATATCTAAGAGTAAGAATAAGAGTTAAAATAGGAGTATAGTTGACCAAAAAAAAAAGTTTGGTTCCTTTACAATGCTACATACTATTGAATACAGCTGATAGTCTAAAATTCAACATTGCTTTAGAGCTACTCGTGCCCGCATTAACAAAATCTATTGCTAGCACTCAAGCTACTTGTGCTCAAATTCAAGCGCAAAGTTTTGAAGAAATCGAGCTGGGTTATTAAAGGTTTCTGAGTCGAACTTGAAGACACACCAAGTGACTTTGAACGTAAAAAGTTACTGAACAGAATACGGCAGCCCTTTACAAAAGCCGAATGCTTTGGCATGAATAATGATCAAACTGTTCTATCTAACAATCAAGAGCAGAGTCATTTTCCATTCGAGACTTTATCCAAATACCGGATCATCTCACATTTCCAAGAGAAAAAGGCCAACTTTGAACGGCCAGCTTTCGACAGAAGAAGATGAAAAAGCCTCTTTATGAGGGGGCCACAGCGAAGGTTTCCCTCAGTCGAAACTCGATTTTAGAGCCAATGCACACGAGCTCCTGAATTCAGCGCACACTTGCCAAGTTGAGAAGACAAGGTACAAAAAGCTTGTCGCTTTTGACCCAACAAATTTCCTCTCGAAGGAAAGAATTTTTTTTTTTTTTTTCAAATTACCCTTAACAAAAGCTGTACATGGGTTAAAAAATTTCTCATTGAAGTCTCTTCTAATTTGTGCTTTACTACCATTAATTAGATATCTAGCTACAGAAGTGGTAAAAATTGCCATGCTGCTATGTACATCAACACTGGGAAAGCAAAACGAGGGCTCCATGCGTTGTCTCTGGTGACCGAACACGATCTTGCTCAACTTGACGCTGCCTACACCAAGTGAATCGGTCGGTGTTCAATATCGGCATGTTTCAACACTCCTCTCGCTAGCTTCATGTCCACACGAGAAAACAAGGCAGAGGACATGGTCCAAGGTCGCTTCTTGATGTTTTGAAACCTTTGCGATCCACAGTTTCTGCTCCTGAAGTGCTCTTTCAATCTCCTCTTTCTGAGTTTTGACAAGATTACAAGTTCAGTACGTAGTACTGCTTCCGTTGGATGAAATTAAAGAGGGAGAAAAAAGAATTTCACGAGACTGCAAGCAACGCTTGGACCTGTCTCAACAATAGCACATCTGCAAGATGCTGAAGTTCAAGTTGGCCTCTTTTTGGATCCTTTTGGAGGAAAAAACTGACTGCTGAACCAAGAACTCTGCATGCACATCCAGAAACTGATATTTGGGAAGCAATCTATGAAGCTGCTTAGTCAGGGATTGAACAACCTAAGCTTCGTAGATTGCAGCTTCGTCCATGGCAATGTCGATATTTTTGCAAGTTTTTTCCTTTGGACAGAGCAAAGGACTCAAACAAAGAACAAAACTAGGGCAATCTGATGACGATGAAGAGAACTCGGACGAAGAAGAGATCAAGGGCAAAGAATGAAATTGTCACAAAGAGATCTCGGACAAAGAAAAGATCAAAAAAGAAGACCACAACTCCAACGAAGAAGATGAACAAATTTGGGGCAAACTGGTGATTTAATTATAGCGAAACTTTTTCCAATTATTTGAACTGAAAGTATGTATGCTTAGTTAAGTTTAGGCAACAGAAGTCATCAAAGTAGAAACTTTTTGTGATCACATTTTATCCAGGGCGGATCATGACGATGCTACAAGCTCAAAACAAGAACCAACACTCAAAAACTCAATTAGCAACGACAACATTCCTACAAGCCAACAGCAGTGGCTGCAATCAAGAAACCCATTCAAAGATTCCCCATTTAACGACGCAAAGCCTTTATCCAACATTTTGAAGGCAGTAGACATAAGGAAGCTAAGATAGCCCGAACGGCAATCGAGGGAAGCCAATTCCTTCTAAAGATGAGCAGGCCCAAGCAACCCATAGGCTCAATCAATGAGGTGAAGTTGATGCTTTGATTTGTAGATTTGCAAAGAAAAGATATATTCAAATTACTGATAATTTCCATTTTCATTAGCAAAATTACAGGCCAGCAGGGAGAGGAGACCTGCATGATCCACTAAAGCAAAATGTCTTTAGTGGCCAATCGATCCTAGATAGTAAGCCAAGCAAGAATTGAAGATTGGAAGAGATACATTCCAAGTACCAAAATTTGATACGAGTGGATATATAAATGCCAAAATTTCTAAAAGGTACATTTAAATGCCACTTAAAAAAAAATCAGACATTTAAGTGCCAACTACGATGAGACTTATTGGAAATCTAAGCGTGGCGCTATTTTAATAATAAAACTACTCTATGTGGCTCGTCGGAATGTCCACTCGATAATGCTTATCCCTGAATGATGTCATTTTACTCCAAAATTTGATTTTTAATATAGATATTAATTAATATAAATTAAAAAAACTAATTTTTTTATAAAAAAAAAAAGGGCAGTGAATCAGCGAGAATAATGTCGTTTTTTAGCTTATCTAAGGCACAAGCACCACGTGGATAACTTTCTTGTAAAGAATTGTTACTTTAGTAAAAATCTCATTGGGAAAAATTGCATCAACAATTTGGCCAGAAATTCTTGCCTTGGCATTTAAGTATTTCTTTCTTATATGATTTTGACACTTAAGCATACTTTTTAGAAGTTTTGGTACTTATGTGTTTACTTATGCCAAGTTTTGACACTTAAAGTATCCAGCACTCATTAAAGATTTGTCATTTTCGAGAAATAGGGAAAGAAGTTGAAATAGCACTTGGATGTGATATTTACAACCACCATTGGAAATTATGTCATGAATGTAACAATTAGATTGATAACACTAAAAAGAAGAAAAAACCCTCTCTAAGATGGAACTATTCCCCGAATCAACTCGTATGTCAACCAAAATTCGACGAACTTCCCTAATCACTCTTGCTAATTGTAAAACTAACACTCGGACATACTTCACGAACGAGAGCAAGTATAAGAGACAAAGTGCAATACATGATCTCTAATAAGGAGTATGAAGATGTAGTATTCATGGAACTAATCTACACTTTTGATTTGATAATAAGTACATCAAGTTTTTATTCATTTTTCACATTAGATACTTGAAAGCGGAGCCATTGGCTATTGACTCATCCCTATCTTCTCTTCCTCTATGATTCACCCTCACAATAAGAACACATGTTGGCTTTATACATCAAAAAGAATTTCACTCGACCGGCGAAGGTTCAAATTTCTCCCTACCCAGTTCCATTGTGGTGGAGAATTGGACTCCAAGAACTTCATTCCACATGTTGTAAGAAGAAGGGAGATTGCCTTATCTACTGCAATAGGAGTTGTAGAAAATCTCTATCGCATGACGTTTATAAAGCAAAACTACGTCGATATCTACTCAGCTTGAAAATGAGAACAGTTAAGATGAAAGAAGATTTGTAGATTCTAATATCAGTACCCTCATGTGAATCGACCAATGGATGGAGTCCCATGCTGGTAGACAACTGATCCAATTCCTTTGCATGCTTTGCGGGTCCATGGGAGAAATGAGTCAAAACTTGTTCTCCAAAATGGTGGGAAGTGGGAACGACATGAAATGCATGATTCTTAGCTTCATTGTCATCACCTTTTCTTGCCTTGGAGACAAAGTTAGACATAAAAAGGTCAAGTGATATATAAGGGAAAAGAGTCAATTATTGTGACTATTAGGAGAGTAGAATTGACTTAGGCTTTGGTGCGAAGCACCAAAGTTGAAGGGTGTATAAATATGAAAAATACCGGTCATTCTCATCATTGCTAAGTTGGTAGGTTCTGTTGGGATTGGTTTCCTCTACAAACTTGATCATGTACACCCTCGGTTTAATACATAACCATTCAAGAAAACTAAAATCTAGGTCGTCGGATTTATTTTTTTATCATTTACTAAATGAGATCTTGGATGGGAATTTCATAATATCAAACATGGTCATTAGATTGACTCAACAAGTATATAAATCACATAAACCTAACTATAAATTATATATTATGAAAGTTGTAGATAAGCTTAC